>JAOUQY010000049.1:16412681-16425937 GCA_028566355.1 Doras micropoeus
CCAATTTAGCCATGAAACCTCCCACACTAAAATGACAGGTGTTTCAGTTTCATTGTCTAACCCCTGTAGATGAGGTGCAAAAGAGCTTCAAAACAGAAAAAAGAGAATTCATTATTTAAAAATTGACTAGGAAATAAAAGTGGAATTATATCATATAATGAGTTCATAAATGAGAGAAGGGCATTAGGTAAAGTGGGAGAATTAAGTATGCTGTGTTTCCTGGTCTGATAAGTTACAGCTTGCCGTGGAATTCCTGGAAATAACCACGTGACTTAATTCAGGCGACATCATGTAACAGCTGATCCAAAGATCTTCATAGAGGAAACGTGACATGCTTTGGCTGTTGTTTTTTTTTCAAAACGCTGTCTTATTGTAACAAAATAAGCAAAAGTTTAGTTTGTTCAAATCATTTGCAGTCATTTATAATTATATTTTGTTGAAGACAGATGGTTCAGGTAAATTCAGACAGTAAAATTGTGGCGAGATGAACAGTCAAGAGAACAATTATGGACTTTGATAGATATGAAACATCTAATAAGGGCAGAATTAAACTATGCATAAAACTTTAGTAGATTTACTGAACTAAAAGCCATACACATTCAGCGTCGGTCGTGTCACTTACTAATATCTTTGAAATCGGAATATGTGAAAGACAGCTTTAATAAAAATGACTTATATCTCAGTGTCCCCATGATCTCCCTTCCCTGTCACCATGGAGAGCTAAATGTGTCTTAACCAGTCGCATTATAAACCCATACTGAATAACTCTTTATTGTACACTTACCTTGTCTTCCATGCTGGAGGATCACTCTCCGCTCAGCTCTACTCAGGAGCACGAGTCTCAGGGTTTTTCATGTTTTATCCAGGTGTCGAGGCACGATTATAAACAACACAGCTTTACGTGGAAACTTTAAACGCTACAAGTTTTGTCCGGTTTAGAGAAAAACAAGCTGAGTCAAAGGACACACAGTCTTCTTCCTGTTAAACTGAAAGTAGGAGGGCTTAAGAGAGAGGAGGAGCGTGACCCAGCACGTGCGCGTCTGCACTTATTCAGCGCATGTTAGCGTCTCTTACACTAATCAACGATTCAACCGTTTTAGCTGAGTTTCCGATAAATTTGTAATATAAACCCGAAATAATACAGTGATACTGTCATTTCTGAATCTTTTACACCCCGGTACCTTTAATGGTTTGTTTTTGAAAACGAGAAGCCTGCTATGTGGTTGGGAGTTTAGGTATTTTCCTCGGTCAGTCTCAGCTGGTGTGTGTTAGGCTGGCGGTATATTTGAGGAAGTAGGCTAAAACAAACTTTTAAAAAAACATATAAACGTTCACACGCTAAATATTACACAAACTATAGCTTTTGTAAGTGTGTAAGTTACAGTACCAGTCAAAAGTTTGAACACACCTTCTCATTCAATGTTTTTATGTATTTATGTTTCCTACATTGTAAATGAATACTGAAGTCATCCAGAGTATGAAGGAACACATAAGGAATCATGTAGTAAACTTAAAAATGTTAAACAAACCAAAATATGTTTCAGCTTTTAGATTCTTCTCAGTTAACCTTGAATTCAGCCTCAAGGTTCCCAGATGGCATATGGATGTGGGCCATTTCTGGTTAAGACATGGCACTGCTGGCCCACTTTTGGCCCTCGCAAACTGCATGTGAGCCAAAAGTGGCCCTCATATTGAAAACATGCATTTGGCCCACATTTTCCAAAACAGATGGTCCATGTCTGGCAGAGATATGGCAGTAGCACCTATATGTGAGCTATAAGTGGCCCACATATAAAGGATAGTAGGCTTTAATGATACATGGGCTTTATGTTTACACGTACACTACATATGCAGGAATAAAAGTTTAGTTCTAACAGCCTTAAACTGAGCATACTTTATTGGAACCACCAAAACACTTACACAAGCAAGAATACATTTTCCTAAAAAACTCTCAAAGATAGAGGTCTTAAAGTGTGGGCATACATTGACATCCCAAAAGTCATGGAAAAGGAACTAGTATTGTATATGATTGTCTGAACTCTCCAGATGCTCCAGACGCCAAATGCTCCTCAACCCATTTCTGGCCAATTCTGGATTCTTGGGCCCGATCGCATGGTGCATTATCTTGCTGGAATATCCCATGATTGTGGAGCTACAGGAAGCCCATGAAGAAATGTAAATGGTCACCAAGCAGTCAAATGTAGCAGGCACCAGTAAATGAGGTGTTTAGGTGGACCAGTGGACCCAACATCTGTCATGAGAACACACCCCGCACCAGTATGGAACCACCACCAGCCTGCACAGTACCTTGTTGACAACTGGGGACCTTGGCTTCATGGGGTCTGCGGCTCACAGAAACCCTACAATCAGCGAGAAACTATTGGTACTATGTTTTATCAAACCGTGCTACATGTTGCCCATTCTCTAGAGTCCAGTTAGCAACCTCACAAGCCCAGGTGAGGTGCTGTGCCTGGGGTTATTGTTAGGCACTCTGGTGGGTCTTTACATTACATTACTAACTGTGTAAATATGGGTGTCTATGACCTGCCACAAGTTTACTGGTTGTCCTTCCTTGGACCACTTTTGGTGGGTACTAACCACTGCATACTGGAAACACCCCTCAAGCTATTAACAAAACAACTTGGCTCCTGTCAAAGTCACTCAGATCCTTACACTTGTCCATTTTTCCTACTTCCAACACATCAAATTTGAGAACTGACTGTATACTTGCTGCCCCCATTATGCCACCCCATTACAGGTGCCATTGTAAAGAGATAAGCAATATTATATTGGTTTTAATGTTATGGCTGATCGGTGTACATTGTAAAGACTGCATGGGAAAGGAGATTATGGTTTTGGGATTATGGTATGAGTTAGTCCCATGCCCACGTTGCCTGCCGCTAGCTCATTACAGGCCAGTGATTGATAGGATTAGTCTGGCTTAAAACACTTAAACACAATTAAAATGAAAACTCTTAAGCTAAAGAAGAAGTGCGAATTATTTTATTAAACAGAAAAAGTTTCCATAGGTAAAAATATTTTATCTTCATTTTTTCTTCATGATTAAAAATGTGACATTTTCTTTGAAGCTGGGGTTTTTGGATAAGCATCACTGTGCAGGTTGTGTGGTTCATCCTGCTGCACCTGAATTTGAAACCAGGCCTGAGTAAACTCCTCTAACTTCGAAACATGGTTCTGCGTCTCTTGCACAAAAGACTCTAGAGGAAACAGAAAAAAACAGTTTAATATAAACAATAAACAAGTTAAGAACAAACAAACAAACAAGACTGTCATTTTGTCATGTATTCTTTAGCTATAGTTGCATTTACAGCTATTCATATTGGACAGGTATAATCAGGCGTAATCACTTGGAGTGGATGCATAAGTTAAATCTGCCATCTGGTAAAAGAAAAGATGAATGTGCTTTTAAATAAAGCTGAGCTTCAAAGACAGGAACAATTGTCACTAAAACTATTTGGCAAAAGGAACAAAAATGCTATAATTATTTTAAACATTATAATCTCCAAATATGGTTTAGCTCAGTAAGGGAAAACAACAGTATATACAAAGGAGAAAATTTACTTGCAGGCTACAGAAAAATCCACACAGTCCTTTCATTTTTCACTGGTCTCCTTTTGAGTTTAAGGGTTTTCATGTGTGTGGGATCACTACTTAAAGTGGTAATAACTACCTGCTATGGTGGAGTTTATTAGTGTACGTTTGAGGGTTTTTTTTTCTGGTGCATCTCATCTCCCGGCTTTATTAAAGCCAATTCACACCAGACGTCATACAGCAATTACGCTTCCATTTCCGCTTCATGGTCTGGACCCTCCTATTTATCTAGGCTCTGTCTTGCTTACTCACCAGCACCATCCTATCTTCTGTGCTTTATCATTTCCTCTGGGATCCACCCAGGAGATAGGGCTTTTAGTGTAGCTCCACAAAACTATGAAGAACTCTTCCTCTCCATCACCCCACTTGCAAGTCCCTTTCCCATTTTAAAACAGCTAAAGCCCACCTTACTTTTCCACCCTAATTACCTAAATACATCGTTCTTATTATAAACCCGCTACCTTTTCGTTTACTTTTCTGTTTTTATAGTTTTATATATATAAATTCCTTTACATTTCTGAGATGTAACTGTATCCTTGGGTACGCTGACAGGTACTTAAAAATTATTATTTTTATTATTATTATTGTTGTTACATTATGATATATATTATTATTCAGTTGCGTTAAAGGCACGAGTCCTTTCGTCCCACAGAAACCCGCAGAAACGCAAAACTCCACTTTTTGCACACTGAACGTACAGTTAGTTTGGCTGCGTAGACAAAAATGTTATTATATAGAACCAAACTTAAATTCTCTTGACCAGGAGCCCGAGTCTTCTTAAGTGGATTGCGGGTCCCAGAGCGGTGTTTTGTTGGGGATCCGGGCTGACGGAGTGCGGGTTGTGTTTGTTGCGCACTTACAAGCCACTTAAGTACAGAGCATAGCTCTTAACCTGTGCGTAAATCAAAAGCTGCCTCAGTGCGTAAACAGTGGCCATGTGCCAAATGTATGGATACTCAAGTACTGTATAATGGTTAATGAAATGTGGGTTATGGGAATGTGTAATGCTCTGGCAGAAGTGCACCTTGTAATTGCGACCCGTACACCTTATTTCCTTTTATAAAACAATAATGAGGCGCCCACCCTTCGAGGAAAAACAAATAAAGAGTTTCTTACATAACTATCACATAATAAGATACTGAGGCAGCAAGAGGTGAGTGGCATCCAGATTGAGTAAGAATTCCTTAAGATTTGTATGTTTGCCTGTACTGTGAGTGGCACAAGCCTCTATCCAAATGCATGCATTTAGTCACGTTCCATAACATTGCTTTCAAACAGTAGGACAGGACCGAGTACTTACTGTCCGCGGAGAGAGAGCGCGCGACCGTGAGACGCCTTTTTGTTCGCATGATGTGCCGCCTCCCGAGCCCGTGGTTTCGGGACCGCATGCAGTCCACGTAGAGGTCCCAGAAGACTTGTGCCAGGTCCCAGAACAGAGCACCGTGCTTCCGGTTGTCCGAGGACTTCAGAAACACCATGAGATCCCAGAAGTCAGGCACCGTGTGCGCAATTCGCGGCGTGCGCATCTCCAGCAGCAGTGCAGAAGCGCGTTCCCAACAGCGCGGGTCCGCGCGGCTCAGCGAAAACGGGTCCACGTGATGCAAGCTTTGGTCCTGCGTTGAAAGAGCGTGCACCAACATAAGCAGCGTCAGGACCAGACGCGCGCGCAGGACTACGTCATCCATCATCTGCGAGAGTAGCACATTGGACACTCAGGGTCAGCTAGTCATAGTCCTAAAAGCTGAAAAACAACTACAAGTGTCAACTAACGGTCCTGAAAGTTTGTCAACAATTCCATAAAACCGAATAACTCAATTGTTCCTTGAAAATTAAAAATTCTCGGGAAACTTTGCGTTCTGGATATTATACATACAAGGAATTCGTTTGCGCATAGACTACCTGATACAAACTAAGCCGTAAATATTTTCTCGAAATAAGATTATTTGACATCAATTAATAATTTATTTATGAAATGATTAAATATTTATTAAGCTCACGCCATATGTGTGCTTAGCTTATATGTGAGTATTCTAAAATACAGTAAAATAACAGCATGCACTTATAAGTCATTTCTTCTATAACGCACGTTTAAAATAATGTTAACACCATTGCTTTTTTATATTAATGAATATTAGATTATTCACATTTACATTAGATTACATTTGCAAATTACTCCTGGAGTTATACATGAAAAAGAAGATTCGCTTACCTTTGAGTTGTCACCGTAAACTGACAGGATTTGTTGGTGGAGCTCCGTTCCACCGCAGGCTGATTAAGGGGGTGGTCACAGGAGGCCTATTAAAACCCTCACTGCGCTTAACAGGGACGTTCCTCACGAGCGGATGGAAAAGCGCACCAAAGTCATGGTGCTGCCAACTTCAGATCTTGCTTTAGTGTATAAGACTTTAAATGATTTATTTGGCAAATTATTTTCATTATTTATGTGAGACTACTTATTACGTCACCAGAATGTGTGATGATTGTGACATGCAGTTGGCATGATGAAAGTCTTTAATAGTCACAGAGAGAAAGGTAGACTATACAGTATAAATTCTTAATTACAAGTTCCCGAAGTGTGCAAAGACACTTAAGGCATCTAAGGCACATAAAACAAAGTGCAATAATACCATGCATCGAACGCAGCCATAAATAGCACTGTACAGAAAGCACACTGCAATAGGCAAGTGCATCTGATATGAGCTATAGATATTGAGGTGATGGTTATAGGTTACACATTGCTGCCATGTTGGTAGCAGGATGTCCCGTCGAAAACAAGATGTTTTAATACTATGTATTATACACACCTTTAAAAAAGAAAAAAGAAAATATAGCTATTTAAAATACAAATATAGTAATGTGAATGTTTCTTAAATACTTAAGGATTTGAATTGTCGTAACTGATGATCAGGACACAGAGTTGCACCTTGAATGACACAGATTCCCCGTCCGAGTCCCGCAGAGTGAGGCAGTGAGAGCGCAGTTAATAGCAGGAGGCAGTGAAAGCCCCCCTCCGGCTTCTGCCTTACACCGCGCACGTGTGTGTCGCGCTCATGCTTTTAGCAAAATGCCACCTGAATGAGTGATGGATGCGTAATTGCTGCTTAAGGATAGGGTCGCACGCATCGGACTAGAAAGCCTCTCAATGGCCTCTAAAGTGTGCATTAGAAGTCGTATTGCCACGCATGTAGCAACCGTTTTTCCCTTCACAAATGTTTGAATGGACTAAAACACTGGAATGTTCATTCATTCAATTTGGCAGCAAATATGAAGGTCACAGTTATTATAGGAAAGAAAGATGAAGACACTCACATCAGGTGTGTGGAACAACAATAGATTGGGTACGTGTTCTACTATAATGTTTATTTGGTGGTCTGACTTGAAAATATAGAACAATATAGGTCAGGGAAGCAGAGGCAGCCACACCTGTGGTTACATGGACACTTTGTAATAAACCTTGCTACCCCATTCACAAATCACATCACATTGGTATTTGGAGCTATCCATGAATCCCTCTATTTTGACGCTGCCACTACGATGCATCACCGTTTAGGTGATAATCTAACTTGTTTTTGCACCAAACATATTTTTAGAATTATTCCCCAAAATGTTTTACTTTAATCTCATCAGACTGTAACACACTTTCCCACATGGTTTGGAGTATGTTTTCACAAAACTTGGACCTGGGTGTTTTTGTATATTTTGTGAGAATGGGCATTCAGACATGATGAAAATGAGAGATAGTTGCTGCATGCAGGGAGTGATCAGGGACTTGCCAGATATTTCTACAGATGCCCCATTATAAAATGTGTGCACACTTAAGCAACCAGGTTAATGTAAGTTTTTCCATTTTCTTTCCATGATGTTGCTTGTTATATTATGATAAGTGTAGAAAAAGTCTGACGATTTATCTTTGTTTAATGTTTTTTCCTCACAAAAACCTGCAATTTCAGCAGGGGTGTGGGGTGTGTAGACTTTACACACTAAAGGTACAAAATGTGTCAACTTAATGGTACCACCTCTGTGAAGGAAAATACAGTTTAGTACTGTACCTTTATTTCTAAGAGTGTACTCCAGAAACACTCAGCTCTGGTCTTGGGGAACATGGTTCTAGCAAAAATTGGTCATTTCTTTGCTCCTAATAAGGCTGGTCATAAGATGGACTCCATTCAGGGCAGTTAAGCTCCTCTGGTATGGACAGTCAGGGCTTCTGAAATTTACAACAACTGAAAATCTATTCCATTACAGTTTTTTTAAAGGATGCCCTTTCTTTTCAGCATGAACTGTAGCCTAACTAAATGTATAGGGTGTTTCTGTGAGTTCTTTGTTTGTAGCCCAGCCTTGGTGTCTGTATGCATGTACACACAGGTTTACTAAAGTAAAACTAACAATACAAAGGAACATCACTGTGCAAACAAAATAATTAGAAACAGACATCCCTTGAAATGTAAAACATTTTAACTTTATTGATCTTCTGTACATGTACTGTGAGTCAAGGTGGTAAGTGTTTGTCATCTGCTCAAAACAGAGGACTAGTCAGTAATTAATGAAAAATAAAGCATTACATTTTTAAAAATCTTAAAACCTCACCTGAAATATCAGACAAGGTAATAATTACCAGATTTATTCAAAACCCAGCACAATACATTCACTCCCATAAAAGTAAACTACATTTGTTCAATTCCCACATGAATTCTGTCATCCATTCTACTTTAGAATGAAGCTCAACAATACATTTAATAGTTTGGCTAATATAAAAAAAAAAAGAAGAAGGAGAAGAAGATGGCCTTACTGGCAATCTTGGTTTTGTATATAATGACATTGAGTTTATTATCACATCCAACAACTCTTTGAGTTTGTGCAATTTTTTTGCATAGTAAATAAAAGTTAGATGTTCAGTAGCTGACATGCACACATATCCTTCTGTAGTATAAGTTTCTTATTGGTTTGGGGACTGCTTTATATAGTAACAAGTCAACTATTGTGAATGCATGCAGCAAAGCGATTGCACCCTACAGGCTTAGCAGAGAGAGAGCTTAATGAAGTGCCACAAAATTGGTACCAGACCTTATCTAAGGTCAAAATACAACATGTACACGTTTACTACCAGTATGACTATGAAGGGTTTCACTCTTCCAGGGCACCAGATTGTTTAGCACCAGTACGTCAAAGTGACAGGACTTACAGTATAATTATGAAGAAGTTTTCTCTACTCATGATGGCTTCAGCCGTTAAGACCAATTGAATCAGGTCAGAATTGGATGAGTGATGAAACATCTTCAAGCTCATACTGTATGTAAGTCACTTTTTGACTTACTGACATCCGCCTGGCAAGTGATACGGCAAACCAGTCAGGGTTTTTTCCTTGTGTTTAACTGGAACCATGTCTAATCCATGTCTAATCCTACATATTACAACAGAAAAGTCAAGATTCTCCATTAGACACTCAAAAGCCTGAAAATATTTCTTTGGCTTTAAGTTATTGTCAAGTTCAAACTTAATACCTGCAAGTAGTATCTTATTGTTTTTTCCCCCAAATGATCCCCTCAGCAATCAAACACATCTTAATTTGAGTAGATTTAAAACTACAGTTACATGTTTGTGTTGAGAACAATGGGTTGTATGACTGTTTTAAACTATGCCTAATATACAACATGCTGTATGAAAAGCAAAATAAAACAGTCAGTGTAAAACGATCTTATAGATCAGCACTTTATCTTATTCTCTCTGCCTGTGCAGCAGTAGAGTCCAGTCTACTCCAAGTCTCTATGTGATATGTGTAATATGTTAAGGCCTATATGCAGCTGAGTTAAACTTGATGTAATATACCACTGAGGAAGTCACAGGCTGTGGTGATTTACAATCTGTCCCAGAGTAACTGCAGTTCAATGGCCAGAACTCACACTTTCACACTGATGTAGTACCAGAGCTATGGCATATCTGTTCTCCTATAAGTGTAAAAGGGCATTTTTCTCCTTTCCCTTTCTGAGGGATTATAGCTCTGTTCTGTAAAGTATCAGTAAGAATACGTAGCCATGCAGCCCTTTGGCCAGGGTTTCAGAGTAGCTGGTGCTGTGTGGTGTGATGAGATTATGAGAGTGGGATTGGTTGTTATGAAAGACAAAGCATGGCAACAAAACCATCTCAGTGAGCCTGGCATTTGAAATAAGGCAGAGCTGAGAAGCTGTAGTTCTACATAACTAATATGTGGTTTGTTATCTACTGTATATTTATTTTATATATTATATCTAATGTCAGAGAGAGAGCAGCAAAAATTGTAGTCCAGCCGTAGATTATTTAAGAAGCTTTGGAGGATCACTGTCCATTTTCTCCACTAGATGGCGGCTGCGTTTGGGTCGTACCTTCGCTTTTTGACATTTCTTGCCATTGAGAAGGTAGAGAAAAACAGACAAAAAACTTGAGTTAGATATATGATTATACTAATAGAATCAACACATGCTCAACATGAAAAAGCAATGTTCAGTTCTTGATCCACATTTCTTTTGACAGCTACTTGCAAACAATAAACTTACACCTGGTTTTGGGAAGTGGACAAAATCATGCAGTTGTGTATGTTGAAGCATGCACAGTGCTTACATTTAGATTTGTACCAGTAAGTAGATGAGTTGACTAAAATAAACAGGCATGATCTTAATAAACACATGGAATCCTGACCCAAGAGGACTGGCTCTGAGATTAAGGCAAGGGATAAGGCCTTAATTATAGTCAAACAAATTTAAGGAATTTTTGTCCAAACATCTTATATTATATAGTGTAGTGCATAATCACTAAACTGTAATATAGTCCTCTGAAGAACTTATAGACATTACAATATTCTCCCAAGAAGGGACAGGATATTTTCATGATGTCCAAAAAAATTGGTGAGAACTAAGATTTAGGAAGAAAGGCATTCACATGGAAACTGAGAGGAACCATGCGTCAAAATGATGTCTAAAGCAATACCATGACTTTCAACCCAATGATGAAGGCACAGTGATGCATTTCCTTTGCTATATCATAATGAGGAAGAGAAAGTAATGGTCTTTTTTGACCTGAGCCACACCATACCAGGTCCTTGCAGTAGTATAAGCACATGGTTAACAAGTCTCTGGCTAAAGTGCACAATGAAATGCTCAGTGAACCTCACACCCAATACTGGACGAGGTCATTGGCGAATGATAATGGACAGTTCAGTCATAATAATAAAATATGTTCTATCTACGATGAGTACTAAAACTTCAGGTGCTGCATTATTAATATTGCCATAAGCCAAAGGTCTGTATCAGATACTTCAACCTGTATTTGATCATCAGTGCCCATATAGAGAAGTCTGCATGTATCTCAACTGAAGTTTTATATATAGCATGCATGTCAAGCTTTTAACCACACATTTCCAATTCATTTGAGATTCTGCCACAGTTCCAAGGTTACCTTTCCTAATACCAAATCATTAGAAGTAGCAGTAAATGGCTCTGAGATCACATTCAGAATTTTCACATTCAATCTGTTTTGCTGCCTGTAGCAGAAGCCCAACTCCTGGAGTGTGTAAAACATATTGATGTTGTAATCTGCAAGATAAACACAAGCAGGCCAGTCCTTACTTAAAGCCCCAGCCTGTCCCTCCCAGCACTATGGCTGCCACCAGGATGGCTCCAGCGATGGAGCCAATGATCAGGTTGGTGGCACTAGGTCCTGTCACGGAGGGGCAGCATGGGAAAATATATACTTTTAATTTGACTAAAACTCAGACTATTTATTTGACCTGTTGTTTATTAACATTGTTATATGAAGTTAGAAAAATATTATCTATTTCTGTCTAGTTTTACACTTAAATCAGTACTGGATTCTAATTATCTTTCCTTTGCACTTATAGCAATATAGAAAAGCTCTACTAATAAAAATAAAAATTCCTGATGTAAACTTAATTTGTATATTCAATGCAATTTTATTTATTGTATATATAGCACTTTTAACAATGGACATTGTCCCAAAGCATCTTTAGTGAGACATAAAATCTGGACATTTATATCATTTTTTTGTGATATAAATATCACATTCAGAAATGATAGCAGCAGGTTATGAAAATATACATTACCAGAAACCTCAGATTATCATAATAATTATAATTATTTATACTATTTGGTACAGTAGCATGTAACGCCATAAAAACTGTAATAATGCCATCACTTAAATATTACATATGCAAAATGTTATACTAGAAGATACACTTAGAAACCATGAATTAGGCTTTGCAACTGATAAAAGCAGCCTTCCTATGATGACTAGGACTAATCAGTGAACAGGTTATAACTTCGACAATATAGAATTCCTGTGAAAACTTTAATGAATATATAGCACTCAGTTATGGGGAGGATGGGTTCCCTTTTGAGTCTGGGTCCTCTCAAGGTTTCCTCCTCTCAACATCTGAGGGAGTTAAATTTAAAATTATGTTGGGATTTTGTGTCTTTATAAAGCTGCTTTGGGACAATATCGCTAAAGCGCTTTAGAAATAAAATAGAATTGAATTCAATTCAACTGAACTGAATTGAAAATGTGTCCATAACAAAAATGCTAGAAATGTAAATCGCCGTAAATGTTTCAGAAACATACATCACAACTATATTTGTAAGCTAACATTTGAATTGTTTTTCATTTAGCCCGACACATAGTACAGTAGTGCAAATCTGATTACTGATCATTGTGTTGGTTCAGGATGATATCAATGCTTAGGTTATACTATCTCTGTTTCTGAACCCTACATTAACACAACCAACCCCATGCACTTCCTGTTGAGTTGAGTCAGAAGTCACAACAGCAGATGTATAGCAACAGTCAAAAGACAAAAATGGACACAGGATAGTTGGAAAGAGGTTCTCAGAATCAATCACAGGATACCACACAGATTTAGGAATAACACTCAATTACATCACCACGGTTACAAGCTACATAACACAGCCACTACACATACACACAAACACAGTCACACACCAGCGTAGGCGGGTCACTGCACTGTCACACACAGGGCAGCAGCACCATGGAAAAAATTGCTTACTCAATTCCCCACCCAGTTCCTCCAAACAGAACCCCCAGAGCCAGAACAGTCCCTGCTAGAGCCCCTATCAGCCTGTTAGTGGCCACATTTGCTGTGCACGAGAGAGAGGGAGCATCATTACTAACCATGCTGCTGCTCTTCCATAACAGCTTTATCTGTGAGGACTGCTTTTCTGTATATATGGGCCATCAACTCAATTTACAAATAAAACTTCAAACCAAATGTGAGTTTGGAATGTTTGACACGGTGTGTTGTTTCAGTCTGTATGTGCACATGTGTATGAATAAGTGAGAAAAAAATTACAAAAAGACAAACCCCGTGGGTCGTCATTTTCACTGGAAGGGGGCTCTTTAGGAGGGTCAGGTATACTGCAGTCAGTTCCCGCCCAGGTCACATCACACGTACATGTAGCCTCATTATTGCAAACCTGTCAACCATACAAAAGGGCAGAGTCTTTTTTATAAATCAAGTTTTATGGATACTTCCTAATATATATTTTTAAATATTGGATTGATGTCATTTACAGGGGTTAGACAATGAAACTGAAACACCTGTCATTTTAGTGTGGGAGGTTTCATGGCTAAAGTGGACCAGC
>JAOUQY010000049.1:16506766-16519740 GCA_028566355.1 Doras micropoeus
AGAAATAATACAACATGAAATACAGATCCATTTTATTCATTTATGCTGTCATCATTTTAATTTACAAACTTAAACAGACATTCAGTCATGAATAAAGCAGTAAAAAAAGCCAGATTATCTCTTACATAAATGAATCATGTATCTATTACAGGAGCTGTTTTCTTTTTTTTTTCCTCAAAAAAAGTATCCCAAACAAAGGCATTACCTGGCAATGTATCTCTTCCCCATGTATCTGAACTGGTGGAGACACAGTCTGCAGATAGAGCAATACAAGACAGTTTGCGAATGTCTTTTGGAGACATCTTCTTTGGCATTATATAAGTATAAACAGCTTCTATCTGCCATTCAATCTTTACTCAGAGAAAACCTTTTAACATCAAGGTAAGGATTTTTTAACCTCAGAATTTGACTTCTTCTTTTCAATTTTTACAGGCAGGAAGTTGGCAGGCAGGAGGACATAATGTGTTCTGCTGGTGGAACGTTTAAGAATAAAAACCCCTATGGCTCCAATAAATAGGAACATTATTACAGTGCACATGTGAATAATGAGCCACATCACAGTAGTCTGATTTCTCACTGAGTGATTGGATTATAAAGCAGTGCTAAGGGCATCCATGGAATTGTAATATATTAAATGGGTCCCTGACCGGAGAAAGCAGAGTGTTGGCAGATATGGTGTAGTATAGTGAGCCTGCAGTGCTTTGCCAATTATGTCTGCAAATACACTATGGTTTTCCATTAAGCTGTAGCACAAAAAGCCTCTAATGCACTATAAGGAAAGACTTACTCCAACAGAGTGAAAAAGTCCATCAGATCTCCAGATGAAGCTTTATTCCAGTGGGTAAAGAGAGCATCTGAAGAGCAGGAAGATTTACAGAATAAACTATATAGTTACAGTGAGATATTCATGTAAACTAGCGTGTGTACTGAGTGATGTGCGTCTGGGTTTTGTATACAGTACGCAGGTATTACGAATCAGAATGAAAGAACTGCGTGCGTGTGCGTTGTTACCTTCAGACATGCTCTTGAGCACATGAAGGAAACACATTAACAGACTCTTCACTTCCGACTGCTCAAGTTTATCACAGCGCAGGAGAGATCCACCCAGAGCTGCAGCCACATTACACTGCTACATATAAACAGAAAGAGAAGTCAGACCAGCACATTCTTTTCTCTCTAGACATCTTTTTACTTCCCACAACAAAGGAAATACTCTCCATCAGTTTGGAGGAGCTGAATCTATCAAAGGTCACAATGTCACACACTCAAACAGGGCCGACTTGTCTTCAGCATCTTCAAACACTTCAGAGTTTGAAGCATCAAATTAGACTACATCAGTAATAAGTACACTCCAGTGAGGACACTTAATGCAAAGCAGAGCCATGAGGGCTGTAACGTGGGTTCGAAGAACAGCAGGTATGACTACAGCTGTATAGTTTTATAGCAGCAGAGCTAATGTGTCTACCATAGCACACGGCTGGCACAGGGACGCACCAGTCGGACTTGCCAGCAAGAAATAAAATCCTAAACCACTGAAAGCTCATAGGCTGTGTGCATGGAGAGTATGAGGCTATGTCTTCACCTCAGCTATATCGTCAGCTGCCAATTTTGGCCCTAATGGACAAGTAATCAAATTTATGTGCGTTTATAAAACTGGAAAATGAAAACACAGCATTTAAGTGATTTAAAGGACAATCTTAGTGTTTTTCAACCTAATCTTTATCCATATTCTCAGTAGAGAGAGTCTAACATATGCTACAGAGTCAGTGGACAGGGGTTAGTTTAAAAAACAATGCATTTCTTATCAGACATGACTATACATACTCCATAAATCTGGGTAAAGAGGGCATGGCACTTGCCAATATAACTCCTATAAAATGTGCCAAATATGGCCCATATTACTCCTATAAATGTTTTATTGTTAATATCTTATTTATTAGAAGAAAAAAAATCTGAAAACACACTTCAAACAAAAGCACAGCAGCTTCCCCATATAAAACTTGCTTATCCTAGCTAAGCAGACAGGGGGTCTGAAAATCCACGTGCACACACACACATAAACACACACACAAACACACACAGAGTTGCTTGCAGAGTGCAAGCTCAGAGCAAGGTGATGTAATACTTGTGTGTTTTTTTTGCTGTGGGTGGTTAGACGGCTGAATGAGGGAGCAGAGAGCAGTGAGAAGTCCATGGTTTGGCGTTTGACCCTTGTGGAAAGCACCTTATCCTCACTCTCTGAGAGGGAGTGTAGCATGCAGGTGGAGTGACGGCGCGCAAAATGCTCCCTCTGACGCCAGTGAGGGCAAGAGGAAACCACACAAACCCAAATTAGCTTATACTCAGACACAACTTCACACAGGACTGCCCTAACATACAGGCAGGCATATGATGGCCGAGTCAGGCAAATCAAACCCACACTGGTGTAATAAAACACAAAATGTGATCACCTAGGTGACAGAATAATGCAACAGTACAAAGAGCCATTAAGCCAAGGTTGATGTTCAGTTAAGACAGATATGCAAATTAATACATTTCTGCTTATGGAGAATTATAGGGTTACTTCATGAGGATGCATGTCTGAGTGCTTCTTTAACACCCGAGTATGTAACTGATGAGTCAGGAGATGTGTGATTAGACAGTACCTTGTCAAGAGGGTGGGATTTGTCATTGCTGCGTTCTGGTAGACTGCTTCCTGAGTCAGTGCTGATGAGGGAGCAGCGCGAGTCAGCGTGACGTACAGAGATGTTCGGAGTGGGCGACGCATGTGGAGTGACTAGATCACAAAAAATACTTCGATCATTTGCTGATAAACGACACACTTAAAAAAAACTACAAAAAGACCCCAGTGTTTTTATTTATCTATATATTGTTTATATCTGTCATACTTTTTCTTTAGCAATATTTTATAGAAATGTGTTTTTGTGTTTTGCATAACTTTTAAACATTTTAAGTTTTAATTTTGTATAATTAGTTTTGGTTTTCCGTATGTACCATCTACCATGTACCATGTTGCTATACGATAATGCAATTCTGTATCTCTGTGATATTAGCAGCTGTCTTCTCTCACCTGTTCCAGATATAACCCCAAACACATCCTTATGCAGACTGCTCTCAATATGGCTCCCTGTTTTATGGGGTGTCATCAAAGAACTGGTAGGGACCGGTTCATCTCGTACAGTCTGCAAGACACAACACAGCATCACACCTGAGTAACTAAGGGGAAAAGGATAATAACAGCAGTATTTACAGACTGCGGTCAGTAGGGGTCAGGCTTACGCTGCTAGAGAGACTGTTGGTCAAGGGCGTGGTTTCTTTAATGTTGAGTCTCTGGACGTTCTCCTGGAGAAGGCCAAAGAGAGGCAGGTACAGAGTAGCCAACCTGGCTTGCTGACTCTGAAACACACAATACACACACCTCATACGTGTAAACACAAACGGGTGCAAAAACCAATAACACACCAAATACATGCATACTGTTATATATCGGAATATATGCTAACTGAGCCTCACCTTGGAGGTGTAACGATCATCGAATGTATGTTTGATCATCATGTTCTTCAGCACTTGGATGGCCGTTTGACGAATATCACGAAACTCCTGCAGAGCTGCACCCACCTCCCTTAATAAAAGCCCAACCAGGAAGTGATTCTTACAGAAGTCATCAGTTAAAGAGTAATCCAACTGAAGATCTGTGGGAAAGAGAGAGAAATCAAGAGAAAGAGGGAGAGTGTGAGAAGGGCAATGAGGGAGGAAGTTGTGTTAAAGAAAGACAGTACGCTATGAAAAGTGTGTTATGTGACAGCATGACAAAGTGAAAACCAAGCGAGAGGCAGCATACAGTCATGTACAGTACTGTGCAAAAGTCTTATTACCCTGTTGTTTTAACGTAACTTTTGTTACCTAAGATGATTTTTGTTATTGTTTTTTTGAATTCTGCATTTTTGAGATTTTGTTTTTCCAAATGTTACTTTTCCAACAAAAAAATGAAAATGTTTGTACGTCAGTAACAATAGCAACACAGTACGTAAACCACTTTTCAGACAAAAAAACATAAAGAAGTAAGTGTGACAGTCAAAGTCTCCAGAAGAGCTGTGGCAGATTCTCCAAGACGCTCAGTAAAACGTAAAAGCTAATTTCCTCATAAAACTGTACACGTTGTACCTGGGAACACTGTTTAAGAAAAAGGCACACTAAATATTGACTTCCTTTAGTTTATTACTGTTTACTGCACTTTATAGTGTTTTCTTTTATGTAGAAACATCTTCATTATTTTTCAAAGGCATAATTTGCTTTACAGCGAGTCTCTGAATGTGACTAAGACTTCTGCACAGTACTGTACAGTAATTAGCTGGTAAGTTTTACTGAGGGTCTTGGAGAATCTGCTACAGCTCTTCTGGAGACTTTGACTGTCACACTTACTTGACTGCCACAGTCTTAATTGTGTTTTTGGTCTGAAACGTGGTCTGTTATGTAATTTCTTGCTTTCGTTACTGACATGCAATCATTTCTGTGTAACGTTTTATTTTTTGTTGGAAAAGTAACGGTTGGAAATATAAATTTGTACTGACTCGAAAATGCAGAACTTAAAAAAACAAAATAAAAATAAAAGTTGTACCTAAAAACAATAGGGTGCCTAAGACTTTTGCACAGTACTGTACATACAGTCCCCTCCAGAATGATTAGGAACCATGGTAAAGATGTGTAAAAACCTTATAAAAGGTTATAAGAAAGGTCTTTGTGGTTGAATAGCTTTCAGTTTGACAGAAAATATGAGAGGAGTCTACCCTGTAATAGAAGATAACAATATTATCAGAAACTGTGTTGTGCGACTCAGTTGTAGCCTCTAGACCCAGAGGCAGCCAGATATTTGAATAAATTCTGAATAAATTTCCTTCTTCCTTCTTTCAAAACGTCTTTCATATTTTCATGAAACAGATTAAGATAAGTAACCACAAAGGCATGTTTAAAAACTGTTTCCATCCTTACCAAAAATGCCAATAATTCTGGAGCTGACTATAAAAGTGTATAACATCCCATGTCAACTTTTTCTGGTTACCAAATGTTTTTATTATCTCTCCAATCATCTCTGTCTTTTCTTTTTGCACTATGGTTGCTTTTAAATGATAATTAGTGGTTTTAGGATAAATAAGGAATACTCAATATTTTGTCACTGTCTTTAAAACCTTTTTTGCAACAGCAATTAAGGGCACTATCAGAGTCAAACACTAATACACACTCTTTACTTACCTACTACTACTCTGATACTAAATATAGTATAGTGAAACTGGGCGATAAACTAAAATGGGAAGGTATATCATTTGTATTAAAAATGACAGCGAGGTAATCATCATGCTAGTCTGATTTCAGTATTTCATCAGTAATTGATTTATAAATGATCAGGAAGGTAGGCACTATGCCTTACCTACCTAGAGCAGACTGAGACTCCATACTGTAGTAGGGAGCGGCTGATGAGGCAAACAAACAGAACACGAGAGCAAAACACACTCATTCACACTAAATAAATGCTTTGGGGAGTGTTAGCTTATATAGCAGATATACAGGCATATCAAGTGCATACATATCTGTTATAATTACCTATGAACATAAACAAAGAGTAAAGATATCTTAAACTGAATTGTGAAGCTTTTTTATGTTTTTTTTTTAATCCAGTCATAGTTCATCTTACTATTTTTCATATTCAAGACCCAATAATAACTAATGGATTTTTAAATATTTCAGAAACCTCTTTTTTTATGGGATGAAATCAGGTACCTAAATAGTTCTCACCTTGAAATCTCATTATTCGCCCTTTCCCGAATGGCATGGGCAGATTAAGAGGGATGTAGTGCTCATGGTTGCACACCACCTTCAGGAACTCAAACTTAAACTCATACAATGTCTATGGAGAAAGAAATGGTCACACCTGAGTATAAATACAGTGCTGTGGATAGGCTTTTTTTTTATTTTATATCACCCTTACACTGTAGATGAACCAAGAACAAATCAAGACTGAGGTTTGTCATCATGCAAAGAAAAGTTTCAAATGAATATGAGTGTGTCTGTAGAGATAGAAATAATAACGCAGAAAAAAGGTACCCTAGCATCTCCAGGCATAAAGCAGTTGATATAGTTGTTGATCTGCTTGAAGACAAAGCCGCGATCCATGAAAGTAAAACAGCGCTGAGGATACAAATACCAGATGTTCATCAGATTGTCAGTCTTATAATTCCACTGACACCAGAATAGATAATACAGTCAAAATAAAAAACCTGCTACTATTTCCTGGCTACTCTGTACTTAAGTCTGAATCAGCACTGGTGATATGTGTGACAACAGTGGTCTGCTTATCATTACTGACCTTGATGAAGACAGCTAGGCTGTGGTTGGCATTGCGTGTTGCATCCAGGTTGTCTTTGTATTTCTGCGTGATGTGAGGCATCAGCATATTCACCAAGGTCTCCACCGTGTGGTGAAACGAAGCTGAGAAACGCTGGTTCCTGGACAGCTAAAGTAAAAAGAGCAAAGATCAAAACTTTAAACAGTGATCTAGTGGGTAAAGATAAAGGACTGGATCTGACTTTAGCTCTACACAGTGCTTTAAGCATCAGTAACAGAACGCAAAATAGGATAGAAAGGATCTCTTTAATTGCCAGTGAGAACATTCACAAATGATGGTGCAGTCAGACTTACCTTAACTTTACCACTTGCTATCAAGTACTGTGCCATGGACTTCACTAAGGCCTCGAAAAAGTACCAGGAGTACTGAATATAGCAAAAGAAGGAAAGAAAATACATGGTACAAATTAAAAGAATGTCTCACAAGCATATCAGGTCAGATGTGGCTTTGAGTCATTGTACCACAGTGGAAAAATAAATCACAGGAAAACACAAAGACAGCTGCTCCTTTTGCGATGGACATATGCACATATCTGGTGGTCTGGGAAAACCCGTCGCAATGTCACTGTGGCTGAATTATGTCAGACAGGAACTATAATAATAACAACATAATCTGACACCTTAAATGTAAGAAAGCATAAATGTTTATTTATCAATTTTTATTTATTTTTTTAACTTGGCTAGGCGATCTGCTTGCAAGGATCATGTTGAGGCTGTTTAAGAGTTGAGTAATGCCACAATAAAAACAGTCTGTCTACCTAAAAGCAGTCTGTCTACAACAGCAGTCTGTCTTAGCTAATTTCCTCACATGGTGAAAGTCATGTAACCAATACACATCAATCAATTCTGTCAAAATATCCGTAATGCTCCTGTGCTGCTTCATAATAGAATTTTATAAATGCAATTTTCTCCCTCTTTACTTTAAAGGGTAAACAGATTTTTACCAGACTTTCCTTCTGGATCAGTAACATGCAAAAAGAAAACATATTGTAGTTAAGAAATAACTCTAAATTATCATACCATGATGTAGTAGAAAATGTAAAATTTCATCACGTGAAGGGTTTTCCCAGGCCACCACACATAAAGACTGCAACAATATATTGATCTTCCCATGTAAACCATAAAATATATCACCTTGAGCAGTTTGTTGCTAGTGAGGAAGTCTGTGGAGGGCTTTAGAATGGTGGTCATGGCTTTGGCCAGCTCCTCATGCACCGTTTTACCAGTGGCTGTGTTAGCATCTGTCATAAATACGTACTACATACAGACAAACACATCCAAGCAGAAATAAAACAAGCATGAATCTGAGAGGCAAAAGTCAACTGCAAAAAAATATCTGGAAAAATATCAGGACTATATGTCACATCCTGACACTTAATAGAGTGGGACAGTGGTGTGGACTTAAATGCAGTAATGTCAGGGACACAGATGGTACATCAGACTTTACTGATGTTGCTCACCTTGACATATGAACGGAGATAATGTTCCAAGCCCTCCTCATGGCACTGAGCCACTACATGGATCATAACTCTGCAAGTGGAAAGGCACAGTTTTTGATATCAGACAAATTGTAATTATTATTCATATCTTTTAAGACAACCAAATAATAGCCCAGTTACATCATACTTTCTTTTAATTAGACTTTTCATTCATTCAATTGAAGATACTAATTGTTGCAGTTTTGCAAGTGGAAATTTTGGCCATTCTTGCTGTATAAAAGACTTGAGATGCTCAACAGTCTTCTCCTCTTCATGATGTGCCATACATTTCAATAGGAGACAGATCTGGACTGCAGACAGGCCAGTCAAGTACATACACTCTGTCTACAAAGCCCAGTAGTCTTCTGGAATACTGATTATAATTAATGGTGTTATCTAATAGCAACAGCTTGGGGTGTCTGCTTGGGTTGTTTCTGCAGAAACTACCATCAAATAGGTCTCAGTTCAAACTTTATTCAAGTACTATATCTTATTTTTTTATATGTAAACACACATGCACACACAGTACATATATATATAAAACAACCTCTATACATGTATGTGTGTTAGTCAACTGTGACTCCTCAGATAGATATCTCCTTACAACCACGGGTCACAACAGATGGCTTTGAAATGAGGTAGCAGTACACAGGCATATATCACACACGTGATAACTACAATTAAATGCAAAACATATGGATATAAAATAGAAATGTTCATGTACTTTAATGCTTAAAAAGACTACTATGTGTTTTAGATGAGCAGGTAAGAACTCGCCTTGTGACATTGACGGCAACGTCCTCGAGAGCTGCGCTGGTGAGAACGCAGAACAGCTGGTTCAGAATTGTGGGGAGGAAGTTTATCATCACGTGAGCTTCCACTGCATGCAAACTCTGGAGATGACACATGCACAATCCTTTAATCGGGCTTAGCCGATCACTTAGTCTTAAACAGCTGATTAAATAAGCTTACTCCACATGTCTAATGATTCAGCAGCTACAGCATGCTTCATTATTAATCAGTTGCAAATCTGGGCACTAGGGTGTTGTGGTGAAAACCACCACTTCTGGGAAGCTAATGGGTAGAGGGTGGAGGGTGGAGGACCCTCCTTGTGGTTTCTGTGCTGCTATCAGAGAGGAATGGTGTGTTTACACACGCAGTCCAAAAACATGGGTTCTGTGTGAAGCTCCCTGCAGAGTACTGAGTACATCAGAAAAGTGGTATTAAACTGCAAAAACAAGGCTGACTTGCCAAACATCCTCAGGAAACATATGGACATGCACATTAATACATATGCATGGAGAGTATGGGAGAGTGACTGAAAGAGAAAAAGAGGAAGAGAAAGGGAAAACGGCTTTACATTAGTGTGTTATGGAGTTATACCTTAAGGTATTTGACCAGCTCGCCTCCTGTGGACTGGGCTGCAGACACCGTGCAATCACAGTGGAGGAAGAAATTGTGCAGATGCTGATCCTGTTGACCGAGGTGAAGATAAATTCAGTTTGAAAATAAATCTTGTACACCAAAAATAACATATAATCTAAGAGAAGGAAGTAGCACTACACAGCATTACTGGAAAAAATGCAAGTGAAAAATGTAAGAGCTGGACTGAGACCTGGGTGTAGACGGTGGATACGAGGTGAGTGGAGACCTTAAACAGTGGCTTTCCTCCATCAACCCACTTCACTTCAGGGCCTGTGTGCTGCTACACACACACACACACACACACACACACACACACACACACACACACACACACAGAACAAACAACCAAAAAAAATCACAGCTGAGCACAATCACAGCTGAGCACTTTTTTATATTGTTAAATATCCACTTTTGATCTGCTGTCTGATGCCGCACGTTGGCCCCTGCGGGACGTGCTCACCTTGATGTTGCCCTCTTGGCAGCTGAGGTAGCCAGCAGGCAGGTTTGCAGCTACAGAAATATTTTGTTCATTCATGATCACTCTGCCATCCTTCAGTAAAGGCAGCCATGCATAGCCCACTACACAGACATAAATATGCACATACAGGAGAGTTATGACAAGGACAAATCAGATGCACTCAATAAAATTATTAAAATCTACAAAGCCCATTTCCAGAAAAAATAAACATTCTAAAGTAAGCAAAAATGTTTTCTTTTAATTATACTTTGGGAATTGAACACACTAATTGTTGCAGTTTTGCAAGTGGAATTTTTGCCCATTCTTGCTGTGTAGAAGACTTGAGCTGCTCATGATGTGCCATACATTTTCAATAGGAGACAGATCAGGACTGAGGCGAGCCAGTCAAACCACGTGTTATAACACGTGTTTTTCCCCAAAACAAGCCGAAACGTGGACTCGTCTGACCATAGAACACGTTTCCACTGTCTTTCATTCCATTTCAGATGACTTAGGGGCCAGAGAAGTTGCCGACGTTTCTGTACAAAATGAATATATGGCTTCCTCTTTGTATAATACAGTTACAGGGTGCATTTCTTGACGCAGCGGCGGACTGTGTTAAGTGATGATTTTCCAAAGTACTCATGAGCCTATGTGGCTATGTCCATCACAGTAGAATGACGGTTTCTCAAACAATACCACCTGATGGCTCGCTGTCAGCACACACAATCAGCAACAGTTTCCACCCTTGGAGATTTCCCCTGACCCCCTGACTCCCTGTATCTTTTCATGATATTATGAACTGTAGATGGTGAAAGACCTAAATTCTTTGCAATCTTGCACTGAGAAACATTGTATTTGAACGGACTGATAATTCTCTCACAAATTTTGGCGCAAAGCAGTGAACCACGATCCATCTTTGCTTGCAAAGACTAAGCCTTTGGTGGAGGCTCCTTTTATACTCAAGCTTGATCTCACCTGTTACCAGTTAAACTGCTAATTGTGGAACCTTCACAAACAGTTTAACTTTTCAGTCTTTTCTGGAAATGGGGTTTGTATTTACACCAAATCTGTATAAATACAAAAACACTCAAAAACATTAGAATTAATATAATACAGGTGAATATTATAAAAGAGCTCTAAGTCTTTATAATTCATCCTTTCAGAGATACTGTGCACAACAAAGCCTCAGAAAAAGTGTAACTTTTCATGGTACTGTTAATGTCACGGAGAAGGAACAGACACGTCTCTTATTCCAAGACATTTATTTTTAGAGGTGTGGCTTTGAATTCACGTTCTACTGTTGTGTGGTTAAAATGTTTATTTCCACAACTGCCCTTAAACTTCTGTCATAAGTAAATGGAAGGATAAAAATTAGGTTGAAGAATGCCATAACCAAATGCACATTCAACTGGCTTTCACATTCATTACAAAATACACCCTTAATTCATTGTTTTTCTTTCTGTAGTCCTGGCACCTGTCATTCCTGAACCTTCCAGGCACAAAGGTACGACTGTACTAATATAGACGGCACTGACTGTTTATTGACCCTGAGCGTGTCTGCCGCTTACCCTGCGTCTCCACCTGTTCCCGCTTCTTAGTGCTAGCTTTGCTGTTGGTGTCACAGCTGATGTGGTAGAATGTGAACAGAAGGTGGTGTTTCTCATTCAGCTGAGTTGGCAGCTCAATCTTAAACTGACAGAGGAAAAAAAAAACACATTTAGAAATCCAATCCCTAGTGCTGATGTTCCTATAACGGGATTACAGAGAGAGGTTTGAACGTTTTACCTCATCATAAAACTCAGGGTTTTGCTGATGATGTAACACTGAAGTAATGCTGTTCTTAGTGAAAAGCGATCCACCTGGACGACCATAAATGCACTGCAAAGTACAGATATAGATCAGACTAGGTTTATGGCTACAGGTTCATGAGTCTATGGAGAGCCTGGAATTATGACATTTGTAAAAGACAATATCTTGCCTTTAGAGGAAGTGCATCCTCCTCATCCGAGTCTCTGAACTCCACACACACAGCAATGTTTCTAGCCTGCAGACACACAATACACAAAAGTTGTCACAATCACTAATGCACAAAAAAATGTATTAGACTAATAATAGATTTAGTGCTATTGAGAAACATAGATTTAGTGCTGGTACCTTAGCAAAGGTCTTCTGGCTGTCATATTTGAGGTGGCGTGGGTAGACATACAGGTGATTGTTATAGGTGGTGAAGGGTTGTGAGTGTTTCGCTATACATGGCACAAACTCCTCGACCTCAAACAACACCCCGTTCCAATTACTGCTCTCAAACTGACGCACGGGGATATATGAGGATGTTATGCAATCTACTCAAATAAACACAAACATACATAGAGCACAGGATTTAAAACCCCCCAAAAGTAAATGTGAAAATAATGGAGCAGAAGTACTTAGCAGTAGCATTAGAAGTAGTGCCAAGTTTGACTCACTTGGGAGATCTGGGGCCACATTGTCGATAGTGACATCCAGATTCCCCAGGATCACTGGCAGCTTAGCCATTTTCTCTTGCCTGAGAAAAACATAGATACAAAGGACAGATTGAATACAGGAAAGAAGCTATTTTCATCCTCACACTTATTGTAATTATAAAGGAAACACACATAGAATAGTAAGAGGAGGGAGGCAGTGACATTTTCAAGGCAGGCTGCTTCAGAATGCCAACATCAACCAAGAACAAAGCAATTAACTGAGATTTTTTAGAAATGAAGTTGTCAAGTGACAAACAGAATAGTTGGAAGCTACTCAGGGAGACTGCATGGAAAACATTACTGCGGTGCCCCAGAGATAAGGAGTAGAGTTTGTGACTTGGACCATGTCACACTTAAGCTGCCAACATTGGGACTCGAGAACAATCTTTATTTTATTAATTAATTAACTATCTATCTATCTATCTATTTATTTGTGCTATTTATTATTTATTTATTAACATTAAAGAAATGTCTAACAAGTGGAATGCCAGTTCCTCCCTTATTGTCATATGTAACTTTACGCATGTGCACGGCCACAGGTTGCACAACCATAAGAGACTTGAGACTTGACTTGGACAAACACTGACTTCTGAGCATTAAAGTAGTGTCCTTTAATTTTGTAGTGCAAAGATTTCCCATTTTTAAAAGAAATACTGAAAGGAATCACTTCACAAACCCAGCATACTTGGTTCAGACATGTTACTAGTG
>JAOUQY010000049.1:16519840-16531212 GCA_028566355.1 Doras micropoeus
TTTCCCATTTTTAAAAGAAATACTGAAAGGAATCACTTCACAAACCCAGCATACTTGGTTCAGACATGTTACTAGTGTCAAAGCGAGTACTGAGGAAAGTGTTCAGCTGTAATCAGTGCCTAACAAGAATAGAGCAGCCAACAGACAGAAAGATGGACTAACTTCCTGAAATCTGCCAGAAGTTTGAACACGTCCTCATTAGATAGCTTGTTACTGTCCTGCCTATAGATTGGAGAGAAACGTGCAGATTTATCCAGTGCCCCATTTGCATCCTTAAACAAAGGCCTGTAACAAAGAGAGAGGAGAACAGAACGAAGAAAAGCATGAACACAGGTTTCATCTGGATCCTGCAAGTCAGAAGAGACAATGCATGCTCGCACAGACTAGCAAAATGTGGCACGTCTCACTGTATTAAAAAAAACTCTAACATTCCTATGGTACAGTTGCATTATTATTATAATCAGCTGGCTATAAGTGAGGTGTGCTATGTGAGTGGAGCTAAAAAGACTAAACTGAGGACAAGCAAAGCCAGGCAGAGGCCTTACTACATGTGTTTTAGCTGTATAGGCTGAATACTGAATAAATGTGGGTGAAGGGACTAATGTTAACCTAATTTCAAACCTCACTTCTGATTTAAAAAAAACACCTTTTCCTAATTACAAAACTAACATAAAATGTCTGCTTTGTTTGCCATAGAAAATTGGGTCAACTGAGTAGCTCTGGTCTTATATTTCCCAAAGCCTGAGAATTAAAGTTTAGAGCCCCCAAACACAGCAACATCCTCATTAATCTTGGAATGTGAAGCATCTTTTTTTTTTTTTTTTACCTGGCTGCCCATGCAAATGGCATCCTGTATTGTCCGAGCCTGCTACATGCTACTTTGGCATTCTTCAGCACCTTCTGTGCTGTCTGAGAGAGAATGGAAGAAACCGGAAAATAAGAGGAGAGAGTCCATAACAATATTCCCATACAGACTGTTCTCCTACTGTATATCCTCTATGTATGTAGACAAATCTCTAACAGTACAGTAAGAGACACCAGAAATTTTAGGAACATTAGCTGAACACTGTATGCATCACTTCAGATGATTCGATTATACAAATAATAGTGGTGTTAAGATTTGTGACCAGACCGACCCACTCACACTACCTTAGTGGAATCAGAACTTTTCATGTATGGCTCAGCACAGTGAGTTATTCCTCCCTGAAGAACTTTCTCAATCCGAGCCACGAGGAAGATATCAGGGTGTGGACACGTCACAGAAAAGACTCCCTACACACACAAGGGAAAGTATGCTTAGTGGTGATTAGCAAGATTTTCATGGCAGTAAAAGACTTTATTTGAGTATTCCTCAATAGAGTCATTTTATTTGAAATGCTATATTTAAATTCTGTTACTCCATATTGTGAATTTGCACTGCAGACATTAATGTGCAGAATGTACAGTATTTTAATACATCGTTTTCAGCATCTCCTTGCAGTTAATCCTGACCACTGCTGTGTACTCATGCCTATTCCTTTTCGGTGTCTAAGTGCTCCCAACCTGTCTAGGGTACTGCAGAAAACTCTCTGGTAGATCATTCTGTGTTTTCTGTGCTGCATCTGAAGCTCCATTAATGATCTGAGCACCAGAGCCTGGAACCATGGCTCTTACTGACGGGTGGTTCAGGTCTACATGGAAATCTGCTGAGATCTTCCGACTGGTCTGAATATCAAACAGGGACAGTGTGACGAAGAACGGCTCCACCTGCCAAGCATACAGAGAAAACAGATCACTAGAGTTCTGGCTTCAGTTACCAAAGTTGTCAAATATATTAACTGAAGTATTATGGATTACATTGGTGGTCGGGCCTTCCTCGTTCTCTGCCACACAGCTCTGCAGGTTGAATGACAAGTCGTTGCATTTCACAAGAATCCGCTTCCCAAACTTCTCCTCGAACGGCCTGGTTTCTGGCTCGATCCCAGAGAAATCCAACTTCTGTATGCGGACAAATCCATATATCTTAAAGGCACCCACATACACATTCAAAGCATTTTCTAGTCATTTGAGAAAGACTTCCGGCTGGCTGTCCGACTGTTTTATTTGCAGGTCTTTACCTGTGTGTCTGCATCCAATGTGAAGAGCTTTAGCCGAGTTTCATTTCTCATCTTAGACTCGATGTCTCTGGTGCTCTAAAGAAACACACAATCAATACATACATCAGTGCACACTGGCCTATTCGCAACATTTCCTAGTCATGTTATCACTGCATGATAAAAACATAATGACAAGAATGCTGAACAATGGGGTTGAAAGTATTTTCATGTTTACAATTTGGGTCTATGGTTAGCAGCCTTAACAGAAAATTACACTTGCCTATTAAAAATGCTTTTTATAACACTGAGGACTGAAGCATGAACTATATTGTGTTTAATGTTACAAAGTACCAACAAAATAAAGCATAACCCTGCGGGAGCTTAAGATTCAAGAACAAAAAACATACCCAGGTTTTCTATTAGTTCGAAGCAGGACAAGTAAATAATTTTATCACCTGATGATGGATATTAGCGTATTTCTACTGTCTCTAACAAGATTAGAAGAGCAATATTTTGGTTAGTTTTTGGGGTTTGAGTTAATGAAATGAAAGAGCGACTGATCTACAGCCTTGTGCTGGCCATTTACACTACCTGAAAGCTGTCCATACTTCCAGAAGAGCTGTCAGTCTTCCCCAGTTCATCATCTACAGAGTATGAAAATGAACAGCTCTTTTATTAACATGGCTCACATCCAGATCACAGGTTGTAAAACTTCTGGAGATACAATGTCATAGCAGCCTCTTAAACAGACCAAATAATACATGTGGACCACTGAGCAAGGATAAACTAAAACATACAGTGTTGGGTCCGGACGCCTGGGATATCTCACTGCTCCAGAGAGCTGTGATATATGATTCTGTGCAGGGGTTAATAATGGAGTTGTAATGTGTATCTGTGTTATCTGCTGTCCTGTCAAGAGCAGTAGTTGTTTGGGTGGTCCCAATAATGAAAGCCTGCATACTCAGATAGACAGACGCACAAACCTTCGTGTAGGTCTCCATTCCTCTTCTCTTGCATGGCGAGCTCGAAGCTGCTGTGAAGTATTTTGTTCAGCGTGCTGATCCACTCCTCCATCTCACTTTCAGAGTCGGCGGCCAACAGATATGCGCTCTTATCCTGCATCTTCAGTTCAAATGCAAACCTGCGCACCTTATTATTCTGCACAGTGAGAGACAAGAAAGCTTCAAATTACCTTAAATAGCCATGCTGTTAGACGTCTACTAAGTTAATATCACAAATGGAGTCTGGACGGCGTTTTTGCTTTGGTAACGGGCGAGAAATGTGGGCTGGAACAGAGTCAGTCACCTTTTCCAAAATGGATAAAGTGTGAGAGGAAAGTTCTTTCTCTGGTTGATACATAATTTATATTATTTTACATGGGTGAACTTTACAACCGAAAGAGATCAAAACAGATCGGCTTCAAAATCCATTACTCAACAAGCAGACCATAAGTGTAGAGCTGATCCGTTGTTTGTTTCATGCTTCTGAGTGATGGAAATAAATTATGTTTCCATTTCTAATTAACTATAATGATCCACATGGCTACAGTAATGTATGGTAACACTTTAAATTCCAGCCTGATTCGGTATGTCTGTAAATTTGCTGCGTGAGGAAAAGGCATATAAATGCGTGCAAACAACCAGACAGAAAGTAGGTGAAAATATTTCCATGTGGAGGACAAAAGAGCTACTGGCTGCCAAAAACACTGCTTAAAGGGATCAGACAGAACTCTTACGAAAAGGATGAGGAATATTAAGCCAACCAGAGGAAGGCAAGGACAAGCACAGGGACCTCTTTACTTTGCCAGGTCATCACGATTTCTGTCTTGTATTCCCTAAATCTTTGTGTTTATGTGCATGGTGCCCGGTGATGGAGTGTGGCACGCCATCCTATCCAGGCTGTGCTCCTGCCTTGCACACGGTGTTTCTGGGATAGGCTCTGGATCAACCCTGACCCTGAACAGGATAAAGTGATTACTGGAGATGGATGGCTGAATTAATTCATTTATTGCAAAAGGATGTTGTTCATATGTCTGTCCTTGTCCTTGTCTAGACATGTTCTGGGCATGCAACCTTTATGCTATAGCATTACATAAATAAATCTGTGAATTCTGTGGAAAAGGGGATGTATCAGAAAAAAACCCTGTAAAATCTGCTTTTCACCCAGCACTTGGTTGATCTTGTTCCCTGCTCTGCCAGGTTTCTTAAACTGTTTATTATTCTAGAAAGCATTCCTCAGTGTGTGACTTTCACTCAGTGGAGCATGACCTACCTCAGCCCAGCTGGGAGACAGACTCCAGACAGATCAGTCTCCATGTTAGTACTCGGAGTGGGAGTGTCAGTACTAATGGTACACTTGTAGCACATGTTTGAGACAGCTACACAGATTAAAAGCCAAACGGAGGAAGGCGAGACTGTGAGTATGCTGCTCGGGGGAACAGGTTATCCTGTTTGCTAAAGATTTTTAGATGGCGCTTTTCTGGCACACTTAACTGTACATACCTCTTGGATCAGCATCAGATTCTCTAATCACTGGGATACCAACCACAGTAATTACAATAGCTACAGAAAAATTTCAAATGAGAGTACAAACAGCCCAAGAAGAACTGAGTGTGAAGACAACAGCACTACGATGGACCCTTCTTTTAGAGACAGACCCGGCTTCTTATACCTTCTGTACTTTCTACACATTTGCACACTTTGGTTACATCACATGCAAATATTTTCCTCAGTTTGAAAGCTGCATTTACTATTAATGTCATCATAACAATGCATGTTACCTGTGTGTTTGTAACAAGTCTTAAATTAGATCAGTCTCAGAAAAATGTTATGTGTGAGGCCAGAGACCAAGAAAGCCAGAGTGCTAAAGACTAAGACTATTAAAGAGAAAGAGACAGAGAATGCAATACGCTGATACTGAAACCACTGATGGAATCTGCTTTGGATATCACATCTGTTTCAATACGACTAGTGCACTGTTCCAGATAAACCACCTGTTTATTTCATTCCAGATGGGAGTAGGATGATATGTTCCTCTGTACATGCAAAACTGAACTCTCTTGCATACACACACAAGTGCTCACCTCTATAGGAAAGGTTAAAGCAACAGAACTCACATTTATAGTATGAGCAATCACAAATACATTTATTCTCTGTCACAACACTTTTCTCATACCTGAACCACACCCATGCAGGAATCTAGGAAGATGGTTCCTTTAGGCTCCTTGGAGATCTTTTCATCCTTGTAGAAGTTCAGGTTATAGGACCCGTCTCCTAACTGGGTGAGGTGGAAATACCTCCTTTTGAAAGACTGAAATGAAGCATTAAAAAGAAACACATTGTATTAAAGGCAAAGGTCATCTTTTTTTGTCCTAAAAACAATCCACTGTGTCTGAAGCGTACTTGAAATCGACCACAGACAAGACTTCAGCAGAGTGAGACTAGGACAGAAAGACATTACACTTTTACCTATGGCAGCTGTTGAACATTTAAATGAAACATGAAACACTCTTTTTATTAAAATTTTCAGTCTCAGGTATTTGTAAATTAAGCCCTATATATGTATAATTACCGTTTTCAGACTGCTTTCCCTTTTTTAGCGGGATGAAATATCATCTATTATCTGATAAATATTAGATTTAATTAACCAGATAAAACTACATAAGAACAACTATGGTAAGCCATTTTTTAATTTCTATTTCATCCTAAGAGCTTAACGGTTAAAGTGTAAGTTGTAGTATTAAAGCCCTATTACAGCAGGGTGTTAGTTAAAATGTAAATTTTGCAAAAGATTACTGGATAAAGATCACATAAAAACGCTGGGCACATAATAGTAAAAATAAATCTGTTGCTAAAACATTGCTGTTATCTATAAATATCTATAAATATTAGAGTTTGCTATGTTTCAGTTTTTGGATATGCCAAACAGTAAAAGTTCACACACAGAAGGTATTTGTTTCAGTCTGAAAATGGACTGTATGCAAATATTCAGAATCTTCAATTCATTTACAGGGTTAATTAAAAGAAGTACACTGTATCAGATAGAATGGTATGTATCTAAAAGCAGTATGCAGTCAACAACCCATTACTGAAAACCTACTTTGGCCCCTGAGCCAAAACCTTTGAAATTCCTGCTCTAGAGGAAAGAACATTGAGTACACCTAGTTTCATTTTAGTTGAGTGTTGCGCATGAAGATATCTCACCCTCATAGTGACACTGATCGCACTGTTCATGTTGCCTTTGTAAAGCCAGCCTTGCCTACTAACACCTCCCTTCTGAGAGCCCAAGGAAGCTGTGTCCTACACACACAGGAAGAGAAAGAGGAGAATGAGTTATGTGATGTGGCTCCAGCTCTTCTCTGTTTGATCTTTTGCAGCTAAAGTAAATGTTAGGAGAACAGGGATGCATTCAGAAAGGAATCCAGATCCCTAAATCCTGTCCAGAAAAAAATGCAGAACAGCAGAAACACTGATAAACGAAAACAAACCACTGTACTAGAACGAATAATCTCTCGGAGAGTAGGATGATATCTGAAGCGCCCCACGGTTAAGGGTTATTACTGCTACAATGAAAATCTCAACAGTATATTGACAGTACTGTACAGTAAATATTAAATATCCACATCCCAGTATCTGCACATTAGAAGGACTAAAGTATGAATGTAAGATAAATGTTTTAGAAAATCCTCTTTTGCCAAAGAGTCAGTTAAATCAACAGTTTATATGTGTGTAAGATGTCAGCACAATGTGAAGCAGAAAATGCATTTACAGGCCTCCCATAAAGTCTTATCAGGACAAGATACTGTACAGAAATGCTTAAACTCCCCTTTGGTGCTGTTTTTCTAAATGAGTCAACCACAAATCCCACAAAGAAACTCAAATTATAGTCGCACACATTTGCTGCTGTATGCTCTCTGGGTGGAAGGGTTAAAAGTTTGAAAGGTTAAACAGTCAGCCAAATGGCAGAGTACTGCTGCTTGTCAGAAAAATAAGGTTTTAACATTACATCATTTTATAGCTGGGTGCAAAAGTAAGCCTGGAAAACAACCTGCCACATGAGTAAGTACTTGCTTTGAGGTTATCCACCGAGTGTTCCACGTGTCTGTATACTTTAAATACATGCCTGCACATTCTCACTGTACAGAATAGTGCAGCCATGTTAGTCAGCCCAATTAAATGCATTATTATTAATCACTCTGAAGTCTGCAATACCTTTTTATACCTCAAATGACTTGTTTGTATTAAATAATGCTTCAAATCATTTAACAAGGCAGATGGCCAGTCTGAAAAGGCCCAATCAGCTGTTTGCTGTAGCTGATTAATGAAACGGGATACCCCGTGTCCGCTGGGTTGCGAGGGGAGGAGATTTCTTGGAAGAAAGAAAGAAGGAGAAGGAGCCACCGTGGCTGACCATTAGATACCTCGCTGATGCTGTCCAGGCAGAAACTGCTAGACTATTCACAGAGACATGACCTAGTGGTTTCAAACTGTGTGTGTGAGTGTGAGTAAGATCTTTAGCCCAGTGCCCTGGCATTTCTCTAAAGGAGCTGCTGCTGGTATAGCAGTAGTCCACAAAATATGTGTTTTAATAGTGTATGAAGACATCTGGATTTATATCTCACTGAATATTTTCTTCGCAAATGATGAAAACTGTTGGCTGCGTTTCAAACAGACTCACTCACCTCATCTTTATCAACGTCCTCGTCAACCTCAAACACGTGAACCGCCAGCTTGTCGGGTCTCGATGCTTTGCTGTTCAAACAGATTAACACGTATTACAATGCGGTTTCTGGGACTAGCGTGAAAATACTGTCCATGATGAAGCTTGATGCTTGATTAAACGTCAAAAACAGCAAAAGTACAATGTCACTGAATTCAGAGAGCTGACTGGCAAAGAGCCTTCGTCTCTGTCTTAGTAATGATAGGACTTCTGTTCTCAGCATTTACTGCTTTTACTGGCCACCTGTGCTTTTTCATGTCACTCTCTATATATTCCATCAGACCTAGTGATGAGAAAACCATTTCTAATTAAAAAACTGAACAATTCATGTGGCTCCCCTGAACTGCTCCGTGTCCCTGTGGAAACAGATGAAGTCATACACGGCTCCATTGGCACCATTGTTACTAAGAGGAGGAAATGTGCATTTGGTACAAACTCCGGTTTTCCAAGAACGGACATGCTTTGACAATTACACACAATCACACAATACAATTGCCAGTGATATTCTGTTAGATCTATAGCTCTATGCAGTTATTGTGTGGCTTGTTCTAACTTGCCTGAGGTACAGGTTATATGGATCCTGTCTTTTGTTTAAGCAAAAAGAAACGGTGTGTCTTACTTGGGGAGTTGACGAAAGTCACTAGAATAATCTTCATACTTGTAGTTGACAACGTGCCAGTCTGATTTGTAGGTCTTAAGACACTAGGAAAATAGGAACAATAAATGATTGTTAGAGTCATAACTTGATACGGTGTGTGTGACCCACAGAAATAGTCCAAATGCTATTTCAGACCACAACTTCATCCTGGGTAAGAGGGGAAAAACTCTTTGCTCTCTGTCCAATCGGACTGCGCAGGAAGAAAGGGCGAGATGAAAGAACAGGGGCCTCTTTTTAATCAGGACGTTCCACCATTTGGTTCCAATCTCAGATTTGGGGTTTTTAAATAAAAAAAATCTAAATCTAACATGGATCGCTTCATTCTAAAACTCCATTGATTAAAGAGTGAACTTTGACCAAATTAAAAACCTTCCATCTCCTTGATGAGCATGCACACACACACACACACACACACACACACACAAACACACAAACACACACACTGCCCACCTGGTGAACTCTTGTCCCATTATTCTACCCTATAGCACATGTGTGTGTCTTACAGGAGATGAATGCTTCATACTTGGCCAAAGTTCAGCCTATAAACCCTGAAGCACATCCACAGAGTCTAGTGCTAAGAGTAGTGTGTTTCACCTTTACAGTGGTGTGTGTGTGTGTGTGTGTGTGTGTGTGTGTGTGTGTGTGTGTGTGTGCTGAAAGCCAGAGCTCAATCATTTCTAGCACATGATCATTATTAACACACTTCCTCTTTTGTGTGTATAGTAACACAACATATTACAGGACATTTTGAGGCTGAGGGACCGCTCTGTCTCTTACCTCCTGGACGAACAGGCCGTGTGCTTCTCTCTGGGCGTTCTCTGGCACTGATGGGTACAGAGTGCGGATCTGCCGGCGCAGTGTGCAGATCTGCAGGAGAGAAAAACAGAAGAAGAAGAAGAAGAAGAAAAAGGCGTTTTTCATTTGCACTATTGTCAGGTAGAAAAGAAAGAGGGCCTGATATGGAAGTGGAAAAGCATACTGTGAAAATAAAACACAGATTCTGTGATTTAGGTGAAGAACTCCCATACTCCCAATACTCAAACCTGTACAGCTGAAGCGTGAGCTTATATTTTTCATTTGATATCAGTATCAGTGTCGTCACAGTATTGTTTCAGCATCACAGGCACTTTATTCAACCTAGCAAAATCCATTAAAAAAAAAACTGTACAGTCCAGCTGGGTGTGATTTCCCAAACAGCTTTTCAATATTATTCCTGTCTGACTGCCACTCCCAGGTCTGGCTGTGCTGAAAAGATCAGGCAGAGGAGTAGGAGATTCATTGTTTAGCCTCAGCCTCATGCTGTCATGATGACCGATGATAAAGACAAATACTGAAACTGCACCATTACTCAGTTGCCTTTATTTACTTGCTTCCTCCAGAGGCACAAACTCCCCAATAGAAATGTGCGTAAAATGTTTAATAAATAGGCTGTTCCCTTTAGGCCCTCTCCTACAGAGTTTTCGAGAAGCTCCGTAGCGGGTGTGTGGGTGTGTGCGGTGAAAAGTTAGAATTCCTGCTGAAGAGACAGCCATTTCAGTGACAGGTAAACAAAGCACACAGGTTAAACTTAGCCAAACAATGCCAGAGTAAAAATTCCCTTCCTGACTCACATCCTACAATAGAACAACCCACAGGAAGGAGCAGTTTCACTGTCAAGTCCTCCAACTGGCTTCAGGATCGTCCTTTTCTGCACCTCGATGATAATCACACTGTGTTTAAATCTGGAATTTAAAGCCATCTGAAAATCTAATAATGTCAGGAAGTGGAGAGTTGCATTTCAATCCTGAATATAAAAGTAGACTCCTAGAAAAAAGGTTTAAAGTAGCATCTCAAAGCATCCTTCAGGTTGTCCCTCTGGAGGAACCCCAAGAATAAATGACTCTACAAAAGGTTTTAAGGGGAAATGCTTTAGAAAGCTATAAATATTAAGCATCTCAAGAAGCCCTGAGGAACCTTTTTAAAGAATCTCCCTTACTCCAGAAGCGGTTAGTCAGACATGTCTGGAGTCTGACCTTTAATTCTTTACTTCTGCGCTGAGGTTAATGCGGCTAACAATAATGGACACCGCTCAACTTTTCTTCCTTAAATACATTTCGGGTGGGTGTATATTCAAACAAGCAAACATTTGGGGTAAAGGGAACATTTTATAAATTGGATTTTTTTCCCTGACTACGCTACTGGTTTAAGAATAAACACTGAATCCTGAAAGATATCCTTTTCCATTTGACACTGTAAAGCGCTTGGTGCGAGTCTGATCACAGGCAGAGGAGATGTTGGCTCCTTTGAGACGGCAGTGAGCGAATAAAGCGGACGTCATACGAAGGCCAGTAATGCGGCAGTGAAACATCCAGTAATGAAGTGTTTTTAATGTGGCATTCCATAGGTTCCATAAGAGCTTCACACAATACCCAGCTACTGTTGCACCACTTCCTCTCTCCAATCCTGACTTCCTGTAGGGAAGATGAGAATCAGATGGGAAAGTGAAAGGGTGGTGTTTAGATGAAGGGAAAGATGGAAGCACAAGAGTAAAAGCAGTGCTGGAATGCAGCTGAGTTGTTGGAGGAGGTACTGAATCCAGACACTGCTTTTTTTTCCCCTTCACACCCTGCAGCACACAATATACACTCCGCAACTTTCTCTTGATACACACACATACACTCCCAAACTCCTAGGATGCTTTCCTAAATATCTTTGCACATCCTTGCCCACGCAAATGCTTAGGAGTAAATGCTGTGTGTATGACTGGAGAAAGGCTGACTTTACACACATGTGCGAAGGGAGGGGACATCTCAAGGGCACAGCAACATCAGGGCCTACAATCCTCTTACAAAGAGTCCACGTTCACTTACTCACTCACCACTAAGGAGCATCAATACAACACACACACACACACACACACACACACACACACACACACACAC
>JAOUQY010000049.1:16853061-16869012 GCA_028566355.1 Doras micropoeus
ATAAGATAAGATAAGATAAGATAAGATAAGATAAGATAAGATAAGATAAGATAAGATAAGATAAGATAAGATAAGATGCACCATTCTAGGAAAAGGATAAATGCTACAAAGGATGTACCCTCAAGGTGCCACTTGAGCAGCAAGGAAAGGTACAATTTAGTGCCCTTTTTTCTGTAGCGTATAGCCCACGGGGTATAAAATATTGATCTCTGAATAGATGAACACTAAAGCTAAGACTAAATGGAAAATCATTCAAAATAATAGCAGCAAGCAATTTCCTCATATTACTCGTGTAGCCTAATATTGTTCCATACAAAATGCTTTTGTTTTTTGCCCATAGACAAATCAATGGGAAGACAAAAACTCATGACCCTTTCCATAAGTGCACAGGATAAATGTGTATATGAGGGCATAAGCATTGTGGAACCTGATTTTCCCACGAGATTTAATTATTCTCCTCATTTCCTCTCCATCTTGGGAACCCATTTATTGTATAACAGCGATATCTAATTTGCATTCTTTTCCTTTCCCCTCCTTATGGGGTATCACAGTCACTGCTCCATGTCATAAAAATGTAGAGCATAGGCCAAATGGAAGCAGTTTGGTTACAGTGATTCGGGAAGCCACTGCATCAGTAAGAATGACCCATTTTGGGATTTTTTTTGTGTGAATGCTGTGCCACATATTGAGAATTTGCTCAACCAGAAGGGTTTGATTTGTATAAGGAAGTGTGCACCTGATTTTATATCATGTACAAATGAAGCGTCTAATAAAAGTTCTAATGAAATATGATTTATGTCAAATATGATTGTGTCATAGAAAAACAGATGATAGGTATTTAAGGTCTTATGGTATAAAAACTGCTTAGTAATAACTGGAGGTTTTAAGAGCAGTTGTAGGAAGCAGAACCCATGCTTATATATTTTCAGCAAATAGCAGCAGATATTCTTTGACAGTCTGATTATGATAAAGACATCAGTGGGAGTATTGAATGAGGGACAGTTTTCAGTCTCCAAGCAGCAATAAAATCAAGGCCAATATATATCAAACAAATCCCTAAACAGATGTGAAATTGTACATGAACCCATTCTATTTTATCTTCAGTGAGTCAGCTTAACCGACTGCAACTCTATTGACTTTCTAACCAGTAAGAAGCTTTACACAGTACAACTACACAAACAGGGCCTTCAGACTACAAAATGCCCAAATCTCCCCTCAACACAGGAAAGGTAGTAAGTAGTAGAGAAAACTCCTGCTGCTGTGATGCCAGCCCTCCTCAGCACGCAGCATGCTTCCTTTGTCACCTCTATTTAACTCCCTTTGCTTTCTGCTGTCTCCCCATCTGTTCAGCCTCTATCCCCAGCCTGTGCTTCCTACTAAACGCTTCATACTACGTCACCGCGGCTTTTCCATGGCCTTTAATTAGCAGCATGCTAACCCCTGAATGGCCTCAGCCCGGAGAATAGCTGAGCCCAGCCACTCCACTGAATCACACGGGTCAGTGCGATAGCGCACTTCCTTGCCCCGGGGCTCACACTTCTGAAAACAAATAAGTGCATGAACACTGTTGCAAATATCACTGGGAATTAAAATCAGGCTCACCCAGTCACTCCTACTCCAATAATATTATTCTGTTTGCACCATGAGATAGCAAAGGGATCTGCTGTACTGTAGCATTATCTGCATTATCTCCTGTCACAATTATGAAATTTTGGCACCAGTGATGAGTAACTGTCAGATACAAACCTGAAATTAATATTATTTGCTGCTGACTCTTCTATTTTTATAACAGATGTCACTTGCGCACACACACACACACACACACACACACACACACACACACACACACACGGCCATTTAGAAACACTGAGTGTATAAGTAGTTTTGTCTTAAAATAATAATACTATAATAAATAAAATAATAATAAAATAATACTACTATAATAAAAAAATATACAAGACGTATTACTGAAACAAACAAATAGGTTAATTCAATTCAACTTTTAGGACATAGTTTATAGGTTTTGTCCCTAACTGTAGGTTACTGGGGAGAAAATAAATGTAATACTGGGCACACATAATACTGAATAATTAAACGGTATATTCACCATTTAAAACACAGACACAAATGTTTGATTAAATCAAAACATGGACAACTGGACAGGTAATGCTTTGTTTACCAACTACATACAGCTAAATGAAAACATACAGAGCCGTATTTCCCATCCAAATTTCTCACATTTAAAAGTTTCAGATCATCCAACTAATTTTAATACAAGATAAAGACAATATGACTAAACACAAAATGTAGCTTAATGTAATGTAATAAAATGTAGAAAATGATCATTCCATTTATTGAAGATAAAGATTTATTCAAAACCTATATCACCCAAAAGTAATTGCCCCCCAAATCCTAATATCTGGTTGTGCCACTGCGAGTCTTTTACATCATTGTGGAGGAATTCTGGCCCAACTCTTCTTTGCAAATTTAATTTGGTTATACTGGAGGGTTTTCAGGCATGAAATGCATGTTTAAGGTCTTGCCACAGCATCTCAAAGGAATTCAAGTCAGGACCTTGTCTCAGCCACTCCAAAACCTTAATTTTGTTTCTTATGAACAATTCAGAGGTGGACTTGCTTGTGTTCTTCACATCATTGCCCTGCTGTATAACCCAACTGTGCTTGAGCTTTAGGTCACAAACTGACAGGTAGACATTCACCTTCAGGATTTCCTGATAGAGAGCAGAATTCATGGTTCCATCAATTATGACAAGTCGTCCAGGTTCTGCAGAAGCAAAGTAGCCCCAGAACATCACACTACCACCACCATATTTGCCCATTGGAATGGTTTTAATAGTGGAATGCAGTGTTAGCTTTATGCCACATGTAACAGGACCCATGTCTTCCAAAAAGTTCCACCTTTGACTCATTAGTCCACAGAATATTATCCCAAAATTCCTTTGGGTCACCTAGATGTTCTTTGACAAAAGACGAGCCTGTGTGTTCTTTTTAGTCAGCAGTGGTTTCCACCTTGCAACTCTACAGTGGATACCATTTTTCCCCCATGTCATTCTTATTGTGGAATTATGTACACTGACTGTAACTGAGGTAAATGAGGCTGCAGTTCTTTAGATGTTTGTCTGGGTTCTTTTGTGATCAGTTGCTGATGCACGCTTGGTGAACATTTGGTAGGCCTGCCACTCCTGGGAAGGTTCACCGCTGTTCCAATTTTTCGTGGTTCGCTGGAGTCCCAGAGCCTTAGTAATGGCTTTGTAACCCTTTCCAGACTGGTAGATTTCAATGTCTTAGTTTAGCATCTGTATTTAAATCTCTTTAGAAAGTGGCATCATGTGCTGCTTTTTGAGACCTTCTATCCTGCTTCACAGTTTCTATTTAAGTAATGTTTAGATTCAGCAGGTCAGGCACTAATCATCCCTGGGTGTGGCTAGTGAAATTGAGTCCAGCAGTCAATTGAATTTGGTTAATTGATTTATTTGGTACATAAGTGGCAATTACTTTATCACATGCAGTGATATAGGTTTTGAATAAAACTTGAACTTCAAAAATAGAATGATCATTTAAAAGCTGTATTTTGTCAAATTAGCAAAAATATAAAAGATTGGGAAGGGGAAAAATACTTTGTCACAGCACTGTATTTTTGCTTTTACTGTGAAAGGCAAAAATGCAGTGCAACACTACACTTGCTAAAGGTGAACACTGAAGTCATTTTTCATTTCAAGCTGGAACATTTTATTATATGGTGATTCAGAGATAGACATATATTTAAACAACAGGAACACAGACAATTTCATTTCTGAGAAATGTAAATGGAGTTCTGAGAAGGTCTGTCATGTAGCTGGAACATATGCTTGTAGAAAATGTCTTTATACCACAGCACTGTTGAATTGTCAAATCTGATTGGTCAGAAAGTGTTAGTTCATTTTAAAAGACAGTGTTGCTGACAGTAGTGCTGGCAGTAATTCAAATCACAGGCTTATATTAATATGCTCATTTTCATACTTTATTGTTTCCATAGTAACTGCTAATTCACAGGGACTTGTACGGTGGATGCGCCATATAATGTTAGACTAATAATAAATTGTCCTTATGATGATGCTTTCTGTAAAAAGATGATTATTTTTGGAAGCAGTCATTAGGGTTAGTTCTTTGTAACAGTTTTTCACCACAAGAGACAGACGACAGAGGACTTTGCTCTTTCTGGTTTCTGGGTACTGTGTTATACTGTCTTAACATCCAGAGAGAGAAGATAGTAGACTACATATAGATAGCAGAGATTGACTGTTTACAGCTGCTATAACATGTGTAAGTGATCATAGGAACTAACGTCCACCACATTATACAAGACTATAAATGGATAAAAACCATGTTCTGAAAGTCATTAATACATTAAAAATGTAACTTTGACAAGTCACTATAGTATAAGAGGAATAAAATACTTTGGTGCTGTTATTGGAAAATAATCAAGTTCAGGATGGAAATCCTAAAACACTATTATCAAAGTTAGTATACAGTAATTGTAATCTGAATTTAAACATTTGATAAATTAAAAATCTGTGACTGCAATAAATAGCTAACATTGTACAGAGCTGAACAATGTGACTCACATTTGAATAGTAACTTTGAGTCTGTCAGATTTATTTTACAATTAAAGGGGTGACGGCAGAAAGTTTGAGAATTCCTTTCTCAGGCAGCAGAGGAAAGTTTAAAACAGTGTTTGATGAGCTGGCCAGGATGACTTCCTCACCCTCCTTCTCTGCAGTCTACAAGCAAGCGAAGCCAAGGCAACTGCACAGAACAGCATGCACACAGCCTCAGTCCAGAGAGAGAGAGAGAGAGAGAGAGAGAGAGAGAAAGACAGCAGGCAAAAAAGGAGCCCAGTAGAAGAACATTTGGCCTGCCAGCTTTAGCTAAAGCTCAATATGGCCCATCTTGTCTCTGAAATGTTAGTGTTTTTACAGTTGTATGGCACAACACAAACATTATTCTTCCCATATGGCTGTACAAGTTCTTTTGAAGTATCATATGTCACTGTAGATGCAGCAGAGTCAGACATTAAAAGTGGAGCTTAAAAAGGAAGACGAATAAAAGGCCACTAACACCTCAGGAGTGTGGATGAAGTCCAGACTTTGTTTAACCTCATAAATCACACACACACACACACACATACACACACAGACTTTGTCTTGCTATACTTGTGTGGACTTCCCTTAGACATAATTATTAATGCAGATAATTAATGCTATTCCCAGCCCTAACCCTAACCTTAACCTCCATAATTAAAAGGCAACTTTCTGTCTGTTTTTCTTTTGTTAAAAACTACAACAACAAAAAAAAACACTTTCTTTATGGGGACCAACAAACTGTCCCCACAAAGTCAAAAATATCAGTTATTCCTATCCTTGTGGAGACATCTGGTTCCCACAAAAACATAAAAAGATGGTATACACACACACAAACACACACACACACCAGATGCAGCCCTAAACAGCAACCTTGTAAGAGCCAGGTCTCCTTTGGAGATTTCCAGGAAAAAAGAGATGTCTCTCTGCTGATCCATGCAACCTACAAAACTGTACTCTGTAATGATTATATATCTAAAGATGTCTCCCTGCTGATTTCTGCAACTTAGTAAAGGGCTCCAAAAGGCCATAAATGGCGTGCTGATACATGACACGTCTGACATTAGATTTGGGAACTGTTGACTGTACTGCTTTATGAAAAATACCAAGGCAGGATTTGTACATGGTAGGAAATGATTGCCGAAAGCATGTGCAAGAACTGTGAACTGTGTAGTACTGAATTGTGGAGTTAAAACTGTTAAAACTGTTTCAACATTTTTGGGTTCTAAAATAATGGCTCGATGATGCACTGGAACTATGCTTAGCATAACCCTGTCCCTAACACTACAATGTTATAAAACTTCCAGTCCATTAGCATCAGTGGGTCTCCTTCTTGATTGTGAGTTCCTGCACCTATTACAGCCTACATTTCACTAGCTAGCTATTCCTGTATCCCACAAATACATCTTTGAATTTGCAGAACAGCTCAGTCTCCTTAGTTTTCCAAGAATGATGAGATGAAGAAGAGGTGGATTGATTTTGTGAAGAGCCATGTTCATGGAGAGCTGAGGATCATCACCAACACCTGCCTCTGCAGTGACCATTTTACACCAGGTAGTTTTATAAACTTTCATCAAAGACAAATGGGATTCGGGGATAATCCGCTGTTACTGGTGAATTGAGCCAAATCAACCATTTCTCTCTCTGGCTTTCATCCTCCTGTCCTGCCAACATCCGGCACCGTCGTAGGCAGTACATGGCCACCAATGAGTGCATGTGCCCTGTATGCTTATGTTGTAATATTATTTAGTCCACAGTGACTTTTTCTAGAAGGTGCAGAACCCCCTACCAAGATTCACATGGTGTAGCCTAACATCATGTTTATGTAACATTATCTAACTTACAGGAGGAAAAAAATCACCATTCCGTTGCAGACTGAGAGGAACTAGGTTGATTCAGGGTAGGTCAGTGTCCTCTGGCTCCAAACTGGATTCTGGCTTTGGTGGCTCAAACATGTATGGCCAATATATCTGCTAGATGGAGCATCCATTTTTCAGGTTGTAGTGGTATGCTGTATTTGGCACTTGAGACAGGCTGCACCTTTTCCATGAATACCACTTATTTTTTCACAACGATTTAGTTAAGTTAGTAAGTTAACTAGTTTAGTGTACTGGTCCCCTGATGGAGTTAATACATAGTGCTCCCCAAATCAGTACTGAGAAACTCTCAGTGTTCAGTAGAAGATGTGTTGGTTTGTCTGTCTGCCTACCTGTTTGATTGTCAGCAGGATTATGGAAAAATGACAGGGCAGATTTTCATGAAATTTGGTGGAAGGGTGTAGAGTGGACCAAAGAAGAACCCATCAAATTTTGGAGTGAGGTGGATCTACATATTAGTTTCCTCTTTCGTTAACACTTGTCGCACATGCACAAACCTGTCATAATTGAATGGCGTTCCTCCACTACACTACACAGAGACTGCTATTATTTGTATACCTTGTGAAGTTCTGTGGCACATGCGGTGTGCGTTCCAATACCCTTAAATACATCTCTGTAATGGTGTTAGATATACACACATTTGTGTTTCCTTTGTGTTCGTTCATATCACAATCATGCCTGCCATTTTGCACTTAAGTTCGATAGCCCTTTGTTCTAATAGTTTTGGAAATAAATCTAGATATCCATATTGGCTACAGATTTTACTGCCCTTTCTTCTAATAGTTTTGGAAATAAATCTAGATATACACAGTGGCTACAGATTTTATAGCCCTTTATTCTAATCGTTTTGGAAATTTATCCAGACATACATAGTGTCTGCAGACTTTAATATCATAAAGGATTGGATTTTTGGACTTGTTAGAGGTCTGCACTCTCCAAGTATAAAAACATATTCTATAGATTAGGTCTCCTTTCAAATGGTTTTACTGTGTACTAAGTGATAATATTAAATTAGAAATAAAACTAGATACAAAGAGGAGTAATAGTGCTGCATACATTATTTTGTGGAAATTTATGCAACAACATCCAATTCTTCTCAAATGTTTAAAATAAACCTTTAAGCATACATGGGCTGACACGTTAAAGTATGACACATTACTGAAGAGCTACTTAGTCTGTCTGATTTTCCCTGAACGCTCGATCAGTCTATGTAATGTGGGCCTGTAAATCAATACCAATCCCAATTTATACAAAAACGCATGCGATTACCTCCTTGCTCAAAAAGACAAACAGCCCACACACACTGCTGAAATTTCCTAATCACGGCCTTTATTAAACAAAGTCTATCATTTGGAATGCTCACAAAAATGAGTCTCTTGCCTAAAAACAGAACATAACTGGTAGACTCTACAGAATTTGTCTTTTTTTTTTTTGGGGAGCAACAAGCAAAAATATACGAGCCAATTAAAGACAAAGAAGCCCATTTAAGCAAATGTACTACACTCACTGCTTTATGGTAATGAGGCTTCTTTCCAGCTCTGTACATTTGTTAACTTGCTGTTGCCCAAGGCAAGGCATTAGTCATCAACACGCAGACACATGCGCACGCATACACACACACACACACATACATGAAAGGAGCGAGACAGAGCTGGCTGCTGTTCAGTATCCTGCACACGGAGCAGACTGCTGCAGCTAGTGCCCAGCATTGATCTCCTCATCCTCCACCCAGAACAATGGAGGAAAAAAAAACATGATTCCTCCACCAGCCTTGTGCATGTGCAGAGGTTTAGCTTTATAGTGACGCACAGAATCTGAACTCGGCTGTCTTGTGGCTGTGTTTATTAAGGCGGACTGTATTCCCTCGTGTTCCCACGGAGCCTTGAACTCTTAATAGCAATAAATGCCATGCACAGAGGCTACTCCTCTCATCATGGTTTGTGGTAGTGCATAAATTAAGAAGGACATTAAAATATGCGCAGCTAGTCAAACGAGTGTTTATCAGGTCCCTGTATGCTAATGACTGGACTGGAGTAAGGCATTAAGAAAAATTGCTGTTTGATAAATGAAGGTCTATGCCAGGCTTCTTTGAGCAAGCATCATGTAAGATCGATTCAAAGCTGCTGGAATGTTCTAAACACAGAGAATATTAGCTAGACAATGAACCATTTTCAGATTGTTCTAAGAAAATGGTTAAGATGAAATGACTTTTTGCATGTCATGACCAGAATTTTGAAATTTCTCAATATATGGACAAATTCCTATGCACAGCATTGACAAGGCTATGATCAGTGGACACAAATTAGACAGCAAGAAAAAAAAACCCCAAAACATTTTTGTACTCAACAGCTGTCTGGATTGGTCCTGAAGCTGTAAATCCCGACTATATCAAATTCCGATCCAAATGTCATTCTGCTCACATACTTCTGAGGCATAATCAGGTACTTTCACCCTCATGTCAATCATAAGACACCCCCTGAATAATTCATAACATTATTTTTTATTTATGTCTGCATTTTTTCCCATGCCAAGAATAAAAAAAAAAAAACTTAGTAGAAGCTGAAGCTCTGAGTAGACAGAGACACACAACACCTCACATAGTGAACAATGCTTTCATCTTTAATCCAAGCGCTGGGGGGCTGGTGTCGTCTGCGTCTACACAGACACGCGCATTATTAATTCACTTTCTCACTGAGATCTGATAACATTTTCATATTTAAACCACGGAGGGCTGCTGTCAGAGAAGACCTATGACGCTAATCTTGTTTGCGTTAATTGTGAAAAATAATTACAATTTTTAAACACCTCTCTTTGGATTAAATTCAATAGCACATTGTGTAAAGCTGGATCAAATATTCAGAAAAGAAAAAAATCCCCACATACTTCACTTTTGAAAGGACTCGTTCCACACATGCCTCAAAATGAAAATCTTTGTCTGATCCTGAAAGTGACAATTATCTTAAAATCCTTAACTTCACATCTGAATCAACGGCTGCAGTCAAGTGAGTCTAATGATGTGGTTGTAATTTGAAGCTGAGTAAGGCTGTAAATGACTGAAGCAGTGCCAGGTGTGGTACCCATTACTGATTGGCAGCTACCTGACAGCCAGGGTGTGTGTGCAGTCTAAAATTAGACGAGTGCATGTGTAGGCTGAGTGTGTCACCAAAAGATGACTAAACTGCCATTCATGCCAAACAATCATTGTCGGACAGAAGAATCAGACAAGTACGTGCTTACACTGCAGAGAATTTCAGCAGTATAAATACTTTTTTTTAATTCTGATGTGAACCACATAATGGTAATCTAATTAAGTCCTGAATAACAATGCTAGTATCTGAGTACTAAACCAGTTATCAGCTATAACAATGTCTCATGTAAAGATGTATGATGACAGAATCAGATTACTACTGCACTGTATTGTTTGCTGGCACAAAAGTAGGATCTGACATACAGTGCATGTATTTACTATTGATATGACGGCTGATGGAATTAATAAGCCTGCGTCCCAGCTGAGAAGACACAATTACAGCTGTGCACAGAATGCCTCATCTAATCGCGCTTCAAGTTCTTTATTTCTCCATACTGGCAGGCTTTGTTAGCATGACTGATTGGTAGCCTGGTTTGCTCCTGTTCAGTCTTCAGTGTCCTAATATACAGTATGCTGGAACAACCTCTTAGCATTGTAGCATTTATTTGTTATTTGTTATTTAAATGTCGCCATGCAAAAAAAATATATCTATATTATATTTTTCACTGGATGGCTGAGTTAACCTTCGTCCAAAACACTCGCAACCACACAGACCGGTCCACAGAATTACCGGTACAGCAGACACTCACTCACACAAAACATCTACCCTTCTCTGAAAAAAAAACACCTAAAACGAATGCTTTAATGTATATCAAACAAGGAAGGCCATCCACTTAGAAAAAAATCAACAAATGATCTGTCAGAACAACATTAGTGTCACATCAGAAGAGTTACGGTCGACTGCACCAATTAGTAACACAGTAACAAGCGATTGACTAACAGCCGTATTACTCCACGTTGTCTAACTTGATATGGTCCATAATATATAAACATACGGCAACCGTCTCCTCATGGAGTTATTTTAACCACATTAAAATTGGTTGCCATAGCAATATGAGAGAGAAGAGATATAGAGAGAGAATCAGGCTCGGAATAATCTGAAAATAACGATACAGAGCAACATTATTTTAAGAACATTTCCCCCATTTGTATAATGACTTCCTATAAAGTCCCTTATTTGAAAACATTAAAATCCAAAAGAACGTATCTGTGTACAAATGCGGCCTGATCAAATACCCCAAGCCTAAATCACGTTGCCTTTTTTTTTCACTCATGTTCATGTTTTCTCCTGATACTGAAAGGCAACACCGAGTCGACCCGTCCTTCCCCTGGTTCTCATTCTGTTTTCTATTGAAAAATATATCTATGGAATAGTACTTCCTCCAGAAATAGGCATTTTTTTTTAATAGAACAGTTTTCAATGGTATGAAGCATTTATCTGCTTTCCGAACATGTTTTCAGTCTATATGACTGAGTAGTTGATATTTCCATGCTTTCCATATTCTACTATATATTTACCTGCTCATTAAAAGCACTTAACATCCATTTATTAAAAAAAAAAATAAATGCAGAAATAGTAATCTATGATTCCTAGATCTAAAAATGAGAAATAACATTAAGATGCATGCAAGTTCTATTGTGTCTATTCTATGTTTAAAGATCACTGAAAAATATAAAATGTTAAAATAGTTCACATAAAAAAAACTGAACCGAAGAGAAAGATTAACATGTAAAACACGAGAATTGTTCACCTATAAAATGCAGTCTATGCTAATCTCAGGAGAAATGACAAATATTAATGAACAGGATGAAGGATTTACATGTCAGGTGCAAACACAAGTCATATAAACCTAGCCTATGCTGTGTAATAATGTGCAAGACAAGACCGTGATTAATTTACTACACTGAAAGTAACATTAAATAGCATGGGTACATTGTGTTTTGTGGTCTTGATTCTAGAACGTTTCAATCAGGAAATGTCAGGAAGCAATATGTTGCATGAGATTACAAGACATTTATACAAACATAATTAAAACGTAGGTATGATATATCACTTACGGTGAATTAGCTGAGCTCTTTCACGGGCTGCCAGGCTTGATATCCAGTCAGTGAAAAAAAAAAAAAAACACAACATATAGACACTGCAATCTTTTTTCAGGAACAGAAACTCTTTAATATCTCAAAACTAAAGCCTGACTGTGTTATGATGTTATGACAGCATCTGTGATGTCCTTCTATTAGCCTGCTTTCTAAAGACACACTCTCACACCTTTAATGATGATGGCCTTCTGCAAAGCGCTATTGAATTTCAATGCGTTGATTCAGAGTAGCATAATTAACTGCAGACAGGGTGAGAGGTGACGAGGCATCGAGATGTTTCCTGTTTATGAAAACATCTGTTCAGTAGTAAATCACTTACTGGCATACTTATTTCAGAGAAAATGTAAAAAGCGGATTTATGTTGCTTATTTATTATGCATTTTTTTAAGTGCTGGGCTCGAACACTGGAAGCACCATGCAGGAGTTATATGTTGAACTAAAAAAAAAAAAAAGCATGCCACTCTACACTGTAAAGAAACACTGTAAAGTAATTAAATGTAACCACCACACTGTATTTGGTGCTACCACCACAGCCTCAGCCAAACAAATGGCACTAAATGCTCCAATGCCTTACAAAGCAGTACCATGTAAATCACATTAAGATGGTGTGAGAGGGAGAGGCTTATAGAGACAGGAATCTTTGAATAACATGCGCTCTCCTTGCTGCACATATAAACATGCCAAAGAAGCGTCATGGCAACCACTTCCACTAGCAAGATGCTGAAAATCGCTGAGATATGGAGCTGAAACAGAGACAGTGAAAGGAAGCCAACAGGGCACATCAAACCCCCCCCATACTCTCTAATTGAGCTCTAAGAGTCCTTTTGTTCCACACAAAATGGGACGGGTGAATGCCTGTGTTCTTTCTTCAACACTAGATTTGACTGCAGTATCACATTAACAAAGACATTCAGATTATTCACTGTACTATATGCATAGGTAAGCAGGTTTCTGTATTCATCAAAAAGGAACATGTGTCACTGAAATAAAATGCTGAATCACAAGTCTGCAAAGAAACCGCCTCAATTGCTTATATTCATTTGTTACTGCAATATGTATATTGTATTTTCTTAAAAATGAAGTAAGAATCTGTGGATTTAATTGACATAGTCTTGGCCTGCACGTATTGCAACAATAAAAACACCGGTGAACCTGTCAGGTTGGGAAAAGTAAGATCTTTTTTTAATCCCTTAGGAGTCTTTTGTTACTTAAATTAAAAACAGATTATTGCATCCTTTGTGTTGCCCTTCCCCCTTCCCCGTTCCCCCTGGAGGCATATATGCATGGCACGACACACGGCATTTTCCAAAGCAAGCTGGCTGTTTCTGCCAATGGAGCAGCTACTCATCTCTTTCTACGACTTTCCTTGTCTGGGACAAATCACAAATTCTGACCTTTTACAGCATGTCTTTCCTTACATCAAAGGAGTCATAATATAGTCATATGCAAGTACTAGCTGTGCATAATTTCTGGTCATTCTGGCAAAAGAAAACAAAATAGATTTTCTTCTGTGTATCATATATATATGGGATGTCAGCTAAATGGTAGAGCCCTTTTCAGTTGTATTCAAGCCGCAGCACTGCCCAGATGTTTTTGTGAAACCCTGCTGAAATGCCTCGTCACTGGAGCAATGCAAAAAGCGAGTTTGGAGTAAATCTCGGTTTAACAAGAGAGAACGATTTCTGGAACAGAGCAATGAATCATGGGTGTTTGAGTAAGATTCTGAGACAAAAAAAAGAATGCTGAATGCCACACGATCACCTCACCTCATATATATATGTGTGTGTGTGTGTGTGTGTGTGTGTGTGTGTGTGTGTGTGTGTGTGTGTGTGTGTGCATGCATGCATCAAGGTGTCAGAAGAAAATGAAGAAAATGCAGAACTGTTTTCTATAACTATGGACTATATTATCACTGCACTATATTAGCATATAGTGTGTGTAAAGTGTGTGCATAATTTTATAAAATTATAAATATTAAAAGAATACATTGTTTACAGTGTCATTGTGACTGAAATGTATTTAAATATACTAATATAGGTTTAGTAATTACATTATATGGTAATAATAAATTGGGAAGACAAATATAGTCACAAGAATAGAGAGAAACAGAGACTGATATGAGGTGTGGGAAAAAAACCTATTCATGAGTGAATATGTGTCTCTGCAGATAAGTGTGTGTGTGTGTGTGTGTGTGTGTGTGTGTGTACCTGTACATTAGCATTCTTGCTTTTTTCCTGCACAGTGTGAGCGTTTGTGTATGTGTGTGAATATGTGTCTGCATGCTGGGAAGCACTGCTGCACTCAGCTGATTCCTTGCTGAAGGGAAAAAGGGACTGGTGGAGGAGTAACAATGGAAGCAGATAATGAGGCACAGGGCCACATTCAGACCCACTGTCTCTCGCTCACTTCACCTCACTCCTACAGACAACCGGCACCATGTTAAACCGTTTACACTGAATTTGATTTAATAATGACTGCAATAAGCAGGATTTCACATTTCTGCTGTCAGTTATATGTTACAGATGTTCTGGCTTACCACAAAGCATATTATAACATTAGGTAACATAAAATAAGCTCCTCTGTTGAACTGACCACTGGAAAAAAAGCTTTTCCTCAGAATTACAACAAGATCCCACATGACGTATTGGGGATGATGAATCATTTTCACCATGAACGTATACCGACTGCAAAATTCACAGCAATCCTTATGTCATAGATTATACTTGCTTCCTGAATTGGAGCAGATGAGCAGCAAATGTCATAAAGAGTAAGAAATAATAGCAAAGAAATCCTAGAGTTTGTTTATAGATATAGACAAAAAAAAGATAAGAGAGACCAGAGACCACACAATGGAACAAAGCAGAGGTAGAGGAAGCTCTAGGAGCAATGCTCAAAGCATGAAGAATTATACAAGAGAAATATATACAAAGCTTTTATATATCAATGTCTGCATGGAGTTGTATTATTGTTCCAGTAGCACAAACACTGGGGGGGAAAAGAAACAGATGAGATCTGAAGTATGTCCAAAGACATTTAACTGCAGGCCACAAAAAATGAAGAACTAAGCCGGTGAGAAAACAAACAGAAATCGGTTCAACCCTAAAGGTTGGCAAACTATAATGATGCCTGAAGCCTCTTCATCACACACTTATAAGTAAAGCATGCCCAATCAGCCTAATGACAGAAGCTAGTATCATACCCACGACTGCCTTTTAAACCTATTAATGGCAATCCATCATTGAGAAAGCCACTAAGGATCTAAACCAATCTGCTGAAGAGAAAGCACTAATACCCATCAGATCAGCTTTCTTCTTAATGACAAACAGTCTCAAGCTAAACGAATGCTAAAAGAACGATCAGCTACACGAGGCACTGGTTTCAGATGCTGGGCAATTATCTGTATTGACAGATGAGAATCCACTCAGCTGAATGACGAACATGAGTCAAAGAGATATTATTTCTGAAACAACAGATACTAAAATGCAAATATCTATTAAAGACTGAACACCGTTGAGAAATCCCAGGGGGGCTTTAATTACAGTCGTAACAGTTGTGAATGGTTTAAAGGGAAATGCAAGGCAAGAATCAATCTCTAATAAATACAAGTTAACATTTATAATATTGACATATTACAACAACACATAAAATAAGACAGGTACTTACCTTGAAAGAAGACTATGTGTAACTTCAAATTTCTGAAAATAAATAAATAAATAAATTATAAAGCATGTCGCTGGAAGGGGAGTGGAAAGGTATGACACATGGCATGATAACTGCACATCCAATGCAGTATTACAGTATTTGACACCCAGTAATATCTCCAATACAAGCAGCAGCAGCAAAACAAATATTAACGAATCAATTTATTCTCTTGATATTATCTGTTATGTTTTTTTTTTATTGTACCCTTTTATAATAGAGTAGCCTAATTTCAATAGTCTGGCTATACCAAGTAAAGTCAGCTCTTACCATCTAATGCAGTCCAGTTTTTTTTTTTTTATCTCAGGAGAACGTATTTATGATTAAGGGCTGTTAGGATGGGTAAAAGCAGTGTGTTGAGTGTCAGCCTGAGCCCCTGCGTGGGCCTTGTGAACGCTCCCTCATTACAGGAGAGAGCAATTCCCACGGGACTGGGCAAAGAGGCAGAGCTCTGCCTGACACAGCTGCCTGTTCTCACAATGAGATTCACTCACTATTATGTATAGTAGGCTACACATCATTAGAGGGACAATATAGGACTATATATA
>JAOUQY010000049.1:16871537-16889552 GCA_028566355.1 Doras micropoeus
CTTCTCATCCAACATCAGTGTCTGACCTCACAAATGTGCTTCTGGAGGAATGGTCAAAAATTCCCATAAACACACTCCTATACCTTGTGGAAAGCCTTCCCAGAAGAGTAGAAGCTGTTATAGCTGGACCGATGTTATGTCGGTGGACCGACATCATATTAAACCCTATGGATTAAGAATGGGATGTCACTGAAGTTCATATGTGAGTGAAGGCAGGCGAGCAAATACTTTTGGCAATGTAGTGTATGAGTCATCTGTTAGCATAGGAAAAGCCAAGGAAGAGAAAGCAGACAGATGTTTTGTGTTGACGCTGATGACATCCTGAATTCTGCTAAGTACCAGGTTATTTCAGCGCAAAAGCTTGGAGAGCTTGGAGGTTCAGAATTGGTCAAACATGCTTCCCGATCAACACAGAAATGTTTCAACAGCAAAAACAATCACCGCAAAATTAGTGTTTTGTAATGACCATCTCAGTGTCCGGATTTGAACCCTACTGTAAGCGTGGTAGTAACTGAAGAAGGACGTCCACATGCACAAACATAAAAATAGAATTCAAAGGAATGTAAATGCTCTGGTTGGAAAATTGTACTGACCAAATTACAGTAAGAAACTTAGTGTTATTCTCTTCAAGGCAGGCAACGGTGTCAGAAAATTGCACTATTAAAAAAACCTTTCTGTGGGAAAAAAAAATGTTAAAATGTGTACTCTGTGTATGTCAATCTCTCTGTATGTTGAATGTCAGATATTGCAAGTGTTATTTTTTAAAAGGTCAGTTTTGCTCATTTGAAGTGTGCAGATCACATACTCTCTTTGTCCTGTAAAATGGATGTTTATTCATGTAGGGTATGCACCACTGGACTGGTGTGTACTGTACTGCGCCCCCTGTTGGACATTGTTGATCATTTCAAGCCGGTACCCTTGGCCAGGTGCTGTACAGATCAGCTTGTAGTCGCTAGAGAGACAGTGTGAGGTGTCTGCTGGGAGGTCAGCCTTTTCCCACACATCCCACCAGGCAATTTATTAATTAAGCATGCTAATCTTGGGTATTAAATCGTTTCTGTTCTTTTTTTTTTAACTATACTTGTATGTGCTTGTATATTAACTTAGAAAAGATTCCCTGCGCCCCTATCATGTTTATTTCCCACTGGGGGATCAACTGGACTACAACTGGATGTATTAATTACGATAATTAGATATTATGGCCTGCAAGTGTATTACGCCTCACCAAATAAAACTGCTGTACCAGTAGAGATTCATTTTAGTTGTGTCGCATGTACACACGTAGAATAAATATCATGAAAATCTATAAAACGAGTATTTGTAAATGTATGTGAACGTGTAACGTCATACATATAGACTTACGTTTATACGTCTAATAAGCCTAATGGAGATTTTTCATTAAACTATCAAATGCTGCCCTCTGCTGACAAACACTATAAATTACACTTACTCAGAGCCTATCAGTAGCCTCAGTGCTGCTGAAGAATGGCCCCACATGGACAGCCTAAAGATCACTGTGATGGGCTTAAAGATTCACTTAGAAACCATGAATTTGGCTTTGCAGCTGATAAAAGCAGCCTTCATGATGGTTAGGACTAACTGCCATGGATAGGTTTGCACTCTGTCTGTCTGTCAAATCTGTGACTGTTCATAACGTCAACAAAGTAGAATTCATGTTAAAACTTTAATGAATTTACTGGTTACAATTGCAGTTTGTTTTACTCTGTAGCCCACTGTTATAGAAGGGATTGTTTATTATTGTACTGTCCAGTGTCACCCAAATGAGGATGGGTTTCCCTTTAGAGTCTGGTTCCTTTCAAGGTTTCTTCCTCTTATCACCTGAGGCCTTATCACTTTTCCTTGCCACCATCACCCCTGGCTTGCTCATTAGGGTTAACATTTAGGGATAAAATTTATATAAGTTAAAAGTCATGTCTGGACTTTATGTCTTTGCAAAGCTGCTTTGAGACGATATCCGTTGTTAAAAGCACTTTAGAAATAAAATTGAATTGAATTGAAATAATCTTTTAGGTTATAATATTCATTGAATATTTAGGTAGAATGTCTAAAACGTTTTTAAAACATGTCTACATTTTTAAGTACAGTCTTTCAATATTTCCTATGCACATTATGTTCATGATTCATCAAGTTATGATTTGTTTAGATTGTAATGTTGACTGTATAAACTATATTCTCTGTGTAATAATCCATCATGGAAAATATCACTCACATAAACCTAAACATATTCATTTGTAAGATGTGTTCAACAGAATGTAAGTTTTTTTTATATTGAATGTTTCAAAAGACTAAATTTGACCTGTTTTTCATTTAGTGCTGATGCTGTTTAGTGTTAATGTGTTACTTCTGGTTTAATCCTTCATTTCCAGGCTTTAAATGAAATCCCATTGAGAAGAATATCTGACATTGAACACTGGATGTTGGTAACAGCACTGTTTTGGTGCAAAATAAACTCAGTATTTTTACTTTATTTTAAAACCCAACCAGTAACCTCAATCCTCTATGACTAGTATGACTTCCTTGTGAAAATATGGTTAACTGTACATGATGGAACTGATTCATTGCTAATTATAATTAAAGGTTATGATCTGGCAATTTATGCCAGATTCTGCAGAATGCTTGAAAGATGTACCAAAAAGAATAATGATGCAAAGACCACAGCATTTCAGCATGCTTGTAAGAAAGTGCATGTCGGCTCATTTTCATGTAGGCTACTCCGGTTACTGTGATGCTGCTAAAGATGATTGCATCATCAGTGAAGTCTGAAAAAGTTTATTAAGAGTTTATTAACCCCTTAATGTCCCTTGTTATACAGTACCTCATCTTTTAGCAGCTGATTTTGTGTTCACTTTAAATTATTTAGTAATTACATCGAAAGAATTTTCTGCCTTATTAAAATTATATTTACTTAAACATCATAGTGTTGTTAAAACATACATCCTCCTGAGCCTTTAATACAATAGTCTGTAATGTAATGCTGATCTGAATAGATTGTTTGCTTTGTGTCTCACAGAACAGTGAACCTCAATACCCATAATGACTACAGCATGTTATTTTCCAAATATTTACACTGAGATTCAGCGGGAGTACTTAATCTACAATGGCACTAGTGCATGAGTGGAGTGCACTCTTTCCTTTGATATTGAGGGAGCTAAAACACGAATGAGTGTGCCTGTACCCATCTTCCTATGATCATGATAATGCCTGGGAACAATACCTGGGTACTGGCTTATACACGCATTTACAGCAAGGTTCTACAAAAGCTACAGCAGTATATGATAATTACCCAGGCAATTCAATTTAATCACCATAGGCTCTCTTTAGCTGTAGCCTATTAGTAAAATGACAGTTATATACAGTATAGTGTGGCTTAAAAAGGAGATAATAAAACCTATTGTCTGGGTCATTGTCTATTTTAGATAAGGGAAACTTAAAATAAAAAAAGGTTATTAAGGATTCTTCAGTTGTCCCTCTGAGCAAACCATTAAAGGCTTTGTGAACAGGATTATTCCCCGTTCAGAAACTGTTCTTTTTAGGCGGCTAATAACTATAACTATAACTATAACGATACAAAGACCCTTTTGAGAAACCCGGTTTCTAAGAGTGTATAATAAGGAGAAATAGTGTGCATTAAATATATTATTATGCATATTTGTATAAAAATGAAATCTTTTAGCCTTTTTTGTCCATTCATTGATTCTTTCATTTTCAGTAAGCACTTTGTGCTGTTCAGGGTTGCAGTGGATTCAGAGCTTATCCTAAGGGTTTAAACAGTCTCCCGTTTGAGATCAGACATGCTCCTTCATTACTGTCGTTTTAATCAGAACTTAACAAAGCATCTGTTTCATTCAGCTTTTGAAAATAGCTTACTGTGCTTAAGTCTTACTGTGGGGTTATTTTATGGTGTGTCCTTTTATACAATTATTTTTCTTATATTCTGTCATTTTAATTTCCTTTTCCTTCTCTTAATTACTTTTTCCATTTTGTATAAAGCACTTTGATTCAAACATGATATTTAAACATGCTATAAAAACAAATTATACTTGGAACACTGGACATGAGGTGGGAATGAACTCTGAATAGGGTGCAAGTCCATTGCATGGCACTATGTTCACACACTTATTCACACCACCGGGTAATTTAAAGTCACCAGTGCACCTATGTGTATGTTTTTGAGAAGTGGGAGGAAACTGGAAAACCCAGAGGAAGCCTGACATGGACAGAAAGTCCACACAGACAGTATATTGGAGCTGTGAGGTGGCAACTCTGCCCACCACACCACCCTTCACCACTCGGCTTACTGTTTTGCAAATAAAGAAACTATTTTTTGATCTACACATTGCAACCTCAACCTCATTAACCTGTCTGCGCTAATCATTCACAGATGTACCTCATTCTGTCTAAATGAGCTGTGCGAACTCTGTTTGTCTGAAATGGCAGCTCTCCGGGGAGGGTCTTGCAGCTTTCATGACTCCACATACCTGTTTGGAACCATAACTGGTTTTTAGTCGACTCATTTGCACACAGAACATGACATGGAAATGGAAATGGGTGTTATCACTGGAGCCCGGAGCTCATTAAAACTTTCAATCATTGCTTGTAATTGGCGTCTCGCAGGATAGGTGCTTGCTTCTTAGAGCCACATGGGTGCAGTAATTTGTGTTAATGCATTAAAATGGCATGCATTAAATGTCGTTACCTGTGTGGCTTTTTTATTTAGCGAGACAGATTTTTGTATGTGGGATGGTGTGAGTTTGTGTATGTCAGGGAGGGGGGTGTGGGGTGTGTGGGTATTTGTGAGAAATATATTTTTGTCTCTTTTTTTTTGCTTGAATTTCATGAATGTATAAAATATGAAATGATTTCATTACTTTACATAATCATGTGCATTAATATTCCTATTTTCATCATCATTAGATAAGTCATTGCATCATAACAGTCACTCAGTGTGCTTTGTTTCTTGATGGTAATTGGGTGCAAGTGGTAGTTATGGCTTGATACAAGTGACCTTGTGTGTCCTTGCTCTGTCAGGGGTATCTTGTAGAGTGCAGCATGGAATAATGCTAATGATTATGCCTGGCTCTCAAAGCAACAGTTCAGACCCCTATTTGCATTTCATAAAACCTGCCCTGTCAAATGTATTACATATGACATGTCTGCTCATAACAAAGCCATCCTGGATGCAGCTCCAAATCCAAGGTCCTCTCACTTTTACCTTCAGTGTCTATGAATAGAGTTGCTTCATTCAGCCCTTTTAGTAATCAGTTGGCTGTAAAAGTTGCAGCATTTCCTAAATAGAACCTGGTAATAGGAGCCAATCAGGCGATCCTCACATTACACAGGTGATCTTGAATTATGCATTAATGTCAGGTGGACCAAGGCTTACTTATGGCCCTTATTTGGTGCTGATGATAGCGTAGATGTATTAAAATGATTCAATAAGATGAGTTATCTCTGCTTTTGTAACTCATGATTGTATTGATTTGATGCATTTAGGAAAATTTGTAAAATCCTCCTTCTCAATATCAAACTTTCTCATTTTATCTGTAACAGTGTCTCTGTAGTACATTCACAGTGTCCTGTGGGACAGCGGTTCAGTTTCCCCAACAAAAGAAATTCAATCAGGAAATGGGGGAGCTGAATAGACCAAAATCACCTGCTCATTCTCTCTCTCTCTCTCTCTCTCTCTTTCTCTCTCTCCCTCTCTCTCTCTCTCTCTCTCTCTCTCTCTCTCTCTCTTTCGTGTGCACGCACGCAGATTCACAATTTAAAATACAGGCATATTTTAGGAAAGCGTAAAGGCCTACTAAAGACTGGAGGAACCAGTTCATCTTTGAAAACACATGAACAGTGAGTATATTTACTGATAGAATTAAAATCTATAGATTCAGTATGACTGTGTGGATCTTGAATCAAGATGAGAACTATTTGTGATTCTTCTGAATAACTGTGGAATATCACTACTGTGTGACTGTTTATTATAATTGTATCATTAATATAATTGTATCAGTCTGTTTTTCTGTTCTTTGTTTAGCACAAATGAAGCAGTGCCTTGTATAAAACTCAGTGACTGTTGGTTTATTCAGTGTCATTGTTATTGAGTCATTTATTACATTTATTTCTCAGTTTAGCATTGTTTTCTTCATGTAGCAGATGATGTCATTGTGGAGCACATTGGTGCATTAAGGAGCACAATTCTGTAATAAGCTCATACTCAGTAAATTTGATATTAGTTTAGCAGGGATCCTATTATCATTTCCTGGCACACAGGGGCTGTTGAAGCAACATGGCACAATTGAGATTTGAGTTTGACAGAGAAAAAGCAAAAGTCTCCTTGATTAAATTGCTAAAAATACAACCGGATGTCTTCTGCATACAAAACCATCATGTAAATATGGAGAAGAATGTACAGATCCCATATCCTCTCCTGCCAGGTTTAATTGAAATGCACTGGCGAGGCACAGGGGGGAACAGAGGGTGGGGAGAAATTGTTTTAGAATCAGTGCAGCTTTGTGAAACACTATAAACGTTTATGGAAACGCCGAGCTCATATGCAGTGTGCAGCTTTCTGCGCTGCTGAGAGGAAAAAAAGCACAACTCTGCTTCTGACTAAATGACTAAAAATGTTTTATGTAAGTGCGCTCTCTGAATGGAAAACAACCAGGTCACTTACTATGATTACTCGTTATGTGTATGTTGTGTATATTTACATTTCAGTTTACACTATTTGGCAGACATGCTTCAATAGCGTCTCCGTCAAAAATAATCCACTAGGTCAAATATGTCAGGGTCTAAAATATCCTCAAGCTAAAAACCTTTTAGAGAGGAGCTAGTACAGCAAGAATAACTTTACAAGGCAAAGATTTTTTTTTTTTTTTATAACGATGACCAAGTAAATGGTGAAGACATGTATGTATGTGTTGTACCTCAGATACGAGTCTTATTTTTCGCAATAAGACCTTTCCTGTCCCCTGATAGCAAATCTTATTACTGGAACTATGAAATGAGCCAAAAGTCACAACTGAGCACAGCACATCTTTCACTGTGGGATTTTAAAGTATCTTCATGCCTTCTTTTTTCTAATCAGAGCAATCAAAGTTGCTTGCCAAGGCCGGAACAGAGCAGAGCAGAGCCTTTTAATCGGTTATATATTAGGAATACCGGGAAGATAAAGTTACACTGTGTGCCAAATTCTATCTTGTACATATTGTTAATGTGGTACCAAAGACTGGTCTACCAGTTGCTCTTTGTCACGACTTTTTAATAACATGCCACAATGTGTGACTGTAACTCATGGCAGTACTATGGTCTAATTGTTCAGACATAACTTCAGTGAGGCCAGGCTGCTAATAAAGCATTACAGTACTGCCCTGCTGTTGAGCCAGTAAATGCAGGAGGATAAAAAAAAGGGTCTTAGTAACAAACACTTGCCAGAACGGATTACACTTTGCAATAAAACAGACATGCATGAATATTACTTATCCAAACAGTTGACCATGGGCAGCATGGCCAGTGTTGCCCCAAGGTCCTGGTATGATCCTGTGCTCAGTTTACTGTCAGTTTACTGGAGTTGTGCATGTTTTCCTCATGTTTGTGTGGGTTTCCTGTGGGCGTTCAATTTGCCTCGTACCTCCAAATAGTAGGTGGACTGGCTATTCTAAGTGTCAGTGGGCATGGTACCCTGCGATGGACTGGCCTTTCATCGAGAGTGTATTCCCATCTCATGCCTAATGGGTCATGAATCCTTATCATTAGATTCATTAGGATTCACAGACACTTCACTTAAATTACATGAAAAGGAAAAATAGCATAGTTTCCGCCCACTCACTGAATTAATTGGTGAACAGTGATTTATGCCACCATGTGGTAATTTATTACATTTAGTGATGACTCATGTCTAATTTGCTTAGCTTCCAGATTACATTGTTTGACCCAAAGCCCAGGCATTTGCTTATTAATGAATCTTAATGAGCTCTGATCCTTCATGTCTATCTCTCTGTCATTCTCTCTCTGCACCTTTTTTCCGTGTGTCATCTGTCTCTCTGCTTCCCTGAAGATTGATTTTTGTTGCCTGTGTTGTGGCAAGGTGACCAGAGGAAAATTAATGGATAGACAAGCCTTGATGTTAATTACATGGGTGAAAATGCTGCTGCAGCAAACGAATGTATGACATTGCCTTAGCAGAGCTTTAGCCGTCAGTCAAAAATGCTCAGTAGACTCAACAACTATAATTTTTGTCCATTGATTTGTGTGTCAACAAGCTTTCCAAAGCCGGTACAGAAGCTGTCGTAATTTGAGGACAAAGTGCTAAAGGGTCACAACAAATTTCATCAGTCTTTATTATGTGCCTCCTCATCTTGTTGTGGTATTATTTGAAACTAATTACAAATTGTGAGACAAGGCCTAAAGATCAGTTAAACCCATGTCTCAGATTGATGGGCTCCACTGAGAGAAGAAGAAATGTGCAGTCATATGCAATGTGTTTTAATGAAGACAAATGCTGAGCCTAAGTTAATATGTGAAACAGGAGATAGATGAGAGAAATGTTGTATTTGTAAGTAATTGCAAGAAAATCACAGATAGTGACACCATTTTCAGCTGTGGCTTGCTGAGGAGCAAATCATCTCATTAAATAATCTCATCTCGTTACTTGCAAATGAGAAGGAAGTATAATAATTGTGAAATAATTTGATGCCTAATGAGAAGTTAGTAAGTTAACAGTTTCAGATAGAGTTTGTCATATGTGACAGAAACTTTAGTGGTTATGACTGGCACTTCAGTTTCCTGTACAAAAAGCAAGATTTTGACATGCCACCCTTTCACCACAGGGGAGCAGTGTCTATAAGACTAACAGTTCCTACAGTCTACATACTGTATGTTTATACACATATACAGTCTCTCATCAATTTATTCATTCATTCATCTTCACTAACCACTTTATGTTGGTCTGAACACAGTAGCATACAACAAACTGTATATTAACTATACTGTGTTTCTTATGTATGCATATATACAATATCAGTGCTATATAATATGTACCTGCTTAATTGGGAACAGAAATGGGAATTTGGTAAGATATTGTAAAGAGGTGGATTTGCAATACAGTGCAAGTCAGACCCCAGCTTTAGTGCATCATAATGACAAAAAGCAATAAACAACAAGACAGAAAGCAATATGAAGTTCTTTGTTATATCTACATGATGCCTGAGATATCTAGGTCCACTATGAGCTATAGATAGATGTAAAACAACAATCAGGAAAAACTGTCTGCAAGTCATATGTGATTAATCTGTGTACAAACAGGGCTCTTTTTTAACTCTACCATCCCCCAGAGATAATAAAAGGAAAGCACAAACATAAAGGATGAATAACAGATATTAAAATGTTTCTTCTATGATAAAAGTCAGTCACATGTAGGTGCACATTCTCAGTGTGATATCAAAGGTCTTATTTCTGCATCTGACTGTCATCACAGGCCTTTGATATATGATGAATTGCCGGAGCCTCTCAGCTTTCCCATGTGTGCAGGGTTTGTGATGGCTTTGCTTGTGTTAGACACAGAGATGCAGTGTTCTGAATATTTTCATGTCATCTTATATCAACAGCTTTCCCCCCCAACACTTTTGCAAATTTTGCAAATTTTGCCATATGGCCTTGTGTTGGGAATGTAGGTCATCCTGGTCCTTGTCCTGCTCTTTTGTCACTTGAGACAGTTATATTTAGCCTCTCTTTTGGAAGATTTGGGCACTGTGATTGGGTGTCAAGACTGACTGTTTCATAGGGGGAGCAGGGGCTAAATATACATGCTGTTTCCATGAATGTCATGTTACGCTCATCTTAACATAACCATAGCCTCCTGTTGCTCCACTCTTTCACCTGCTTCTGCATTTTTAAGTGATTTTTGCAAAGCCAGCAGCAGTCCAGATTTGTGCAATTTTAAGCCCTGTGAAAAAATGATTCTGACGCCAATTTGTTTTGGATATGTGCAGTGACTGTGTTGTTTGGTTTCTCATCTTCACACCTTCATGTGAGAGTTTCTCACTTTCTCCATTTTCAAAGTATCTAGAGCAGCACCTAACAGAAAAGTGATTTCTCCAGAGAATTTTCTGGGCTCAACAGGGGACTGGGGGGGGGATCATTATTTTCTTGCGCACCGAGTGCACAAGAAAGACAGCTGTGTTTTTGTGTTTGTGTGTGAGAGAGAGAATGAGAGAGAGTGTTAGTCTGTGTGGGGGCAGGTTTCTCAGGATGCTGGCATGTTTGACAGTGGGTTTTTAGGCAATGCATGCTGATGTAACCTCTCTAAACTCAGCTGAGAATGAGATACTAAATAATACTACTAAATATTACTACTATTACTATTACTATTACTATTACTAAATAATACTACTAAATAAATGTTTCCAGTGTGTTTCTAGTAATTACAGCTCTCAACACCAGCTAAGTCCTGCTGAGATAGAACAGATAATGTTATACTTAAAAATATGTACAGAAAAGGGTAAGCCTGCAAACTGCCTGTGCTATTTTAAAAATATGTGTTTAAGAAATGTCCCCATTAAAATTTTTCATTCACAATATCACATGAAGAGATAAATATGGAGTGACCAGTACTGTCTGCCCAAACTAAAGCTTTCTGCCATGAGCTGTGAAGTCCTACATTGTAGCTGAAGGACCAAGAGACATAGAATGAGAGAGAGAGAGAGAGAGAAAAAAAATAGGTAGCTTGTACTGCCTTTGACCTTGAGCCCCATCCACACATGTTCCTGCATTTTAAATTAATTACCACTCTTCCTCCTTAATCCCATTACTCCTAAACAGAATGTCTCTACCAATTCATATGCCATTCTTCACATAGCAATAAGATGGCCTGCTGATATATATACATGTTCGTGTATCTTTTCACTGGGATTGCAAAGAATCCTGTCGGTTTCTGCGTGCACTTGTGTTTGAGTGTGTGTGAAGACAACGGGAGGAAGTGGGGGTGGAGGGATGGCACGAGACATTTTTTGCCACTGCATCAATTATGTAGCACAAAGAGTGCATCTTCTGGCAGAAGTCCAACACAATCTGCATACGCAATACTCAGGAAATGATCATCATTTAATAAATGCACAGAATAGGGACAACATGAATATTTTGGAGGCGAATTGTGTCATTTTTAAAAGTCAATTAAGCAGCTCCTTGTGGCTGAACAAAGATTGTCCAGTGTCAAATGTTTACACAAAACAATCGTTTGGCACACATTGTTAATAAATCCTAAATTAACAAGAGGTTCTTTATGCTTAGAGCATGTAAAGTCAATCAATACCCTTTCTACTTGGGCAAATGTGTAGACGTTAGGGTGCCTGACAAAAGCAGTACATATAAAAGCAATGACTTTTCATGAATTAGGTCTGGTTGCCATAGCAAAGAGAAGTGAGAGAGAGAGGTTATATGTGCATGATAGAGAGAGAATATGTGAGAGATTGAGCACAAGAATGAGTGTTTGTGTGTGACTGAGTGAAAGTGGCTGTAATGGGAAGTGTGAAGGTCATTTCTGCAGCTTGCATCAGACTAAAGCATTAACAGTAATTATGCCCTCATCACATGCACACTTTCTTCCCCCTTTCTCCTTTTTTCTCTCTCTCTGCCATTCTTTTGGACTTTGTACCATTGCTACATACTAACCACTTAGTATGTCTCTTTCTCACTCTCTCCTCCAAGAGATGAACTGAACCAGCACTGACCTCCAGCGTAAGTGTGTGGGTGTTCAGAAATGATGCCTTCACCCACACCAGATTTAACACCAAATAGTTGATAGGATGTGTACACGCGCATACTGCTGAACATGGTCGGCTCTGGCTTTGTGAAGGGAGGCTGCATGATGAGGGCAGCAGAGAAGAGATTTGTACTGATTAGCTCAGCACAGATAGAAAGGGTAGATGGTGTTGAGCAGTGAAATTAGGTCTTAGAGAATCTGTAGTGGTTGTACTTGTGTTCATTTGCATAACTGCATGCAATATTTTCACCTCAGACAAAATACACTACTATGCCCTGACAGTGGTTGGTCTGCGTGTTTGGGTACTTGGTATTGGGCTACTGAGGCACTAAATGAGCTGACACTTTTATGTACAAACCCCATTTCCAGAAAAGCTGGGAAATGCAAAAAAAAAATTTGGTAATTCACTTGAACCTTTATTTAACAGACAAAAAGACATAGAAAAGATTGTCAGTGTTTTCAATGACAAACTTAATTCTATTTGTTAAATATAAATAAATTTAGAAACGGATGGCTGCAACATAAAAAAAATAAGACTGAAAAGGTTTTACAAGTAACAATGGAAGGTTCCACAATAATCAGTTTAACTGGTAACACCAAAAAGATTAGACTTTGAAAGCAAGAATGAGTCGTGGTTCCACTACTTTGTGCCAAACTTCATGAGAGAATTGTCAGTCGGTTCAAATACAATGTTTCTCAGCACAAGATTGCAAAACATTTAGGTGTTTCACCATCCAGAGTTCATAATATCATGAAAAGATTCAGGGAGTCAGGGGAAATCTTGGCAGGTAAAGGCCAAGGAAGGAAACTGCTGCTGAATGTTTGTGACCATCAAGTCCTCAGGTGGTATTGTTTGAGAAACTGTCATGCTACCGTCATAGACATAGCCACATGGGCTCAGGAAAATCATTGTCACTTAAGACAGTACACCACTACATCAAGAAATGCAACCTGAAACTGTGTTATGCAAAGAGGAAGCCAGATATTCGTTTTATGCCGAAACACTGGCAAGTTGTCTGGGTCCAAAGTCATCTGAGATGGACCAAAAGACAGTGGAAATACATGAAAACATGAATGTATTCAGGTTCTAGGATTCTTATACTAATTTGTTTTTTACTTTTTACCGGTCTTCCATTGAAAGCCACTCTAGACTCCAACATATCTGATATTCAGTTGCTAGAAGAAATAAAAAAATTCAATTTCTTACACACACTAACCTTTCTGCCCTTTTCTCACCTATTCTACTTCATTTGACCCCTGAAAAGATTACCTACATGAATTCCATATAGTCCATATAGACCCCTATCTGCATGTTAAGGCTATAGTATTCTAGTTCCCTTGTAATTTTGATATTTACACTCTCATCCATGAGTTTCCAGACTGTTAATGTCACCAGAGTCCTTGAGTTCATTTCACAGAGTATCTGGAAAATCTCATCTCTCTATCAGGATTTGTATCCCAGCTCTTTTCTCTCAGTGATAAGCCTCCCTCATTCCTTGATAACTACACAATTCCGGTTTTCTCTCTATATTTTCACTAGTCTATAAATTTATCCAATTGCTTTTCTGTCTGTTATGTTCTGTCTTGTCGGCTAAGTTATGCAGTATATGTGTCATTTTTAGCTGTATAGTATATGTGAGATTTATAGCTGTATATGTGCAATCTATAGCACCTGAGCTGTCTGTGTTTTGCATTTTTTCCCCATGTCCAAATGGGTTTCCTCCATGTTCTCAGTTTTCTACTACCTCCCAGTAACATGCCAGTGTGTGGACTGCCCCTAGATGTGAATGAGCATATGAATGAGCAGGCTCCAGACTCACTGTAACCCTGACCAGGATTAAGAGATTACTGAATACAAATGAATGAATGTTGGATTTTCTATTTCATTATTAAAAAGGCAATAATCATCATTATAATATAGACTGACTCTGAGATTTTAGTTTAAACACACCATCCACTCAATTGGCAAGCATAGTGCTAATTCCAGTACTGTGTTTTGGAGGTGGAGGATGTGTCACGAGAAAGAAGAACAAAGAGAGATAGACAGTAAGAAAGAAAGAGTGAAATCTTCTGTGGCTTACTGCATCTCTCCTCTTACCTTGTCCCCTGTTTGACTGGAAACAAAGCTATGTCTCCTCTAAACAGACATGAGAAGTTGGGACCAGTCTGTTCTGTTTAGTCAGCCTACAGCTACAGAGCTGCGTGGGCTGCACGTGATTGGCTTCCAAGTGTTCCCAGGATACTGCGAGCATCAAAGGTGCCAAAGAGTTGCAGATGAAGCCCTACAGCCAGCAAATCATATCATCTCATAATGAATTGAAAGAGAGAAAGCCTGTATGTCTGACAAATATGACCAGATCTCAAGACAGACTAAGAGAGCAAGGGTTTCTAAAGCATGAGCACAGTGAAGAGAAATACAGAGAGCTAAAATTGGAGTGAAAAAAGACTTACACTTCAGATAGGTCTTGACCATTTGACACTTAGTAGATACACAAATAGAATAGAAAATGTTTGTGAATACACCCAAATGCTTATGCACATGATGAAGATTGATATAAACATCTTGAAGTTCCACTATTATTTCCTTTGTGGGCTTTGATGTTGAGCCTGTGGCTCATGCTGAATACAGAGTGAGAGCTTTGGCTGTTTTGTAACAACACATTTACTTGTCTCTCTCAATAAAAAGGGTAATAAAACAGAGCTCCAGTTCCACAGTCAATCATCATGTGCCAGTGAGCTTTTACAACAAAAGACCTGCCATGTAAATTTAAAATGTCCTCTATATGGACATCTATAATTTCACAAAGTTGATGCAGCAATTTTTTACCCTTAAAACATGGTTCTCCTGGGTTTTTCGAATAGGCAAGTGTATTTACAGTTATGCAGTTATGCTTAGATAACCACAAATGCTTTAGGGATCCAGATTAACTTTAAAACACTAAGAGTATATATATGGCTTCCATTGACCACCTAAGTAAAGCCATGAAGAAGAGATCATCAGAGCATCAGACCTAAATCTCCTCAGTCTTTACGGCATTACAGTCCAGCACTGTTCACAGTAAATCTCAATCTCTCACCCAGATCTGTCTACTTTAAGCTCAGGAATCAGAGCTTAGAGCAGTAAGCTGGCAACCAGTAGCCTGCAGCCTGCCTCATAGTCAGAAATCAGTTAAAGACTAAATGTGTTTTTCAGAAATGATGCATTAGAGTTGCATTTAAGGTATAAAAGAGTTCCCTAGTGGTGCAACAGAAAAGTGTTGGATCTATCGATGGGAGACCATCATGGCATCCATGGCAAAAGTTGGTCCTTCTTTCTGTGTGGGAGGGATGGCATCATTCTCTCCCTTGCTAATCAGACTGACACTACTCAGTCTCTGAGCACATGCATGCCAGAGAATAGTTACTTTTGAGTGTGTTTAGTTGTCCTGTGATGCAACATGAGCAGCAGTTTAAAAAGATGCAGTGACTGCATGTCTTGGAGAAAGTGTCTGCTTGCCTTCATCCTCACAGTTTGGTAGCTGTTACATGACAGAATTTACAAATGGCTAAATTACCTAAAATGTGAACATTAACTGATGTTATATTGTAATATGTAACATAATATTTAGTCAGCTCTAGAATTATAGAAGAATGGGCAAAAAAATCCATATATAAAATAGATGTTAAACACAATCTTTCATATTTTTGCAGGAATTTGAACATGCAAATACCAAAAGAAAAAATACAAATAAATGTCCTCCTTGAACAAATCATGAGGTGTGTGTGTGTAAAAATCTCTATGTAGTGTAAACCATCACCATGATTCACACCAAAGCACTTTCAGTACAACAGAGATCTGCACAAGTCAAATAATAAAAGTAAAATAGATAAGCAGTTAAAAATAAAATTAAGGTCATTTAGGTCTATAATTAAAGTTTATGAAGTCTGAGAATGTTTAAAATTTGCCAGGAAGAGGCATGCATTCCCTGCTGTCAGTGTATTGAGTCAGATGTGGATGCAAGTGAAACACATAGAACCCAACTCTATAACATGAACAACACCTAGGAAAACATGGACTCATACATGAAACAGAAAGTGAAGTTGACAAAAGCTAGACAAAAATTGCTACCAATGACAGAACAAAAATACAAGTGCCTATTAGAGTACAACATGACTCAAGTGTGCATGATTAACATGAAGTACTGGGGCTGATGGGAAACATGCACACCTGCACAGCTGTTCATTCTGAGGGAGGATGTTCAAAGAAACAAAGAAGGACCCAAAGATAGTCTCAGAATAGTCTCAAATATAGTCAAATATATTTCTCACTTTAGTTGATGCTTGTGGTTGTCCATTTTCAAAATAAAATAATAGATGCCACTCTCATTAGAACAAATTGCACAAAGAAGTCAAAAGGAAATTGTGGTCATACATACCATTATCCTGCTTAGCAAAGAAAGGGCTCTGTACAGAAGGAAATGCACATGATATCAGCTGTAAAATATGGTGCTGGATAATTAATGCTTCGGGATTGTTTTGCATGGCTGGTCATCCAAGAGCATTTGGGAAGATTTTTGGAGTCGTGAACTGTGCCAATTAAGCCTAAGGTTTTTAGTCTGAAGGTTAAGACTTGGGCATAGATGGAACTTTCAACAAGAAACTGATATCAAATTTCTTGCAGGAACACAAAATCAGTGTTTTGCAATTAAAAGTCTTATTGATGCTTATTAAAAAAACAACAACTGTGGTCCAGAAAGCATATAGGACATAAAAAGTGCTCTACGGCTGTTTTTCAACCATAATTAAAAAAAAGTTATATTATAAGCTCATAAAATCACTCATGATATTATGGTGATAGATGATATTATACAATATAGTATAAATATGGAATAAAATATAGCTCATTTTCATTACGGGTGCCAATGTAGATTCAGTGATGTTCAGATTCAGTGTGGCTCTATACGGAAGAAGGTGGAATGAATTCTTTTCCCTCCTTTCCTTAGCTTGTTAGAAAGCTGGGATGAGAGTCAACCAAGAAACAGCCCCTGAAGCAGAGACAGTTAAGGTCTTTGCTCAAGAGCACAATAGTGGCAGAGTGGGCTTGAACTCTTGACCTTTTGATCTGTGGCGTATGACCATACGAACATATCACATCGATTTAGTTAGTTTTCAGGATACACTGGCTATATCCATGATGTAAATTGACCACAGCCTTGCCTTCTTTTTCAGTACTGGAAAAATACTCTGCTAAGTATATCTCACACACAGAGAAACACACCTTGATCTGATGTCGAACCTAGCTCTATAACCTTGCTTCATAACCCTGCTGGTTAAAAAAGAAAGATCAGAGCCTCAGCCTGAAGGACCACTCCTGTTCAAAGAGAGACTGAGAGGAGTTTAGACTAGTTTGTGCTTTTCTGTTTGTGGTAGAAGAAAAGGTTGTATACTTCACTGTGATTTTCAGAACTGTTGAGAGCATGTAAGAAGAATTTTTCACAAAGGGAGATGCAGAGAGTGGGAGGGGAAGAGATCAGAATCTGTGATCAGTTATAATTTGATCCTGGGGGAGACTATTTCTTAAAAATCCACCGTGAATCTTCTGTTGTTCTCACTTTTGTCATGGCAAATTTTCACAGTTTGCCACAGTTTTTCAGGAAACAAAGCAAACCAGAAAGATTTGACTGCACTGGTGATTAGAGAAGAGTTTTCCCTTCACACCACAGTCTACACACAATTCCTCTAGTGGCAACATCAGGGGAGCATTTGATTTGCAAACAGATTTCAGAGACAAAAGGCAAGCTCGTTTTTTGAAGCCTCAAGGCCTGATAAGTCAGTGTGCTCAGAATGACTTTTTAGCATTCTATCTTACTTATCCTAAATACAGAGATGGCTTTTAAAAACACGGTCATGCTGCTTTTCAAGGTTGCTATAGCAGCAGCCTAGCAAAAATGACAGTGGTTTGATGATTTCAGATGAAATACACAATTTAGTGCTATTACAGTACATTAAACCTGGGGCCATCGTAGTGAATCCAAAAATGGCTGTTTTTCCAGATAATTTCATTTTCTACTCATCCCACCTTGCCTTACAAGATAGGCTTTTATGGAAAATGTACTGCGAGGGAAGAAAAAAGAAAACATAGATAGGATTTGAGATATTTGAGAAAATAACAGGGGACAGGGGTGGCTCAGTGGTTAAGGTGTTGGGTTACAGACTAAAAGGTTGTGGGTTCAAGCCCCAGCACCAACGAGCTGCCACTG
>JAOUQY010000049.1:16919297-16929418 GCA_028566355.1 Doras micropoeus
CTGTGTCTTGCTCAGTCTTGCTCAGTCTTGCCATGGTGTATGACCTGTGACTTGAAACTGTCTTCCACAGCCTCACCTTGGTAGCAAGTGTACTTATAAGAATTGATGCTGGTTTGAAGGCAAAGGTAGTAACACCAAATATTGATTTAGATTTAGATTTTTCTTTTGTTCACTCACTTTGTATTTTGTAAATTGCTAAAAATAAACAATTATTATTTGTATGTTTGAAAGCATTCTTAGTTTACAGTCTTTTTCCACACCTGCCTAAAACTTTTGCACAGTATTGTATATATACAGCTCTAACATATACTGTATATTGTAGTGACACACGACACCTGCACACACAGTCACACAGTCTTTCTCACCTGGGGCAATTTTTCCAGACCAGTCCACTTACCAGCATTTTGGGTGGTGGGAGGGAAGGAGAAAACATAGAAAAAGCAGAGGGTGGGCATGCAAAGCCCTACACAGACAGTAACCTGAACTCACAATTGACACCAGGGACCTGTGCCATAACCACATTTCTCTATTTAGTACAGTTACTCTGAAGTTATTTCGTTAAAAAAATGTTTGGGGACCAATATCTTTAAACTCCATTGTGGATCCCATGTAATGTAAGGCTTAATTCTAATGGAGGTTTCCCATTGTGGCCACTTGCCTTTTTTATAATTGTAATGTACACTATAACAATTAGCACTGTATAACCTTTGGGGGAAGGAAAATTCCAAATTTGCATATTCATACATATTCATAGATCCATATTCATAGATGTTTATACTGGAGGTAAAATAGGTAGAGCTGCTTTGCCCATTTTAGTAGTTTCTCAGGCAAAACAGTCCTGAAACAATTACTCACATATTATTCACTTAGTATTATTTCAGTTTTATTATAAATTAATGGTTAATGTTAAATTTCTGCAATCAGGTCTAATTTAAAATGTATTGTATATATGATTGCAGAAGAAGAGGAGTATTATCCAAAAGTCTCAGCCAAAGAACTGGCACGACGCTTTGAGAAAACCATTGAGGAAGCTGCTCCAAATAAGAAAATTAAGGTAAGTACCCATTATTATAATTATTTTCCTCAGTTCACATTGTTTGGGGATATCATATACAGTCTGTACACAATAATTACCAACCATCATAGTGCTAGTAACCATTATTTTCTTTTATGTCCATTTACTTTGAAAAAATAGAATTTTGAAAAAGAAGGAAAGAAATAGAAAAAAGTTTTATTATTTTAACGTGACTTCCCAATCATATAAGACATTTTAGGTGTGACAAAAAATAGGATCAGATACCTCTGCTGAATAATACAATCAAATTTTCTTTCCCTAAAAAAGACTGAACATAAAGTCAAACATTCTCATCAGGCCACGGATGTAAACATATCCCATCAGACTTTCATGAGTGACATGTCTGTCCAATCAAACGATACAGTAGAAGCTTCAGGAGCAAATTCAGCACTTTTAGGATTTGCGCCTTCTAATAATGAAGAAGACTTGGATTACTTACCTCCTCCACCACCAGACTTACTGGAGGATCTCCCCAGTGACACAACTTTCCCAGACCCCCCTGAACCAATACCCCCAAAGAGGAACATCATTCACAAAGATCAATACTCTAAACAGAGAGAACTACTGGAAGTGAAGCGTCTGTGCAAGCACATTCACCCTGATGTTAGGAAAGACCTGGAGAAAGATTTATATAATGAGGTAAATGAGATGGACATGGATGAGGAGATGGTAAGTGATGTACAAGATGCCATACACCAGTTTGAACACAGTGGTAGCAGCTCTAACAGGAGCCCAGAGAGAGAATATCTGGAATGGGATGAAATCCTGAGAGGTGAGGTACAATCTATGCGCTGGATGTTTGAGAATAAACCTCTTGACTGCATTAAGAATGCTTCAGATGATGAGGAGGACAGAAATATAGATCAGCAACAAACCTTAGCTGGAGTTGATGTAAAAAACACTGCTTTGTTGTTTGAGAGTCAACCCATGTTAGAGCTGGACAGTAGTTACTCTGCAAAGAAAGCTTCATACAATGAAATAGGTCAAAAAGATGTTCGTGCAGCAGCTTGGTTGTTTGAAACAAAGCCAATGGACTCACTGAATAAGATGCATGGTGTTGACGAGCAAACCAAAGAAGTTGTATTCACACAAGAAGCAACTCATGGTCATGTGAAATCTATGCGGTACATGTTTGAAAATCAGGGAATGGATTCTCTGGGTGATACTGAAACCATAGATGAAAAGCACCTTCTACATCTAAAATCGGTCATGGAAGAGATTAAATCTGATGTGAAGATAACTGTCTGGCACTTTGAGACCCAGTGTATATGTGTTTTAAGAGAGCACTCGGGTCAATTAATGGAAATTACCTGTGTTCGCCGTGAAGAGACAGAGAAAGGTGATCTCAAAACATCACGGTGGCTTTTTGAGACACAACCTCTTGACAACATCAACAAAGACCTTTCTGAAGCTAGGCTCATCTCCAGTATTTCATTAGAAGACAACATTAACGGTGATACAAAAAGAGGAAAATGGTTATTTGAAACAAAAAAGTTGAACTCTTCAAATGAAGAGTGGGAAAGGATACTTAGCCAAAAGAAAGAGGAGATTCTTGGGGCTGATGTTCACAAACAGTGCATGGTGTTTGAAACTCAGCCCATGGATACTTTAAAAGATGATTCCAACTCCAGACCTATTACCACTGAAATCCTTGGTGGTGATGTCCAAACAGTAAGACATTTATTTGAAACAGCACCACCAGAAGAACTGAAGGAACTGCCAGAAGTGGGAAAGCTGCAGAAAAGGGAGGCAACTGATAAAGACAGAGGAGACCTACGACACCAAAGATGGATGTTGAATTATCTGCCTCAAGAGGACATACAAGTTGAAGATGACGAACTGGGAAAGCTAAAGAAAATAGCTGCCTCTGAAGAAGAGAAAGGTGATGTAAAACACCAGAAATGGCTCTTTGAAAACCAGAGACTCGAAGATATCAGAGAGGAAAAGAAGGAAATGATAAAAATGGTTAACACTGAACAGATAGATGAAGAAAGCTACAAAGGAGATGTGCGCAGGAATTGCTGGGTGTTTGAGACTCAGTCTATGGATACATTAAAAGATGATTCCAATGCCAGACCTGTGAACACTGAAGAAATTATTGGAGGGGATGTTCAAAGTGCCAGACAATTTTTTGAAGCTGTTCCACAAGTTAAGTTGAAGGAACTTGCAGAAGTGGGAAAACTCAAAACATGGGTGACAGCTGAAGAGGAAAAGGGTGACGTTCAGCACCAGAAACTGGTGTTTGAAACCCAGCCACTAGAACAAATTAGGGAGGAAAAAAAGGAAATAACTAGAACAGTGAATGTAGAGGACATTGAAAAAGTGGATGTAACAAATTGCATGCAAATCTTTGAAACATATGATATGAGCAGATATGATGAAAGTCAAAAGATTCAAGTTGAAGGTGTGACCAGCGGCTCTGTACAATCCAACAAAGAGTTTTTCGAATGTACACCAATTTATGCCATGCAGGATAGCTCAGGTCACTATCATGAAGTGAAAACTGTGAGGCGTGAAGAGATTGTGAAAGGAGATGTGAAAACCTGTAAGTGGATGTTTGAAACCTGCCCCATTGACCAGTTTGATGAAAGTATAAGCGAGTACCAAGTCATTAAAGGGATTACTCAGCAAGAGGTCGAAACAGGTACGGTCAAAACAGCTAAATGGCTTTTTGAAACACAGCCTCTTGATGCCATCAAATACTTCAGTAATATTGAAGATGAAGAGTGTGTTACTAAAGATACAACTGATATAGTGAAAGGGGATGTAAAGACCTGTAAGTGGCTATTTGAGACCAAACCAATGGATGCTCTGTATGAAAAGGTTGAGCTCAGGTGTGAAAATGGAAATAACGAGGTACATAAAGGTGATGTTAAAACCTGCACCTGGCTCTTTGAAACTCGAGCGCTTGATACTATCCAAGATGAGTCTGAGACTGTATTGAAAGCATGCACTGTAAAACAAGAAGACATTCATGGAAAAGATGTGCGTACAGCTTGCTTCCTCTTTGAGACCGAGAACATTGAAAACATCCCTGGAACGTTTAAGCAGGTGACTGAGATTGACATCCAGTCTGGAGATGTATCACGAATGAAATACATATTTGAGAACCAGTCCTCTGACGTCATGACCTCAACCTCAGAGGAATTCATGCACCAGCTGAGGTCAAACCAAGCTGAGGACATTAAGAAAGGAAATGTAGGAAACTGCAAATGGCTCTTTGAAAACCAGCCAATAGATACAATCCATGATAACGCAGATGAAGTAAAGGAAGCACATACGGTGACTGACATCCAGGGAGGCAATGTGGATAAGGGCAGATTCGTTTTTGAAACCTGTTCCTTAGATAAAATCCAGGAGATCTCTTCTGAGTCAGAGACGAAAAAAGTGCAGCGAATAACCTGTGAGGCTGAGGAGAAAGGAGATGTTAAAAATTATGCAATGATCTTTGAAACTCAGCCACTTTATGCTATCCAGGACAAAGAAGGACATTACCATGAAGTGACCACACTTACAAAAGAAGAGATACTGAAAGGGGATGTACTGGGTACACGTTGGTTATTTGAAACAAAGCCTCTTGATTCCATTAGAGACACTGATGAAGTCTACCTAATCAAAGCTGTTACCCAAGAGGATGTTCTAAAAGGTGATGTCAGTTCTGCTCGATGGAAATTTGAAACCCAACCTCTTGACAAGATTACCGACCACAGCCAAACTTCTGTTAAAACTGTGGAAGACATTAGAGGGGGTGATGTCAAGGCAAACAAAGAGCACTTTGAATCTGAACTGACGTCACAGAAGTTAGTCCGCACTGTTAGCATGAGTGAGATTCATAAAGGCGATGTTAGGGCAGCTAAGTGGATGTTTGAGACTCACACCATTGATCAGATCCATGAGGAAAACTCGGAAAACCAGATGGAGACAGTTGTTGTGGAAGAACAGGTCAAAGGAGATGTAAAACAGTCTGTGTGGTTGTTTGAGCAAAATCCACTCAATAGCATCAATAAAAAAGGGGAGACTAAGCAGCTCATCCATGAGGAAATTCCCAAGGGAGATGTAAAAACAACAAAATGGCTTTTTGAAACTACTCCATTTCCCGACTTCAATGCAAACAGTGCAGTGAAAACTGAAATCATAGGAAAAAGCATAAAAGAAACTCTCAATGAGTTATACAGTCACAGAATGGTGGAATCCAAAGGGATTATAATAGAGAATGATGAGATTGGGAATGTGCACATGGCTAAGTATAGTTTAATGAATAAAGAGCACCCTGAAATTCAAAAGGAAGAAATCATCAAAGGAGACTTGCAAAACATTATGATGAATCTCCTCAACAGGCAAGAGACAAAAGAAAAGGGAATTGTTATCAGTGCACAGGAAAGAGGAAATATCAGTAGCACTGTGGAACAGCTGTTCAACCAGGAGCCTGGAATTAATGTAGAAAAAGAGGAAATTATTCAAGGTGACATTCAAGAAGCCATAAACAATCTACTGAAGGAGAAGAGCATGGGAAAGCATGGCATTCTTATTCAGGAGGATGAAAAAGGAGATGTTTGCATGTCTATATATTCTCTTTTTAATAAACAAGAGGATACCAATATTGAAAAAGAGGAAGTGATCAAAGGCAATGTAAAAGGCTGTGTAGAAAAACTTTATAATCCAGACACAGTACAGATTGTTAAAGTTAAGGTAGATGACACAGAAAAGGGAAATGTGAGCTTTTATTCTACCTGCATTGAGTCAGGGGCTCTGGACTACCTGAAACAGCTTCAAACAGAGCATGATGAAATAGAAATAAGCAAGCAAGAAAAAGAAAACATTGTTGGTGGTGATATTAGAGGGACTAAACAAAGCCTCATGCATAATCAGGCTACAATCTGTCGCCTTATGGACATGGAAAATATTGTGCCTGGTGATGTCCATAATGCTGTCAAGGTTTTCATGACAGAGCCTTCATTTGAACATCTCCAGAAAGAAGAAATAGTAGGAGGTGATTTAAGGGCCACTCTGAACTCACTGGCACAGTCTATAAATCAGTCGGTTGTTCTGGAGAAAGAAGAGATTGTAAAAGGTGACATATCCACTGCCCTCAAGTCTCTTCAAGATGCCCAAATGCATCCTACTGAGGTAGAAAAGCCTGAAATCATCCCCGGCAACATAAAAGGAGCACTGAAATCACTGAAAGACTTGGCTACTGCTAAAGTTGAAATTGTTATTGAAGATTTAGTTCCAGGTGATATCAAAGGTACATTAAAGTCTCTGGAGGAAGCCAAACAAGCTGTGAAAGAGGTGGAGAAAGATGAAATTGTAAAGGGTGACATTAATTTGGCCTTGCAGAGTCTACAAGAGGCTTCTAATGAGCGAAAGGTATACAAACAAGAGATAGAGGTCCAGGGAAATGTGAAAGGGACAATTCAGCTCTTATTAGAACCTCCTTCAACTCCCAAAATGCAACGCAGGGCCAGCACAGAGGGTGATGTGAAGCTGTCAATAAAATCACTGTATGAGACACAAGAGCAGGTGCAGTCAGAGAAAGAGGATGTGATAAAAGGGGATGTTAAAGGTACAATAAAATGCTTGCTAGAAACAGCACAACAAGCAAGCCCAAAGATTCCCAGAAGAAAACCAATAAGAAAAGTGAAAGTTCCCAAAGCAAAAACCCAGGCTCCATCTCAACAAGAGATCAAGTCATCCACCAGTACAATAAAGAACCTAACCAAAAACAGTCAGAAAACGAATGTGCAAGAGCTTGTAACCACCAAATCAGTGCAAAGTGAATCCACATCTCAAGGGAAAAACAGACTCACTACTCAAAACACAACCAATACACATGCATTAAAAACTACTGTGCTAGAACACAAAACAATATTAAAGACTCATGAGGTTAAAACTGTAAAAACTGAATTCTGCAACCTCAAAACAAACCTTAAAGGTATAATAAAAGTAGATAAAACCAGAGACAAAGAGCAAGAGGTCCCTGTACCATCTCTTCCATCTTCAGTGACTGAACCTGACTTCCCTGCTCCTCCGACTCCTCCTCTAGATTATGATAGCCTTTCCTTTCCTACTCCACCTCCTGTTATCCAGGGTGATAATGACCTTCCTCCACCACCCAGTCCTCCTCCTTGTGACTCCATAAAATCAGATCCTGACCATTTACCTCCCCCTCCTACTCCACCACCTCCTCCTGCAATTGAGCAAGAGTTCCTTCCCCCTCCTCCAACTCAGATGGAGCTAGACCTCATTCCCAATATAACACCAACCAAGCCTAGCAAACTGACAGTAAAGCCAGTCAAAGCTCCCGTCCTGTGTAAAGTGCCAAAATTGGACCCAGTCATACATCTTGACAAAATGGATATGCATTCCAGATCAGCTTTGCACGTGCCTACAAACACTGAAGCATTGAAAAAAAGCAGCACAGCTGAGACAGAATGTATGGTTTCATCCACTCTGGTCTCATCTGAGTTTCAATCAGCCATTTCAGTGGAGCCACCTGTGTCACCACATCCTCCCTTGGGTCTCATTCCACCAGACTCACCACCTCCACCATCTCTGATAAGTAACTTCAAAACACCATTAATTAAAGCTGAGAAAAAATACAGACAGCAGCAAAAGGAGAGCCACACATCATCCAGCTCACCAGCCCTAGAAACTGACATGCTTGAGTCTGTCAGTACAGCCCTTGACACGCTTTCCTTAGGGGAGAAGAGCACTGTACTTTCTGAACAGGGCATAACATTTGATTTCCCTCAAGAGAAAACAGAATATAATGTGACCAAAATGACATCAGACTCAAAGGTGTATGATTCATCCAAAAATGTCGCATATTCAGAAGAGCCACATAACAAGCTTTTAATATCTACCACACAAAAAAAATCTCGTTCTGAATCTGCCGTTACGTCATCAACTAAACAGTCTGTTATCTATAATCAGACATCTCAAAGCACTTCGGTTCAGCAGCAGACCACATCTACCACATCTAAAAAGAAGAAAAAATCCCGGTCCTTGACAACTAGTATTCAGCAAGTGACCACTAATTCTGTTAAACAGTCAGAGATGGTTATTAGTAACAATGCACAGGTAACCACAAATGTACTGGCACTAAGTGGAGAAAAAGATATGGTCTCTGCAGATGACTCTGTGAGTAGTGCAATTGAGATAGAAAATGTCAAGAAAGATGCTGTAAATTATAGTTTGGCAGAAAAATCAGCAGTCAAGGAAAGTAAGAAAATTAATATCTCTGCAAAAACAGGCCAAAGAAAGATGTCACCTGATCAGAGCAGAAACCCTACAAAGGCAAATATAGACACTGCAACTAAGGAAGCCGAGCAAAATGTTCAAAAAGCAAAGAAAGGCCGTAAGAAAGATGAGGGCACAGAAAAAAAGCCAGAAGCCGAGGTGAAGGTGTCACTGGAAAATGTCCAGGTGGGAGAGAACAGAGAAAGGAAAGTTATAGAGACAGAGAATAAGATGGAAAAACAGGCCACACAAAAGCAGGTTGAGGATGGTCTTGCCTCTCCAAAGAAAAAGAAGAGAGCTAAATCCAAAAAAGACACAGCTCAACAAGCCCAGGGGCATACACAAAGTAATACCACTTTTCCTCTGCCTGCCTCTCTCTCAGAGGTAAAATCTCCAGTTTTGACATCTAATCAGAAACAAGAGGAATTTACAGCGGTGGTGCAGACCCAAAAACCCATTCAAGGAGAACACATTACACTCCACAAAGAGATCACTATCACAGAGAGTAAAGTTCAGCAAAGTTTGCAGCAACAGGACACTATGGTAAAGTCTCAAAATCAGGCCAAGACTTCTGTGAAAAAAAAGAAAGAACAAGTTGGCAGCCAACAAAAACCTAAAGATGAAAGCATACATTTGACAGGGGATCTGACTCAAAGGAAGCCTTCCCAGACTTTGACAGAGAGCACAGAGGCATTACAAAGATGTGCAGAAGCTCAGAAGTTGGTGTCTTATATTTCAGAGTTAGAGGAAGTTACAGAAAAAATGGACTCCAAGAGTGTGAAGGAATTACTCAATGAAACCCCAGAGTGGCTTGTTGGACCAGAGGAAAAGGACAACTTGGTGAAAGCCATAGATGAACATAATTTGGAGAAACTCAAAGAAATTGTAGCTCGTGTACAAAGTCTTGTTCAAATAAAACTAATGGATGTTGAAAGAAATGTTGCAACTACTGGAAAACATGAATGTGAAAAAAAGGCTTCAGGCAAGGCTGCTAAAAGGATTTCAAAAATCACAATTGACTCCAAAAAAGTTGAAACTCAAAAGAAAGTAGAAGGGGGGAAAAAAACTCATGAAAGTCACAAGCAGCAAGGCAAGAGCAAAAATCTTCCTGACCCCAGATCACCATCACCTTCATTGAAAATGCGCTCACCATCACCCACATTTATCACCATTGAATCTACCAGAAGAACTGACTCACCTCATAAAGTAGTGCCATCACCTCCACCAATGCCACCTACTCCTCCACCACGCAGGTCTGAAACACCTACGTCACGTTTAAGCAGAGCTTCTCCATCACCCACTCTAGGGAGAGCCAGCAGTCTAACAAGGCTCAGAGAAGCAACAGCTAAACTTTCTCGCGAACCCTCACCGGATCCTCTTCATCATCCTGTGTCAGTCACTGGGAAGAAGTCTGAGATTGTGGAAATTCCATCCACCTTTCACCGTCAAATCAAATGTGATTCTAAGCCTGCTGAGGATGGAAAGGTTGTGAAAGAGCATAAAGACTCAGAGTCAGAATGTTCAGAGGAAATGGCTAAACTATCTTGTGGACCCTCACCGGATCCTCTTCATCATCCTGTGTCAGTCACTGGGAAGAAGTCTGAGATTGTGGAAATTCCATCCACATTTCAATATCAAATCAAATGTGATTCTAAGCCTGCTGAGGATGGAAAGGTTGTGAAAGAGCATAAAGACTCAGAGTCAGAATGTTCAGAGGAAATAGCTAAACCTTCTCGCAAACCCTCACCTGATCCTCTTCATCATCCTGTGTCAGTCACTGGGAAGAAGTCTGAAATTGTGGAGATTC
>JAOUQY010000049.1:17020022-17033547 GCA_028566355.1 Doras micropoeus
TGCATAGCCAGGTAGCTATGATCATGTTGAAAAATATGCTTCTGGTTTTAAAATCCTATACCACTCCAGATTGTAAGCAGAAAACATCAGTTCTCAGTTCCATATTCCCATGACTCATTTATTATTTTTAAGTCAGTCCATGTCAATATCAGATTACAAACTGATTCCATAATGTCTGTCCTGATCTTAGTGAAACTACCACCATGTTTTTTCAGTCCCTTGCTAAATGGATATTGTTGCCAATGAAAATTATAAGTCTAATGCATTCCGCTCTAAGAGAGGGCTCTAAAATGGGCCATTAATGCCAACATTAGCAGCTTTCACATGTTTTTAGAGAAGATAATTATTTGTTCATTAAAAATGGCTTAAATTGTATAACACTACACTTAAGCAGCAACGTTGATTTATGATAATTTGGCATTTGTAATAATCTCTGCTCAAGTTTAGTGTTTCCCTATGAGGTTCCAGCTATTTATTTTTGGTGCTTCCTCTTCTGCCTTGTAGCTCGGTGTGCCTGTAATTGAAACGTTCCCCCCCCCCACTCTTTTCACAGCCATCCGTCATGAGAAACCGATAGATTTTTAGAGGAAAGGTGAAGGGAAAAGTGCTTCCTTTAAGCTGTCTTCTTGAAGGTAGGAGATATGCAAACAGCATTTCCCTAGGTTCCTGCAGGAAGGGATAGAAATGTTTAATAATTAAATGATGACATTTAAAAAGTCATTGTGAGTGCATGGGCGACAGAAAACTAATAAACTAAGGTCTTTTAAGGGTTTCAGGCAATCCTAGGTTCATAAATATATTCAAGAAGTTGTACATTTATCTTTTCCCTAATATGTAATTTAATGCATAGATTAAGTGCATTTTAATGTATGCTTTTGTCATCCACTCACATAAAACCAAGCAATTCCTGTGTGAAATAATAGCTATAATAGGTTAAGATATGATATAATGAAAGTGCTGCTGATTGCATAGTAATAACTGAAGCGGTACATTTTGAAGCCAGTCACTTAGGAATTATTTGAGTTACATTTTAGTCAAGAGGCTGACTGGGTGTCCCAAAGGTAGTTATCTCAGGAGCACTGTCCTTGGTCCTTGCATGTTTCCTTTCCTGGATGTCCCAGAATACAGATAGGATACAATATGACAGTGAAACATCTATAATAGGTTATTGCACAATGCATAATACATGTGAATAATTTACCATGAAAAAATGAATAAATGGTTACTAATATCCTAGGCATATCTTTTAACAAGCAGTAGCCATATTCCTGCCGAGCAGCAGTAAAACTACAGAATGGATGAGGATTGTACGTGTTATGTGAGATACAAGTGTGGACCAAAAAAAAAAAAAAAAAAGAGCAAGCCAAGCAGAACAAAAGAGTGACCTACAGGGGAAAAAATGGAAAGAATCAGATGTTACAGAACCATAGCCTTCACCTGAACTGAATGTGAGCGAGCTCTTAAGGTTTTTAGGTTTTTAGTGCTCTTAGGTTTAAATCAATGGTTTTATCACAGTAATCCATTAGGATGTGATCTTAAACACATCAGTCATGTGCTGTTAGCAATTTTATATCATAAGGAGACAATATTTATTTATTTATTACTGTAATAAAAATGAACTTGATAGTGAGGATGTGTGATTCATTTTCCTTCTGTAGGAGCATGGATACACATTTACTTGAAATGGACGAATAGTTGACTAATTGTATTGTAATCCACACTCATGAAATGAAATAAAACAGCCTAAACTAAACTGTAGGTGTCAGGCCTAGGCTACTGCACTCAAAAGCAATGCAAGATTCTTTAATCAACATGATGATGAAGTAAGGAAAAGGATAGGTATACTATTTTAATGCATGCTGAGGTGAAACTTTAGTCCGTGTCTATTAAAATATATTTAAAGAACTTTATAGTGCATGCAGGAAGAGTGTCACATCTCTGCCTCTGTCACTAATTTGGTCCTTACTGCAGGCCACTCAGTCTGTCAAATGGAGAGAAGCAGCCTGGTTGCTAGTGTGTGTATCTGAAAAAAGGATTTGCTTGCTCATCTCTGTCATACTGACATTACCATGTCCTTTAAAGCCTGGTGTGAGTGTAGCTGTGTACCGGTCACCCATTTAAACAGATGGATGGTCTGTATTTCTGACACTTTAAGTACATGGCCATAAGAGTGGCGTAGCTAAGATAAATCAAAGATGGGTATGAATGTCACTCTGCCTGCAGGCACCTCACAGGAAAACAGCTTTAGTTTAAGACATAAAAAAAGGGGGGAGAGGAAGAGAAATATGAAGGAGGATTTGATTGGCCTGTGTACAAATGAGTCTTCTCCCTCAGTGGCTGGTGAGGGATGAAATGGACAGTACAGATGGGGGCAGAACAGAAGCAGAGGTTAGCTGAAGGAGTAAGCAAGAAGTCAGCCTCAGGGCTATACTGTAGTGTAGCAGCATGAATACAAGAGTTTGGTCTTGGGATTGGAAACAAATGATTGATGCAAAAATGTCTGTAATACATGCTTTTAAAGCAGTAAACGCTCAAATACAATGTTGAGTAAATCCTACATTAAAAAAAAATAAGGAATGAATGTATTAGGCTTAGACCAATTGAGTGGTGAAATGCAACAGCGTCGGCTAGCAAGTGTGCTGGAAACTAGCTAGCAGATTTGAAAATGGGCCCTCTGCTTAGAAAGTGATTATGTGAAAACATTGCAGATATTATGTTGTAAATGTATTAGACAAGAGGCATGCCATGTTCATGTGAGCTCTGGTTCAGCTCCATGGAGAGCTTCCAAGCAAGTGCCAGAATTTCCACATATAAAAAGTGGTTTACCACTATCAGTTGCAAGATTTATTGAAAAACCTTTCCACCCATACACTGTTGCTGAAAACCCAGGCTTTCACTTGGTGTCGGAAACGGAAAAGTAATCAAATAGAGGTGCATTAAGATACACTGAGAATCAAACACTTTGAAGGAGGCATCCACACTTTTATTTACTTTTATTTATGATATAGATCATGAAGATATGATCAGCAGAGACAAACATGTACCACGTCTAAATGAGGACACAGGTAGTGTTGTATTTTCATTATATTTGAGCTATAAAAAAAAAAAACACCAGAAAGTAGTCAAATTCTTAAGCTATATTTTCCTGGCAGGAGGATATCTCTACCACAAGCTCCTTACCCTTGGGTTTGGAAAATCTTTGTGTTACTAAGCTCTAAGGTGGGCAAGTTTGCCATTGACAATATAATCCTTTTAGGTTTAAATCAAGCTTTTTTATTTGAAGTCAACCATTTCGCAGAACAAATAAAAAAATGTTTTCACATCCTCTTGAACTGTTGTTACACTGCAAGCAATTGCTCCAAGCAGTAAGTTTTCAGTACATGTAGCTCAGCTGGTACGCTTCGCAAGGCTTTCTAGCACAACAGTATGGCTGATAGGCCTGAAGTGCTTTTCTGTGCAGGGTTGGGGGAGTCGCACTGCATGCTAAAATCCTTGCACACACGCACACACTCACCACTGCACTTGCTCATCATTAAAGCAGCAGCTCCACCACTGTGGACCCCTTCCCGTCTAAGAGATTTGTCTTATTCTTTTAGACATGTTTAATGATTTATTTACTACCTCAGCTGTGCATGACTTAAAATTAGCAGCAAACCAGCTTGGTGAAAGCTGTGCACTGCATTCCAGCAGCTCAGAGGCCTTTTCCTTAGTCTACTAATGGCAGGGCTCAGCTTCTGCTAATAAAACTAATACTACTACATGTAATAACTGTAGCGCATACTGCAGTATTACAGTAGAGCATAATATATTACAGATCTCAGTGCTGCACAGGATCTCATTATAGTACTACAACTAATAACTGTAGAGCACACTCCAGTATTACAGTAGAGCAGAACAAACCAGTATTGGACAAGAGGCATGCCATGTGCAAGCTGTTTCAGCGCCATGCTGCACAGGATCTCATTACACTCCTACACACACTAGCTGCAGCACATACTACAGTACTACAAAACACACAGAAAAATAAAGGTGGAACTAACTGGAACTGAAAATGGTTCTTCAGAGTGATGCCATTTTTGGTTCCACAAAGAACCCTTTAGACTAAGGTTCTTTAAAGAATCATTTCCTTAAAGAATTCTTTAAGGAACCCACAAAGTTGCCTCACAGAACCACCATATGGTTCTTTGGAGCACTGTTTCTGGTTCTTTGAAGAATTTAATGGAAAACAAGCTTCTCTAAAGAACCTTTTTGAAAAAAAGTTATTTGTGGGCCCAAATGGTTAAATTAAGAATTTAAGAATTAAGAATTTTCAAATGGTTCTTCAGCTAAAAATAGGTATAAGTGGTTCTTTGTGTACTTAATATTGCAATATTGTTTACAGTGGAGAAATGAATGAAAATAGCAGTTCATTTCATTTATTTATCATATCAATGGAATTGCATATATAAAAATCATGTTCTGGTAAATATGGAGCTTTTATGGTCCAATAGTCCCTAATACCACACGCTATTCTTTTTTGCATGCATTGATTGAGTGTCAAGCTTCAGGATAAATGCCTCCAAGAATGAAAATGTTTTCTGCAGCTCACAGGGATATTCAATGTTGTAGACATGATAGAGGGCCAACCCAACGCCAGTGGCTAAAGAAATGTCTGCCTCTCCAATGTCCTCCATCATTTTGTGCCCATCCATTGTGGCAGTAACATCCATGCTATGACTCAGGGGCTTGTCATCACTCCTGCTCAAGCTGATCATGGGTGAGGGGCTTAATGCTTCCTGAAACAAAGCATTTGTGAGTTAAAGCTGTATTCTGTAAGAATGTCATGTTTATAAATCATGATTACAACAAATGTCTTTCTGCTATATTGAGTTGCTCATTAAATGCCAGATTATTAATGATATCCTTATATCTCTTTTGGCACACAGCACTGGTATTTGTCATGTTACTGAAATTGCACTTAGTTTCTTATCATTTCTAAATTCACATCAGAAAGTAATTACAGTGCAGGAAGACTTGATTTTCATTAAATAATGAATTGTATAGCATCAGAAAACTTGAGTCATACTATACGAGGTGCTATGGATGCTATGGATTTTGGAGCTGTATTGAGTTTTATTGGTTATATGCGTTTTATTTTTTTGGACCTGGAAAGAACTACAAACTACTGCAATCAAGTGTTACAAAATGCTAACTAACCGGCTTATGCTAATTTCTGTACCATTAGCATGTTGTGATCCTCGATCAAATCACTTTTTTAATAGATGTGCAGTCATGTGACAACAAGCAGAAAGATGTGTTTCTGTTGCCAGACATAACAGCTGTATTGTGTTAGACATTATATTGAAACAAATGATCACAGATTGAGTTATGGGTAATCATTTTTTAAACATACATTGTAGCATTTTTCTTTTTAACATCGCTAGCAATGGTGAGGAAGGATCTCTAACCTGAGCAAATACAGCAGCCATGTTTATGAAAAGGGCCTATGGCGGTTCCCAGTTGATGGAAGTTCCATGTTTTGGTTGCTAAGTAGTAGCAAAAACTGAAGTGATGAATATATATTTTATATCTTAATATCCATGTTTAGTACATATTTCCCTTTTTCAAATGAACAAATTCATGATTGCCCCCAAACATAAATCATTAACCTAATTTATTGCAAACCACTGAGATGCATTCTCCTTGAAGACAGATGTAGGAGGAGTATGGCTGCATTCACCAGCTGGCCTGTAAATGATAAATAATTTTGAGACTCTCATACCAATTTCCTTAAGAGTGTTAATCATCAAAGTCCACCTTTAAGCAAAACCTTGGATGCTGTCAGGGGCCAGACAACAAGGGTATATCTACAAATTTCCCTAATTCTCGAAGGCCCCATTAAGTAATAATGTAATAAAAAGGCTTTCAATAATCAAGCAAGGGTTCTTCTTCCAAATTATATTGGGTGAATGTCAACTGGTGACATTTTTTAGATGACAAAAACATTTCAATAAAGAAGGAACTGATAATTAATATAATTAGATAAGTGACAGATGACGGCATACGGTAACATTAAGCCATTTTTGTTAATCAGCTATTTACATTTTAAATACACTTCAGTCACAGAAGCGTAGCAGCTTAACTAAATATAACAGTATTTTATAGCTAGGTATTTAGGCTAAAGGTATAGCCAAGGTTTAACTCGCAGAATGATGATTGCAATTCAGTACTGCAACATATACGTCAGCATTACAATTTCTTACATCAAAAAGTCTAATGTTACCTCAGATTCCTTGAATTAACGTTAGCTGCATGCACAAAACATCGGAATAATGGCACCTACAGTCGCCTTCCGGCAGCCTCTAACGTCTCTATCGTTAGTCTCTCGGCCTTCACCAGAGTTTTGTCAGGTGCCAGTAGCAACTACTTAACCTTCGCTGTAGACTAGCTTATTCAGACACTGAATAAAGATCGAAATACATGAAAATACATCGGTCAGAATAATGGACGAATGTCACTGGGAAGTGAGTGGGGCAGACGGATGTAATTATATTTCATCTTGATTTTTTTTTTTTTAGGTGTTTTATGTTTAGCTTTTTCCCCTGGAATTTTCTAGAAACCACAGGAAGTAATATGGGAAGAATGGATGACAAATATTGGCTGGTGGATTCTCCAAAAAGCTGGAGGATTAAATCAGCGAGAGCAATGAATGGGTTATTTTCCACTCTTGGCCCATGTCATTTTGGTTGTTTTCCGAAGTGGTTTCTAATCTGCCAATGCAGGCTTGCAGGGTCATTTAGATGCCTATAATGTATGTTCCAGCACAGACTTCAGTTATAGGCTATAATAGGCTTGTATGTGATAAAGTAGACAATTTTTTATTATTATATCAGTAGACCATGATCAATTTCTTATTACATAGGCTCATTTGTCTAAAATATATACTGTATATCGGCTAGCAGCTTACTACCCACCCCCAGCTCATGGAGAGGCATGGTTATTTTGCAAATTTATACCATCCTCCACCATCAAGTAACTAAAAAGCATGAAGAACCCTTTAATATTTCAAAGAACTATAAGACAAACATGTAGAACCATCCACTACATAAAATGGTTCTTTAGTAGGCGCTGGAACCACGTGGCCTTCTAAAGAACCTTTTTCAGGGTGTAGAGAATAAAATGCTGCTGCAGATACAGTTGATGTGTTTGCTAAATTTTGAACACTGATACCTTTGATGCAGCAAGATAACTTTAAACAACCATAAACAGCACAAGCTCTCAGCCATAATGACTAGAGTGATGGACGGGACAGGGTAGCTTGGAGTACATTATTTGGTAAAATGGAGACAGTAAAACACCCCTGTTGTTTTAGAGCAGTGAAACCACCGAGATGTAGTGATAAACACTGTCATTGCGTCCCTTTCCTGTGCGCTCGCTCTGTAATGATACTGTTTCCCACTGATTTGAAATATACTCTGGTGCTAAGGTATAGTCTCAACTCTGCACATGAACATTTATTAATTATGTAGTTTTAAAGCTCTTCACGTTGGTCAAATATGTTTTATATCTACTGCAGTGGATAACTCATGTATGTGTTATCTATTATAGATATATATTTACTTAATTTATTCTTCACTCTAAGCTTTCAGATCAAGTATAACTCGGGCAAAAGAAAGCTTGACACGCTGTGCTTTCTTGACATGAATAAGTGCACCATGTAAATAAAGTGTGATTAGTATTAACGTGTATTACTGCTATGTACGATGATACGTATCCATCTTTACGGCCAGAAACCGTTAGCGAGCCTCAAGCAGCCCGCAGCAAAAAAAAAATAATAGGTTGCTGTGTATGACTGCAGCAGCTCATTAAAAAAAGCCACACTGATTAACCTATAACTTTACTGCGAGCCCAGGACCCATGTTTTTTATATGGTGTAAATCAGGTTTAATTCTAGTATTAGAAAAACAAGTAATCACCCGACTGGAATAATGTCCTTTATTCAAAACCGTGTCTGCTGAAATGACCTCATTCATTTGCCCACATCAGATACCTGTGCTGCAAGTATTTCATCCTCCTTGCCTGGCCTCTTCTGAAAATATAAAGTAAATATCAGACATGGAACCACAATTAGACATTCTTTCTAACTAAGAAAATGCAGACATTCTACTCTGGACAACTTGCATGCTGGTTATTGTAGCTAACATTATGTGTAAGATACTACGAATGCTGTTCTCCACCTCTCCTGATCTGATTTGTATTCATTTACTAGCCAGATAGTTTTGACTGATTACTAAAATATAAAAATTCATTTAAAAAGTAAGCGTTCCTTTATTGAGCAAATAAAATGGATCATATACCTGGGTACAAGTGTGTGGTAAAAAACAAATCTGTATCTACTATTAGAAGCTCACTGGTAAAAAAAAAATTGCTGACAGCACGACCTTCAGATGAACAAATGATTCTGACTATTGAGATATTCCTACATCTCCTCAGACAAAAGATGTTGTATGTAAAATGTTAATTAGGCTGCTTAGAAATGGAAATGACCTCCTTAACTAATTACCACCATATGGAATAATGCAACATTAATGCAAATTTTATGGACTTGTTTTCTTGCACCAGTTTAATGTGATTTATCAAAACTTTTTGTTAAGCTTAATGTATACCAGCATCTAATTGTCTGATAGATTTCCTGTCACTCGCTTGCTGCTACAGCAGAAATCCTAATTAAATTCAGCCCTTCAGCATCAGATATACTGCACGCTAAACCTATTGAAGTTAACAATTACTTTTTAAAGTTTTATAACAATACTTTGTAACCAATTTGCTAAGAAAACTATACAATATCGTTAGAGACGCACGCCTACATTGCAATTCAGTCTGAAAGCAGCATTTTTTTGGGCAGAATTTTGAGATAAGGGCTTCCCAAGTGGAAGGCAACCACCCACTGAAATGACTTTCAACAATGTGGCAGGTTGTCACAGGTTAATGGGGGAGTGTGTTTACATAAGTAAATGATTTGTAGATAGTAGATATTTGTCCGCTCCTGATAGAGGAGTCATTTGTGCATGTGGCAAATTGCCAAAATTCTTTCAGTAGTTACAAAAACTAACTTGTTAATGTAGCTTCACAGCGTGTCTAACAAGCGTATGCAGCTTATATTTAACTTGTGTGTTTTTGAACGGGATGAATGTCAAAATTCCTTTTTCAGTTAAAATGGTGATGGGTGATGGGGCTGGGTAGTATGACAATATGATATAGATCTTGTGATAGTGACATGATGTGATGCAGTTTTCAGTATTGTTATCACCTGGTTCTTTTATAGTGCTTTTGTTTCTCACTGGTGCAAAAAAAAACCCACACTATACAAAATAGAATGAATAAAAGACTAGGTGATTGTCCATGCCTCAACTGTCCAGTTTCGGTGAGCCCGTTCCTGCTATAATCTCAGATTCCTGTTATGGCTGTGGACCCCTTCTGCTGTTGTGTCCCATCTGCCTCAACGTTCACCCTGTTGTGCATTCTGAGATACTTTTCTGCTCACCATAGTTGTAAAGAGTGCTTATTTAACATTTACATTTATGGCATTTGGCAGACAAGCTTATTCAGAGTGACTTACATTCATCTCATTTATACACCTGAGCAGTTACATTTACATTTACATTTATGGCATTTAGCAGACGCTCTTATCCAGAGTGATTTACAAGAGTGCTTAGTCATTAACTTGGAATATCCAATGCTAAGGCTGGTAGACCTGAATTCAAAGTACTTTGAGCTATGATACTGCTATCAATTTAGCCATATACTACCTATTAAACGTTATAAGTCCCAGAACCCAAGTATTCCTAAACTACATAAAACCAGTGACACACAACCCAGTTGAGGGTTAAGTGCTTTGCTCAAGGGCCCAGCAGTGGCAGCTTGATGGTGATGGGATTTGAACTCATGACCTTCCGATCAGTAGTCCAATGTCTTAACCATGGAGCTATTTAAATTGCTATAGACTTTGTCCACTCAAACCAGTCTGGTTATTCTCCTCTGATCTCTCTCATCAAGGTGTTTTGTTTTTTTTTTGCTGATTTTGCACCATTTTGCTCTAAACTCTAGAGACTGTTGTATGTGAAAATCCCAGGAGGTCAGCTGTTTCTGAAATACTCAAACAAGCCCATCTGGAATCAGCTACCATGTTACAGCCAAAGTCACAGAGATCACGTTTTTCCCCCATTCTGATGCGTGACCTGAAGATTAACTGAAGTTCTTGATTTGCATCTGCATGGTTTTGTGCATTGTGCTGCTGCCACATGATTCGCTGATTGAATAATTGCATGGATGTGTGGGTGTATAGCTGTTTTTATTCAAATGGCCAGTGAGTCTATATTACATGTCATGCGGATGTCTTCAAGTACTAGCGATATGACGATAATTGCCATATTGCTTTGCCCTAGCCTGTGATTTTAGCGACTGTTGAAGAATAAGGCTACTGGCAGCTGCCTCTTATTTATCTAAAAAAGAAATTCCTGTAGCTTTCATTGGTGTGCTTATTCTCTGTGAAAACCTTTGTTCATTTTTATATTGGTGAGTCTCTTATAATGAGTAACATTTTAATGTGGAAATTACATCTGCAATAAAACATTAAACTGTAATTCAGAAGCAAATTAAAAACCAGTCTCTTACATGACCATTGCTGGCAATTAGTCAAGCATTTTTATTTTGTGTTAAAAACATACACATCACTGTTATCTCTTGGGGAAAAAATACATTGTTGTGGCCTGAGATAACATAAATATTTGGCTTGTAATGAATATTTGCTTACCATAATTCTGTTTACAGCCCTGAAATTAGGATACACTTCAATATATCTTAGGTAAGTGTTATTGATTTTGTTTTAAATGCCAGGAACGTAGACTTATTGCTGTGATCTTTGACATCCTGTGATGGATTTGGCATATAACACTTAATGGTAGCTCTGTGATATGGGATATTGAGTATGATTTATAGGCTAGAGGAGCTCATGCATTTATTAGATAAAGGTTATTAAAGGTTATTGAAGTGTATTTAGTGTTATTCTATATTTTATTCAAGCTCTTAGAGCATCTGTAATTTATAGTGTTAGTTCTTGACATAGTAATGCTAAACTTGTTGCATAGTTTGAATAGTAGTGTGGAAAAGCCAGTGTTTATGGTGTAGCTGTTTCTCAGTGTGAAAGGGCACCTCGTGAAAAGTCTAAACAACTGCACAGACAGATTCAACAACAAAAAAATGGATACCCCATGTCTGGAATACACCAACACAAACAGCACAAAGAAACTATGATTTCTATATTTTGTGTTGGGTTATATCGTATTCAAGCTTTAACTGGAGTGACTGTGCAGACGGCTCCCTTGTGCTGTTTGCTTTGTTCAGACTCGACACTGGAAACTTCCTTCTCTGCCTTCTGTCATGCCCAGCTTTCTGCCCGCTTCAGATCATTACTGCTGCCAGCAACAATACATCTCCCGCATGCAGTGTCCCTGTAGGAAGTGGCCAAGGTAGGCGCAAAAGGGAAAAAAAAGAACAGCCTGTGTCATCAGGAATTTTACTGGGCACATATCAACTTTATGACTTTGAGATGAACTGCGGTTTGCTCCAGGTTCCGACAGCTAAGCATGTACCAGAGAGCTCGGAAGGCTAATGCTAGCTATTAGTAATAATGACTGCCCAGGGAGGAGTGGTGGCAAGCTACGCTCTTTCTCACAGTTCTGTCTTTCTTTTTCCTTTGATTTCATGTGTAGGTCGTTACAGTGAAAGCAGATCTGAGATTTGTATTGTTCCTTAAATGCTCATTATGGAAGGAAGACACATTAAGAAACCAAACGTCCTGCTGGGCTAAACCAGCTTCTTTATCAGCTGCCTTTCCGTTCCCTGCCATTTCAGAAAAGTGGCAGTTAGTGAATTTTCTACCAGCAATCATTCAATTATGTCTTATCGCTCTAAAACACAAAGTCATGTGTCATGCAGAGAAGACTTATCGAGTCTAGTTTTAATTAGAAATCTGTTGGGGAAGGGACAGGCAGGAGAAATGTAACCTTCATGAATACCTTTATGCATCATTAATCGGACAAAGCTGAACTGCTCTCATTGAAACAGAAAGCAGCTGCAAAGGCAAAATGATCTGACACTGTCATAGGAATACAGTGACTTTAATTACTGAATAGGCTACAGTCCAATCCCATCCTCAACTTGTAGACTTATAGCATTCATTTATTATAGCTTTTACTCTGTTATGAAAAGATATTTTCTCTGGATTAATTTACAGCTACAGGCGATTTCTTTTGACTGGTTTCTTAGCCACGCCCCCAAATCCAGTAGAGGATTCTGATTGGACAGCGATTACATTTCATTTTGGCACGAATTCCGCACTGCTACTCTTCGAAAAACAATCACGGGCTTTGCATTTCCTTTTGGCACGTTCACAGAGCCACACAGAGGAATACAATGCAGTTGAGCTGATTGCATTTTACGGTGCTTTGTTTTCAGTTTTGACATGAATTCAGCATTTCATTCTTTAAAAGCAAATCCACACACATTGTTTTTCTGTTAAGAGATCGAGTGGCATTAAATAAATGTAATAGATCTTTTACTTTTCAGTTTGGCACTTTTTCCGCATGTCAGTGTTTAAGTGCAACTCATGTGAGCGGGGTTTGTGGTGTACTGTATTGAATTGTGACATGAATTCAGCATGTCATTTTGAAAATCAAAGTCATTCTGAAAAATCATTGTGTATTGTTTTTCAGTAAAGAGGTCAAGCGATGTGCAAAACAACGTAATAGTGGTCGTGTTTTTCATTTCGGCACGCAGATATATTCTGCGTGCCGCGATAAAAATAATACAAATAAATAATACAAATAATACAAAAATAATACATTGCATGTCATGTTTTGGCATTGCAACGATTGCTTTTCAGTTTAGCACAAATTCCTCTCCATAGATATTAACATAAAAATGTGAGTAATTATATTGACGCTTGTCATGAGTGACAAATAAAAACCACAAATACAACATTCATGTCTGGACAGCGATACATAGGGAAACACAGTTACAAAACAGCAGTTAAATGCTCTTTTATGCATGTTTTGTGACGTTTTATAGAGGGGCAGATAGGAAAAGCCATTTCATAATTTGGTACCCCTAAATCTTATCAAGAACTGGTCTCTGCTAGAAATTTAGGAAGATGAAGATTGACGAGGTAAGAAAGAATGGGCCTCTGAATTCGGTATAAAATAAGTTTTGTGCTTAGGAACATTTCATTCACTTGAACATATCTCATGAAAATATATATATTTGAAAATACTGGTGTCCTACATAGTAAGAATCTGGAGTATCTGAGTTAGAGTAGATGAGATATGTGACTCTGATCAGGTCACAATCCTAACAAAAGGTTTCTGGACTACAGTTTTGTGGATAGCTGCAGAAAAAGTACTCGCCTAAGCTACAGGGGTTAGACAATGAAACTGAAACACCTGTCATTTTAGAGCACAATAATTTATTAGTATGGTGTAGGGCCTCC
>JAOUQY010000049.1:17036924-17048403 GCA_028566355.1 Doras micropoeus
GGTCCAATTTAGCCATGAAACCTGCCACACTAAAATGACAGGTGTTTCAGTTTCATTGTCTAACCCCTGTATATTAACTATCTGTCTGAAACCTGTTGCTGTTGCTGTAAAGACATTTTTTGAGGAATGTAGAATCTTGAGAGGACATCCTGCTGCATCACAGCCATCTGTGACCTTCCTCAGCGAAGGGGGCTCTAAGATACCGCTGCAGTCTTTTCTAAAGAATAAAAAATATAGTGGCCACACATCATCACCACACTCATACGAAGGCTATAGGCCACTCGATCAACTGAATTGCATTTTTCCTGGTTTTGCGGGTATCCTGCAAGGGACTGGCATCCCATCCAGGGTGTATTTCCATCCCAAACTTACCCTTTTTTTTTTTTTTAAACATGTCTAATAATAATTCTGGTCACGTGTTCCTGTATACTCTCTTCAGTTCAAAACTGTTCAGCTGAAACTCAATGGCCTGCTGTTTTTAAGCATTTAATCTGAGATTGGATGCGGAGCAGACATTGGAGAGCAGTATTTTACAGCCACTTAAGGTAATCAAATTTGAATAGCTGTGAGGATGTGTTTGGCAGGTGGTGCTGTGTCTGTGTGTGTGTGTGTGTGTGCGCGTGCACTGAGGTGTGCTGCTACTGTGACATGCTGCAATTACTGTGTGAGATCGTCAGAATAGAAGAGAAGGTGACAGGACAGACAGGGCAGTATTACAGCACAGGTCCTCCAACGCTCAACACTTCCTGCCGTCCTGTCAGTCACACAAATGAGTCCTGTGCCTTAGAATTTATTTCCTAATATTTTGATCCATTATTTATCATATGATACTGTGAGCTATGATGGATGCAGTAAGATAGTTAATCGTTTTTGGATCCTCACTGTGTGTGTGTGTGTGTGACTGTGGTGTGAAACGCCAGGTGGTATGAGGTGGATGCAAATGGAGGTTAGATTTATTATCAAAAACACAGATGAACAAATCCAGATCGTGAAGTAAAATATGTAAACAGGGAAGGCAGAACGACAGGTGATCAGCAAACAGAGTAACATGGGCAAATCCAGAAACCAGAAAACTTGAATGAGGCAGGATGAAAAACCAAAAAAGGAAAGTCACACTGATTGATTGTTTGCAAGGAGTCACTAGGCGTTTCGCAGTACAAACTACGCCAAGTTTGGACTTTGGACTCTAACCTGTAACTTAATAGTGTAATTTCATAACACAACGACATTAGTATTTTGAAGTTTTCTCCTCCGCCGTCACAGCTTGGTGTGAATTGCATTCTGGGATATGTGACTGTCCAAAAGTCCACACAAGTCACCTCCCGATGTATCCTTCACAACATGGGCAGAGCAAGAACACATCCAGGTATCAAAACTGTACTTGGCTAGATGCAGACTTTTCAATGGAACAGTACCTGGGCTGCGACTGACGGACAAGAGCGCAGATTGAGAATCGGCTACCATGAGAGTGTGTGTATACAGAGGGTTAGTGTGTGATGGGAAACAGGTGTGCATTGTTAGAACCCTGGTGAGTGTGAGTGCTGGTGCTGGGGAATGTAGTCTGTGGCAGCCATGTTTGTAGACCGTGGTGTATTCTGGGAAGTGGAGTTTCAGGTGGAGTATGTATATAGGAATGTATTAAATCTTGGCGGTAACCAAATGTCCCCAGAAAGTTAGGAATATCTGATAGTTTCGATTTGTGGAGTTAATGGGCTGTTTCTTTAACAGTAATGTTTCAAATCAAGAGCCAAGGTTACTGCGTACTGAGTTTAAGGTTAGGGTTAATTTTAGCCCTAGGTACAGCATTAATCTTCTGTATTAATAACTATGTTAATGGAAAGTCCTCACAAGGATAATGGAACAAGCATGTCGGTGTGTCTGTGTGTGCCTGTTTCTTGTTTTATCATTTGCCCAAGCCTTTATGTTACAATCTGGAGTGTATCCTGGGAACACTGGGAGGGGAGGGATCGGACACCAGTCCAATAGAGGACATCATGCACACGTACACACAGAAACACACACTCTTTCATAACCAGGGACAGTTTAGCATAGCCAGTCTACCTATTTGTATATTTTTGGGAGGTGGAAGAAAACCCAAGAACACAGGGACACCAAGTGAAACTCACAGAATGTAACCCAAGCTCAAGATCAAACTGGGAAGCTACGTGGTACTTGCTGTGGCACCGTGCTGCCCTCAACACTGATTTCTGTTATACGGTGGTTAAAAAAAAAAAAGTCGTTTTTGTGCACTTAATTTATATGCGTCTGACATTCCATAAATCTCAAGTAAAAGTGCTTTAATGAAGTTCCCAAAGAGAGGCCTGAGCTGATAAATGTGTTCAATTACAAGAGGAGGAAAGTAGGCATAATAGGATATGAAATTTGTCTGCTGGTAATTGCATACAGTAGGTAATGAAAAAAATGAGAATCTGAATATTGTAAGTCTGAGATAAGGCATTTCATTACCCTTGGAGAGTGAGAATAAACACATGCTCCTAACCATAGTATACATCCTGCCGCGTCAGTAGCTGAAACCGGGCGATTGACCAAACTGTTTCTCATAAACATGCATCTGACTTTTATCAGCTTTGAAACAAAATCCATTCTGTGCTTATCTGAGATGGACAGTGACTCTGCTGTCATTTCTTATTTCAACATTGGTTTTTTTTTTTTCCCATCAGAATTCTTTATCTATTTTTACCGACAAAACGTTCTCCCTGTCTCTCTAATAAACAGGCTCTGATTGTGAAAAACATCTGAAGCCCTTCTGCTTTTATCTGTGTATATGTTTGTGGCACTGAGTCTTCGCTTTAATCATACAGGCTGTCCCGTGGGTCATCACATCCGGTGGAATCTAAATCTTTTCTTTAAAGATAATGTGTTGGACTTGGGCAGCTGCCCTCCTGTTGTGCCTTGGCTACAAGAATGTGACAGACATTTTTATCACTTTGCCTTCTTTATAACACTCTCGCCTTTTTCTACCGCGCCCCCCACAGGCACATTAGCTGTAAGCTTTACCGGCAATTTACATCATGCCCACAGAAGATAAGTTATTATTTCATTTTCTCTCGGCATCTGTCTTGGCATGATAACATAAACGTGACGTTTATATGTCAAAACCAATAGCTTTTCTTATCCAATGCAGAGTCCCTGAAATCAGTGTGTGATGCTCAGTAAGACTACAGATACTGTTACTTTTGCCTGCTTTTACATGAGTTTATGAATAGAAGTGACTAACGTTTAACATTTATTCTTCCAGTTGGCTTTGTATGAGAAAACAGCTGAAGAGATGACGAGCTGATCGTAGTTTGATTAAATATCCAGTGAATGTGTTGGATATGCCATACCCATGTTATGTCAGAATGGTTTAGTCCCAATCCTACATACAATCATGTACAGTTTTATGAAGATGTTTCAGCTTGTGGGAAGGAGAGTCAAACTTTTTTCTTGCACTAAATAAACACTTTGTTTACTCTAATTTCAGCTTACCAGCTCAACCGTGCGTACCGACACAATTTCCTCAGTGCTACCGAGCATCGAGTCTGATAGCAATTCATTCTTAACCAACACAAACCCACTGTCACTGTTCTGCAGTGTTTAAAGCAGACAGGCGGCAGTGACTTATTTCTCTTTTATATACTGTCATTTGTTTTACAGCCAATATAGAGAAAGCTCCGTGAGACAGAAAGCATTTGAAACTGAATCAATGAAGCAAAACCAAAGATGCTGGCAAAGTAAAAGCACAGAGCGATAAGGGCTGACTTTCGCAAAGGACAGAATAAAATGTTTGCGTAGTGCTACAAAGCAATTTTTCATTTCACTGCTTCGACGCAGCCTTGTGACTGCAGATTTCTTGAACTCGGAAACAAATGTAATTATTTTGTTGGTTTAATTAACAATCCTCCTACACTATATGAAACATATGTTTTTCATATTATTCCAAAAGACGGTATTGGCCATTGTTGTTTTTTTTTTTGATGATTTATTCATCCTCTGAGAGACTAAAACATGGTAAGTAAACGTAGCACTCGTAATTCAATGATGTACTTCATACTTGACAACAGCTGTATAATGAGGACTTCTTCATTGCTTTGGGTTACACTGCCTCTGAATGATGCTGATAATCTAATTCCCATACATTACATACCATTAAATGATCACACACCCTGATTTCCTGCTCCAATTCTTTTGCAACTTTTTTTGCATCCAGTATCCACAATCATTTAAAATATGCAGCTGGGTAAATATCAGTTTAATTCAGAGACTGAAAGGTATTAAAGAGAAAGCATGCAGAATGTTAATGATGAATATAGACAGAATGATGGAGCGTTTACAAGCTGTGCACACACAGAGTGCATTTCCCCCAGGCCTGGCTTCGTGCCATACACACTATAAAATGAAAAATTCATGCCATATTATGCTGTATTGGTCTGCAAATAAAACATTATACGAGCTATGTTTAATAATTTCCAAAACAACATAAATACCACATTCCCATGGATCACTGCATATACAGTAGGTACTAATTATATCTGATCACAGATAAACACTTGTTTAAAAAGACAAAAAGGTGAATTTATATGCAAAACAAGATCTCTACCAAGTCTTCAACCAATCATTAAATATTGCTCAAGAATTAAAGCCTCATGGCTCTCCCACACCACCCCCACCCCCTCATCGGACGACTATTAAGACTTTATTATTTATTACTTGTTAAAAACAGTTGATTGCGCCCTGCTGCAAGTGGGTATTATACATGCAGACAGGGTTATAAGAGCAGAGTAGAGGAAGGGTAATGAGGGCAGGAGGCAAAACAAACACACTTATAAGTGAATTATGTATATGTTTTAAAGAGAAAAAAAAGAAGCCTCATGCCTGAGTGTTTTTTATACATAATCAGCTTCATACCACAGCTTCAGCAGTGAAAATGATTTCCACTCTTTAAAACCTGTACAGCTTTATTTACATAGGGGTATGTAGTATTAGGAGTATTGGCTTGTGCAGTGATTTTTCAATCACTTTTTGAGAGCAGACCATACAAAAGGGAAAGAGCAAAACCGTAACAAGAACAATCTGAAAAATCGTAAAATGTCCCGAGAACGTCTTTGGTATTTTACAGCATGGATACTGCTGATTATTATGCACATAATTCGGTCGTTTTAATACAGTAATGTCAGGTTGGATTTATAATACATTTGGTTGCATTATATACACAGCAGGCTGGATGAGTATAATTTTTTTTCTGTGTCTCACAGCTGGTGTAGATTTAAATGCTGGTTAACATAGAAGGTCTTTTGTGACAACAGCTGGCATTTAGTGGCCGCATAGTAGTTGTTTGTTCTTGTACTGAGAAAATAATTGTTAACACTGTTGTCTTTTATTACCTGAGTGAAGTTGATGCAAAAAAAAAAATGGCCAACTAAAATAGCAACACGTCAGCATAATTAACCAGGAAATTACGTGTCAGCACAAAAACGGAACGCTTGATGTGCTGTGCATGAAGATTAGCTAATATAGTGTGTAGTGACAAATCTATACTGTGCAACACAATATGGGCACTATCTATTCTCGAGAGTCTGTTTACATAGCGTGTATGTGACTAGGCTTAAAAATAACCACGTCTCAGAAGATCTGTGGGTTTTCTGTTCGGTTCTCGGTTTGGTTCCAGCTCCTGTGACAGATTATTATTTTTCTACGAGCTGTAATGAGCTGGCTCAGGAGCAATGGGTTCTGGAATAAACTTAAATGAAAGTGTTTTCCTGGGTTGGAATGCTAAGGTTTAAAGCATGCGTATGTTTGTGTTTTCCAGTTTTTCGACGGAACATGTGGAGGAGTCTTGGATGGAAAAATCAAAGCCCTGTGACAATTTTGTTCAATTTCTGCATGGAGAGAGTAGCTCAGTTTTACTCCAAAGCCATTAGTAACTGACAATTAATATCAAGCAGCACACAGATGCAGCCTTGCACTGCTTTGCCTGAAGCACCATTACTAATGGCTAAGATGCTACTTGATATACAGCAATCTAAACACACATAAAACGGTCCATAATGCCTTCAAAAGTGTCATGCCTATATGTGTTGACAGTTGTTTGTTGGGCAAGTGCTCTGTGGTACCTCAGCATATCCAGACCCACAACATCGTTAGTTGGGCAGCTGACTGTGCCGGCACGCAAAACCGTCAAGCCACAAAGAACGGCTAACACCACGTTTAACAACATCCGAACCCGCCCGTTAAACCCTCATGCATTTGATTTCATCATTAACGAGCCCAAGAAATGTGAGACCAACGTGCCATTCCTGGTTATCCTCATTAGCACAACACATAAGGAGTTTGATGCTCGGCAGGCGATTCGGGAAACATGGGGTGATGAGAGCACGTTCAGTGACCTGCGCATCATAACACTCTTCCTCCTTGGCCGCAGCACAGACAGCATGCTCAATCAAATGGTGGAGCAAGAAAGTCAGATCTTCCACGACATTATAGTGGAGGACTTTGTGGATTCCTACCATAACCTGACCCTAAAGACACTGATGGGAATGCGCTGGGTGGCAACCTTCTGCAACCAGGCCAAGTACGTGATGAAGACGGACAGCGACATTTTCGTTAACATGGACAACTTGGTGTACAAGCTGCTAAAGCCAGACACCAAACCCAGACGGAGGTACTTCACGGGCTACGTCATAAACGGCTCACCTATTCGGGATATGCGCAGTAAGTGGTACATGCCCAGAGACCTGTACCCAGAAAGCAAGTACCCACCATTCTGCTCTGGCACGGGCTATGTCTTCTCAGCAGATGTGGCTGAGCTTATCTATAAGACTTCCCTTCATACCCGTCTGCTTCATTTGGAGGACGTTTATGTAGGCGTTTGCTTACGGAAGCTTGGCATTCACCCGTATCAGAACAGTGGCTTCAATCACTGGAAAATGGCTTACAGCCTCTGTAGGTACCGTCGAGTCATCACAGTGCACCAAATCTCTCCTGAAGAGATTCACCGGATCTGGAACGACATGTCCAGCAAGAAACACCTCAAGTGTTAGTAATGCCTGAGGAATACCATCTGTCTGCGCTGACTTTTTTATACACAGGACATAAAAAGACACAATGTGCATCTGTGAAGGATGGACAGCATTTACCAAGTTCTCCTGACAAAACCCCAAGAACAGCCTGTGACAACTTGAGCCAGGTGTAAGTAAAGCAGGTAAAGGTCAGCACAAGATCGTCCAACAGCGAAGACTACGCTACTGTTTATGTGAAACTGTAAAGTACACTGATAAATATATTGACAGTGCGAGTGTTATCGCTGTGCCAGTCTAATTGCTTCAACAGAGGGTGCCCTATATTTATTCGAATACCTTAAACGCTAAGTCATGCATTAACAGTCTTCTGCACTGTACAAACTCAGCAAAGGTGCACTCCGAGTTAAATGAAACCAATAACGTCCTTGACGTTATTTCCTTTCACCGCACATATTTTGCTGGATGTAATTAAAAGTGTTGAAGTAATCAGCACTAATGACGAGTGTTAAAACTAGTAACGTTACAAAATATTTCAACAGATGCTTTTGTTTCAAGTGGAAAATCTTGAGTTCTGTTTGGTTACATGGTGGTGTGTTTAAAGAAAAATTATTCTTTTCTGGGGAAAAAAAAAACTATGTAAAGATGTATAACTCATTATTTATTACAACAGCTATAACAAGATTTTATTTATTTCTGTAATCAGTGCTTTAGCTACTGTCCTTACTTCAGATCCAGCTGGCTCATCTTTGTATTATTGCTGCATATGCATATTGTATATTGATTACTGACCACTTAGTACTAAGTATCCTATAAAGCGCATTTACTGTATTTGGTAAAAAAAAAAAAAAAAGCACTGTAAAGATGTTCCTTGGAGGAATGTTTATCATGCATATGTTACATATTAATCTATAACAAGAACTTTAATGAAAGTGACTGGACAGTGGAAACTTTATATTTTCTAAACACGTGATTGTGGGGGCCAAAATTTAATTTTCCTGTGTTTATTTTTTTATTCACTCATAATATTGAAGAATTTGTGACCTTTAATTGTGAAAAGTGTAAATAATGGGAAAACCGTCCCCACCGGAGGCTGTTGTATTGTTGTATTATACTGTGGATTTTTTTTAACATAAAAACACAATCATACAGCGGTTTCTTTTTAGTATTTATCGCCTTCATTATAATTTCATTCATTTGCATGTAAGATCTACGATCTGTTTTAGATTAACATGCACTTTGCTTGTAAAATTGTTTCCCTTTTTATTGTTTAGTAAGGTGCTTTATGGCTTCTGGGGCCATATTCACCTAGAGCCTTGTCTTACCACAGTTCCCAAGTTTGTCCTTAAAACCTATTAATGAAACTGCTGAAAGAAACTTACGCTACGGATTTCCTAAAATAAGATTAGGGTTGGGTTGGATCCCATTGGTGTAGATGAAATTCCTGAATGAATACTGATTGGTTGATGCAGTAGTGACCAGCATGGTAAGTCATACAAAAAATAAAAAAGAACGCCAAAGTGGGCCCCAGTTTGATTACCTCCTGTGGAGAACTCCTCTCAGTTCTAAATTTACCCTTAGTTGTAAATGAGTTTGTCAGTGTGTGTGCATGGTATTCTGTGATAGACTGGTGAATATACACTGATGTACCAGAAAAACCAGTACTGGAGCCTATGCAAAATACATATCAATGCCACCTATGCACATCACTGGTTGCATCCACCAGTTCGTATAAAAAGCAACAGATATCTATGGAAGCTTCTAGAGTTGTTTCCACCATGATCTGTGCTGGTCCTGTACATTACAGAACAGAGTAAAGGGGACTAACAAAGTATGCAGAGAAACAGATGGACTACAGTCTGTAATTGTAGAACTACAAAGTGCAGCTATATGGTAAGTGGAACTGAGAAAATGGACAGTGAGTGTAGAGAAAAGGATGTGGTCATAATGCTATGCCTGATTAGTGAATATATAGTCTTCAGACCCTTTCACTTTTTTCACATTTTGTTATGTTGTGTCCTTGTGCTAAAATAAAATAAAAAAATCCAAATTTTCCCCATCATTCTGTGCTCAATACCCCATAATGACAAAGTGAAAGCAGAATGTTAGACGTTTTTGCTAATTTATTGAAAAGGAAAAACAAAAATGTTGCTTTGACATAAGTATTCAGACCCTTTACTCAGTACTTAGTTGAAGCACCTTTTACAGCCTCCAGTCTTCTCAGGTATGATGCTACAAGGTTTGCACACCTGGATTTGAGGATTTTCTGCCATTCTTCTCTGCAGATCCTCTCAAGCTCTGTCAACTTGGACTGTCAGTGAACAGCCATTTGATTGTGTTCAAGTCAGGGCTCTGGCTGGGCCACTCGAGGACATTCACACAGTTGTCCCTAAGCCGCTCCCATGTTGTCTTGGCTGTGTGCTTAGGGTCATTGTCTTGTTGGAAGGTGAACCTTCTACCCAGCCTGAGGTCCTGAGTGCTCTGGATCAGGTTTTCATTAAGAATATCTCTGTAATTTGCTCCATTCAGCTTTCCCTCAACCCTGACCAGTCTGTCCCAGCTACTGAAAAACACCTCCACAGCATGATGCTACCACCACCATGCTTCGCTATAGGGATGGTATCGGGCAGGTGATGAGCAGTGCCTGGTTTCCTCCAGATATGACGCTTAGAATTGTCCAAATGTTCAATCTTGCTTTCATGAGAGCAGAGAATCTTGTTTCTCACAGTCTGAGAGGCCTTTAGGTGCTTTTTTTACGGCAGGTGGGCTTTCATGAGTCTTATTAAGCCCATAAATCCTAGATTAGTGTGGTACTGCAGTGATGGGTGACCTTCTTGAAGTTTCTCCCATCTGCACACAGGATCTTTGGAGCTCAGCCAGAGTTACTTGGTCACCTCTCTTACCAGGGCCTTTCTCCCACCAATTACTTAGTTTGGTGGAGCGGCCAGCTGTAGGAAGAGTCCCGGTTGTTCCAAACTTCTTCCATGCAAGAGCTGTGGAGGCCAGTGTTCTCTTGGGAACTTTCAGTGCAGCAGAAATTTTTTGTAGCCTTCTCCAGATCTATACCTCCATACAGTCCTGTCTCTGAGCTCTCCAGGCAGTTCTTTCCTCCTCATGGCTTCGTTTTGGCTCTGATATGCATAGTCAGCTGTGAAAACCTTTATAGACAGGGGTGTGTCTTTCCAAGTCATGTCTAATCAACAACATTTACAACAGGTGCACTCCAATCAAGGTGTAGAAATGGCAGAAAATTACATTTCAAGGGTCACAGCCAAGGGTCTGAATACTTATGTCCTTACAAAATATTTGTTTTTCCTTTTTAGTAAATTGATTTCTATAACATTCTATTTTCACTTCGTCATTATGGTGTATTGAGTACAGAATGATGGAGGAACGCTTGATTTTTGTACATTTTAGTTGCAACATAATAAAATGTGAAAAAAGTGAAAGTGTCTGAAAACTTTCCGAATGCATTGTGTGTGTGTGTGTGTGTGTGTGTGTGTGTGTGTGTGTGTGTGTGTATACAGTCCTGCTCACCATTATTGGCACCCCTTCATTTTTTGCATAACCTGTACAATATCTTCAGAAATAAATGGAAATGTACCAAATTTATATTATCAGGATTTTTTAATTGGAGGTCCAAAGTAATATAACGAAGAACATTGTTTTTCAGCTTACATGTCATTTTAAAGAAGAAACAGAAAAAAACAGCATGTGCATTAATAAAGGCACCCCTCCTTAATATTTGGTTGCACACCCTTTGGCAGTGATGACAGCCTCCAAATGTTTCTTATAGCCATCTATAAGCTTCTTGCACTTCTCAGCTGGTATTTTCTCTCACTCTCTCAGTTTGTTTGAGCTCTTGAATGTTTGCAGGGTTCTTTTCCCCAATGGCAGATTTCAGCTCACCCCACAGATTTTCAATGGGATTGAGATCAGGACTCATTGCTGGCCATTTTAAAACCGTCCATTTCTTCCTTTTCAACCATTCCTGTGTGCTTTTGGATGTGTGCTTTGGGTCTTTGTCTTGCTAGAGGACCCATGATCTTCGACTCAAACCAAGTTTTCTTACACTGGGTAGGACATTTTGCTCCAAAATCTCTTGGTAATTCTCAGATTTCACGATTCCTGTGATACAGACAAGGCCCCCAGTACCAGACGCAGCAAAACAGCCCCACAGCATTATGGATCCTCCACCATGCTTAACTATAGGTAGGGTGTTTTTTTTTCCTTATACGCTTGATTGCGCCGTCTGTAAACAAACTGTTGGTGTGCATTACAAAAAAGCTTTGGCAAAGCTGAGTCGTTCCTTTTTATGTCTTTTCTTCAGCAGTGCTGTCTTTCTTGGCCTTCGCCCATAAAGCTCTGCTTGGTTTAGTGTGCACCGTATGGTACTTGTTGAAACCATGACCCCAGACTGTTCCAGGTTGGCCTTCAGGTCTTTGGATGTTTGACATGGTGTT
>JAOUQY010000049.1:17089912-17102229 GCA_028566355.1 Doras micropoeus
TTATTATTATTGTTGTTGTTGTTGTTGTTATTATTATTATTATTATTATTATTATTATTATTATTATTATTATTATTATTATATGTTGGTTATTATTACATGGGTATGATAAGTATTATTATAATATGGGTTTAAACATAACCGTCTAGCCTGTAAATAATGTCAAGTTGCACCTAATTGTCAGATATTTATTTATCAGTTTGGTCAAAATGTAACAAAGCTGGAAAAATAACATACTAGCTCATAGGGTGGAAACATAAGGTTTAAGAGTTTTCACATCAACTACATTACAGGGTGCTTATGTTTATAACATTGCTGCAATTATCAGTAGGATACCTAGTTTACAGTTGCATTTCTAGCTGTTTAAATTACAGCTAGATTGTTAATTGTTTTTTGTATACTGAAGATTTACTGTAGGTAAACCAAATATGCACAGTTCTTCTCTTCTATCATTACAAGGTGTATGTTATTAAAACACTGTTGTCAGCAGTTTATACACAGTAGGCCTTGGCCAGTGACAGAAACAGTGTTTTGTTGCACAGATTAAAGGACCTTGTATTTCTTTGTTTTCCTGCAAATCTCTCTCTCTCTCTCTCTCTCTCTCTCTCTCTAAAAATTAGATAATCTTGTTGTTCACTTAACAACCCATTAGGATGGTTATACCAGGGAAATATTTTGGCATAGGTTAATAAAAATGCAGTATGGGTACACTGGCCCATTAATTAATAATCTAGAAAGTAGCTTTGACATTTTGGAAAGGTCATGAAAGATATCAGTATGGCATAGATGTTCTGCTGAAAGTAATGCTACCTTCAGCCAAAGCTCAAACGTTTGCTCCATATTAAACATTATCTCACCTCACTTATGCCAGAACACACCTATCATTAGTACGTAACCTGCATTTAAGGATTGACGTTCAAGATAATAAAAAAAACAACACGTTTTCTTTGTTCACTTCGTTTTGTCATGTGCTTTTTACTGGTGAAGTAAAAATATATGTCAAATAGCTGAAGTCTACAGGTAACACATTATAGCATTATTGCTGTAGATAAACACAGTAAAATGCCCCTCGTTTCTTCTTTAATATTCATCTTATAATAAACATTTCATTTGAAAGGAGTTTGAACGGGTCTCGAAAACATCACAGTAACTGTTTCCATCTTCCATCTTTTAAAAATGAGCTTGATGGATCCTCTAAGTGAATTTAATTTTCTCGAGACGGAGGAGGAGTGGAAGAGGGGGAGTGGAATATTTCAAAACTAAAAGCCATCTTTAGCGAGCTAACAGCATACCAAAAGGGATAGAGGCAACCCCGTGAGGTTTACAGGAGCGAGGATCTGTAGCTAGTCTGAAAAAGGGCTGATAACAGTGGACAAGTGTTCAGCTCAATATTAAGGCGTGTGGACAGTGTTTTAAAAATGGATGCCAAATGCCTTTCAAGCTTAAAACAGACCCAAAATGTGTGAACAGGTAGGACATTTTGACAGATATCTGTTATCTTGCACATGTAAATGCTGCCAACTAATGAAAGATGCATTAAGATAGAAACAACAGGAGGAAGCATTTGCTCTTTCCAACACACCCACACCTGCCCATCTGTCCTGCTCTAACCGTCCTCCAGCTCCAGTTCCCTTTTCTTTTTTGCCTTTTTCAACCACATGAAGGTTCAGTGAGTGTTTGGGTTGAATCCACAGACTGTCTATGCACTATTCATCATACATGTTGGCAAATACAGAAACAGTACTTAGAGTCTGGTCAGCTTAAATAACACCCCTGCTTTGTCCAGCAGAGGGCGGTAAACAGCAAACGTTGGAAAGTGACAGTTCACGAACACACACATTGTCCCAGTGCTATATTTTCTTACATGCTCTCTGGGTTGATCACACCTGGGTAATCTCATGGAGAGTTTCCTAAGACTGAGCAACGAGGTGTCATTAGTGACCACTGGAAAATAGTCACATAATACAATAAAGATCATTATATTAAAAAAAAGACATGGACGGGTGATTGATTTGATCAGTGTACACGTGGTAAAGTGTGTCTGACATGGGCATGTATGCCCATTAGGCCCAGTAGGTGATGCCATTTACCAGGTACTAAAAACACGCAGCTCATTGTGGACATGTTTAAGAGCAGCGCTTTTATTATCACAACTGACATTAGGTATTGTCTTGTTAATATTTGACGTATTGGTTTATAATAAATATGCAGTCATTGTAATGCAAATAGGAAGGAATTGCAGAGAGAGAGAGAGAGAGAGAGAGAGAGAGAGAGATTGACAGGGGAAGCCACCAATCAGCGATGGCTAAGTGAACCGCAGACTAGGCTGAAGCTCAAATGGCTCTTCATTTCCTACATAGGCGCACTCCTTCGTGTAGAAAATAAAGGCTTTTACGCGCTACATAGTGCACTACATGTAAAACCGGAAGTAATTTGGATTCCGACTTTTCTTTACAGTGGAACAAAACCCAAGTCTGCCTCATCGTCCTGACCTGCACACATCAGTGAAGCGAGAGCCCTGACCATCCATTACACTTCACCAGAGGCTAGTGCAGAAGAAAATAAAGGCACCAAGATAGGGGATCAGGGGGTCATGGCTGGGTTTCTGGTGTGGTTTTGGAACGAGAGGTTTTGGCTGCCTCATAATGTGACCTGGGCCGATTTAAAGAACACTGAGGAGTCCACGTTCCCGCAGGCGGAGGATCTGTATGTGGCGTGTCCACTGGCCTTCTTCATCTTCATCATCCGACTCGTGTTTGAGAGGTACGAGCACGACATCCTCACCGGAATAATGGCAAGGCTTTCTGCGCAGTGTTTGAGAGTAAAGGTGTGTGAGCAGGAAGCAGAGTGGGACAGGTCCTCTGTGTTAGTAGACACGCTGCCACATGCAGACAATGACAGCTGTGCGGTGCGGTCCGCTCTCTGGCGGGGTCTGAGGAGGACGAGACAAACTCTACTTTACCTTGTCCTTGTCGTGGAACCTGCAAGCTTGCATCTTGTTTTGTATCTTTAGTATGTATTGTGATTATCATTTTCTTTAATCATTTAAGGTGCATAATTGCAGCACTGATGTGCTTTAGGCTAAAATCTAATTAAAGCTGCACTGCTTGCATCTTCCCAGGTCCTAACAGATCCACACAGATGGGTACATGACAAGATGTCCCCTCCAGCATGGGCTCTCAAACTTTTTTTTTTTGCAGACATTACCTGTAAAATAAATACCACACACCCCTTTTAACTATATAAATATAGGGTTAGGGTTAATAATATTCTGACTCGTTACATTAACGTTGAAATTATTTACAGGTTGACCTGATTTGGGGTTATTAGGGGGCAGTGTAGCTCAGTGCTTAAGCTGTTGGACTACTGAACAGAAGGTTGTGAGTTCAAATCCCACCACAGCCAAGCCGGGCCCCTGAGCAAGGCCCTTAACCCTCACCTGCTCAGCTGTGTGGATGAGTGTAAGTCGCTCTGGATAAGGGCGTCTGCCAAATGCCGTAAATCTAAATGGTTATTGAGGCTTGGATAAAACCCATTCCATACAAGTAACTAGTCATAACTATGTCAATTTGATAACAATAGGCCCCCAGGCTATGATTTACGGACCACCGAGGATCCTTTGTTAACAACCATAGCCCTTAATTGAACAGCCCCAGTGATGAGGAAAAGTACACCTGAGAGTCCTTTATGTCCAAGAGTTGACTGACAGCTTTGTTTCGCTGGTCTTATATGGAAATATGTACTGCTTTGTGTTTTTTTTCTTCTTCTGCCAACCTGTTTGTCTGTTTGTCTGTGGTTTGTCATTCAAGGTTCATTTGATCCGAAAAGCATAACAAACCCCACATACCTCATAATCTGACGCTTTTTTTTGGTATAGGTCAAGGAGCCTACAGCCTTCCAGGAATATTTCTCTTAACATATCCTTGTTTACTTAGTAGTAGATCATCAAAGTCGCCTCTGAGCGTCTGATTACTTAAAGGTATACATTATCAACGACTAAAGGGTGTGCACAAATGAAGATATTTATTCATGATACTGGTTTATCATGAATAGCAGTAGACCTTGCTCTCACATCATTAAGTGGCAATGCATATATTTGTGAATAAATCATGTGTTCTACGGGACATATATGCAATATGATGTATCGCATTTTGCATTCTCTATGATCAGACATTTGCTATAAAGTCTCCATGCTCTGACATGCATACATAACCGTATACACCCTTCACCAGTCAACAGAAAAGATACACAATGGGAATTCCTCGTCCATATTCATTTATTTGGATTGTAGGTTCGAAGGGAATAAGTATTAGATGGGTATCTGTATATCTCCCATGCATTTGTCCATATGTCAGTGTTCACTGTGCAGTGAAATTTCTGACTAAATGAGTTACAGGTGCATAATTTATGGTCACATTTTGTTCAAGGCGTCATCGTTTGACCTGTAACCCCCAGTCCCTGAGTCTAAGGTTCCTCTAGAAGGTTCCTCTAGTTGATCATAGCACTAATATCACAATACAGCTTTTGCTTAAATACAGAAAGGAGTTTCTTGTGAAATAAAAGAGTTTACATTAATTGTGGAATTTATCAAGATGTCCCAAGTTGATGTTTTCTGTAGACTTGCTGATACTGCAGCTCAGGGTCCAAGGTCTTAAAGGACCAGTTGATCAGGGATTTGCTGCTTAAGTCAGGAGCTCTTAAACTTTTTTGAAGACTTTTCTTTTGGCAGGCAGGAAACCCTGACACTGTAAAACAAACTCCATGAACCCCCTCAGTACCTTTTTCTGTCTATTTATTAGGAAACGGCTTTTTATTCCTAAACCTTTTACTAACAATACACAATAAGTCTGTATTAACATTATTTATAGACCTACTTGTTCTTAGGTTAAAACCAGTCAATTCAACTGACCAGTCAAACAGGTTATTTATAAGCGCTCAATAATAACTAAGCCTCCACTGTAACAAAATAAAAACAAAAAAATCATGAACACCCTGGATAATCTTCACCGACCCCCTTCCCTGGGCGCCACTCTGAGAACCAGAGGCTTAAATGATTTTATCCTTTTTCTCAGGGTTGGATTCAACTTGCTAGAAGTCTTTTTTATACCCAAATACATTTGACTGTGGAAAATTTGCTATGTCTGGAGCTATTATTCTTACCCATCCCTCCCTTTTCGGTGAAATTTTGGCTGGTCTCATGTGTGGCCACCTGCAGCTCAGCTATCCTGACATTTTTTCCTGCATGGGTATATTGAACTGGGACAAAACAGACGTGTGTATTCCCAGCGCAGACTGATACAGCGTGCAGTTGTGCTGCGTTATAAATAACACCACCCACTGTTTTCCACACACAGATTAATCGTCGTGCAAGTATAAAAGGATCGTTTATGGCACGTATCCACATTACAGCCTATTTGGGTTCTGCATTGTGTGCTATTTTTCCACTCGAACTGTTTAAAATGCTTTTCTGAATTCATTTGACACGTCTCTGTAGACATTCAAGATTGACTTGTAGCATATACTTCTGCATTGACTGTATTGTGGGTTTGTTAACAGCTACTTCCTCAATGTCTGGTTTCTGGTGTGCTTCACACTGCCATACTTGGTTATGTTCTTTCTCTTTACAAGAGTTTTCCATTGTATTTGTTAGACATAAGTAGGACCAGATATTCCATCATTGTGAATGGAAAAATGTCATCCTCCTTGCAAGGATAGTGGGGTGTTTAAATTCAGTGGAAGTGGTATGCAGTAATGTGGAGTTAAATATCGGGGCTAACTCTGCTGTTTTAAATGAAGAATATCTAACACAGATCTTCCTCTGACTCCAGATCTCTCTTGCTATGTAACAAAACAATACTCAAAAGAATCAGGATAACATTGTTGTCTTTTTGTTGTTAGGTTCATTGCGAGACCATGTGCCCTGGGACTGAAAATCCAAGCAAACGGGCCTCGGAAGGCTCAAGCAAATGCCATTTTGGAGAAGGTCTTCACTGCTATCACCATGGTATGCAGAGTTTCTCTTTCACTATAGTCAGTGTAATTAAATTTGAGGGCCATTCTTCTGTTTCTTGAACAAGGCAACAAAAGATTAACCCTTAATCATTAATAATTTGTATGTAGTTATTCATTATGAAGCATATAACAATACATTGCACCATATATGTCAGGTGTATGTATTTATCAATTGTGTGTACACAGAAGTACCAGAAAAACTGGTACTGGGGCCTATGAAAAATACATAGCAAAGCCACCTATGCACGTGCACCAGTGCGTATATAAAGCGATCTGTGGAAGCTTATAGAGCTGTTTCTGCTATGTGTATGGCAAGCTATCACGATTTTCTGATATTCAGTACGGTTTAATAGTTGGAGCTAGTGAGATGGGTCATAGCATTTCGGAGGTAGAAGCAAAGTTTAGATTTTCACGTACAAGCATTTCAAGGGCGTACCGTGACTACAAGAAATCCGGCAAAACCTCGAACCTACGACAGCAGTGTGGCCATAAAAGGACTCTGGGTGAACGTGACCGGCGTCAGAATCGTTTCACGTGATAGGCGTACAACACTGCCTCGGGTAACATTGGAATTCAATGCTGAGGCCTCAACAAACATCAGCGTGAGGACTGTGCAACGTTCCCTCCAAGATCCCATGGGGGAGCTACCAAGTATTAACTGATATGCCAGTTTTTCTGGCACTTCAGTGTATATTGTGTGTAATATTTCCCAGCAGATTTATAAGTTTCCATATTGCTGATTTTCTTTGTAATCATAAGCTTATGTTTATGAATTACAATCAACTGTAAATTATCTGGCACATTCACATCACAGCTGATTTACATATAATGATGCCCACAGAACTCTATAAAAGGCAAAGCTCACAGAGCTGAAAATGACTAAATGAGGAATAAACAGCAAAAGAGCTCCTCCTGAGTGCACTAAATTTTACAGTAATGCAGCTCAGCCGTTGCAGACTAACCATTTTACAGGGTAGCATTTCATTTGTCCTAATTGAATACGGGTTTCATTTGTCTTCCTTTGTGAACTCCTTTTGGATCACTTTCTTCCATTAATATCAAGTCATTCATATGGAATTCCAAGTTAAACAAAACCTTCTTTAAGTTTGTGTGTTCATTCGAAATACTGTAAATAAGCTTTTAACACTAATCCAATTACACATTTTCAGTAACTCATGTTAATTATAAGATTTGAAGCCTATCGATCAAACTTGACATTAGAGAGTTTTCTTGAACTCACTGGGCTTCCCTAAATACAGTACCACATTTCTTTTGTAAATGCTCCTGCAGAAATGATGCACGAATACATTTATTTATACTCTGTTTGATAAATGAAGCCCACTGTTCAGTACAAACAAGACGGTCTTATGAAAGGAATGACTTCACAATCGAGTGGGGTTTATTAAGAAGTCCCATGTTGATATAATTCTTTCTGTAGACTATTTATACTTCAATCCAGGGTTCATATTCTCAAAGGATCAGTTTATCACAGAACTGTTGCATAAGGGATTTTAACCTTATTTTTCAGGGTTTTGCTTTAAACAAATCTTTATTCAAATACAAATCTTTTGGTGCTGTTAACAGAAATCTGTGTGACTAGTGGAAAAAAAGTTTGTTAATCTTTGATCTTCCTCCCCTATCATTCTAAACTTGTTATCTCTAAAAAAAAAAACAATGCTACTCATCTTTGAGGACAAGATTAACCCCTTAAACTCCCAGTTCAGTGGATTATTCAGTAACTATAGTGAACAGAAAATAAGAATAGGAATAGGAAAAGGATGCAGTTATAGAGTCTGGTCCTATGAATGAGCTGGAAAGGTAAGGATTTGGAGCCTAGTATCAGGCATTCACAACACATCTCACTATTAGTTGAATGAAAACTTGATATCAGCCAAAAACATTCCGCAGCATGACTTGGTATAAAAATATAGACTTGTGTCTGAATCCTAAAAGACGAAGCCTGCAGTGCAGCAACTCACTACCTCAGCCGAGTGTCTATTTCTAGATGACTGTTTTGTCTGGCAATTGAGGCCAGGTTAATGTTCTCTGTTTTATGTCCCATTTTGGTTGCACATAATACACACTCACTCTGAGCCTTGAACGCTGATGAAGGAAAAGCACTTGTGAAGCACTTTGATAACTAACTTTAGCGTTTTCACACTTATGATGTTAAAACGTTTCCATTTAAAGTCCCTGCTTTTGAATCGGTCAGTAGTTTGATTCTTCCACAGATCCAGATTGAAGGTAGAAGGGACTGAGCCCTGTGACATGCCCAGGTCTATGTATCAGTGTCAGGTTCTGCTGATGTGCTAACTCTATTTTTGGCATACCAATTAAAAAAGGTGTCTTGACAAATGTTCAGTGTAATGAGCATAGACCTGGCTGGAGTTAGCAGAGATCAGACAATCAGACAGCTCGTCACTGAGGGAGGGACCAGAGGAAATGTAGAACAGCCTCAGGGTGGCTCATTCTAACAGATTAGTTGTTTGCTAATTGAATATATGAACAGGATGTAATGGCAAGCTAGCCTTGTACTGTAATGTGCAGTGGTGAGAGTACAAAAGAGCACAGAACACATTGACTTAGAGGACACAAAACTTTTCTTTGTATTTGTAACCAAGAGTGCTTTTCTCTCAGTACTCCGAGTACTGAAGCATGTACCATATAAATATCGCCTATGCTCTTTTTCATCACTCACTGTAGACAACTGTCTCTGGAAGCAACATTAGTACAAGAACTGTGCATCAGGAGCTTCGTGAAATGGGTTTCCATGCCCGAGCAGCTGCACACAAGCCTAAGATCACTATGTGCATTGCCAAGGTCGGCTGGAGTGGCTTAAAGCATGCCACCACTGGACTGGAACAGTGGAAACATGTTTTCTGGAATGATGACTCATGCTTCTGGATGAATCTGGGTTTGGCAGATACCAGGAGAACATTACATACAGAATACATAGTGCCAAGTGTAAAGTTTACAGGAGGAGGGATAATGATCTTGGTGGGGTTTCTTAGTTCCAGGGAAGAGTAGTGTTAATGCTACAGCATACAAAGCCATTGTGTGGCGACAGTTTGGGAACTACCATTTCCTGTTGCAACATGACTGTGCCCCTGTGCACACAGCGAGCGCCATAAAGATGTGGTTTGCTGAGGTTAGTGTGGAGGAACTCCAGTGACCTGCACATAACCTTGACCTCAACTCTTCTAAAAACTTTAGGGATGAATTGGAACATCGATTGCAAAACAGGCCTTCATTTCCAACATCAGTGCCTGACTTCACAAATGTTCTTTTGTCTGATCGGACACAGGTTCCCACAGACACACTCCAACATTTTGTAGAAAGACTTCCCAGAAGAGTGGAGGCTGTTATAGCTGGAAATTGGGGCCAATGCCGGATTAATGCCCATGGTTTTGTAATGGGATGTTCCACAAGCTCTTATGTAGGTGTCATGGTCAGGTGTCAGACATACCTTTGGCCACATAGAGTATGTTTGAATTATTAGTAAGTATTAAAGGTCTTAATAAGTATGAAATTGTGTCAGACATACAGTACCTTTGGCCACAGAGTGTATCTCTGAATTATTAGTAAGTATTAAAGGTCTTAATAAGTATTGAACTGTGTTAAATTCAAGTTAAATTTGAGGATTTTTAGGTTCTTATCCAGAGTTACCCCATAATTGCAAGCAACCATGTGACAGCTAGTCATTTCATGTGATATTTTGCCAGACAAAGCCTTAATTCAAATGACGAGCAATGTTAAAAATTGAGATTTTTGTCTTATGTAACTATGACTCAGTGAAAAATCAACATCAAATGAATGACTGCAGTAAACTCTTCGACCAATCCTGTATCACAGGTGAATATCACAGGTGAATAGAGTCTGTCCGGGACTCTGCTGTGAACCACATGTATTTTAAAAATACACCCCGATGGTATGACTTTTACTGAGAAGTGTGGTGTGAAGTTTTTTAGTTTTTTAGAATGAAAGAAGTAGAGAATAAACAAAAGTAGAGAGTTTTGATTTGCATTGATATTGTACTGTATTGTACATTGTAATGTGTTTGGTGTTGGTACATCACTACAGTAAATTTGGTCGAAAGCTTAAATTACAATATTGTTTAAAACAATATCCTGGACTTCATAACATAATTTGTGTCTTATATAATTCATTCATTGTATTATTTTATGTCCTTTTTATTTTATGTCTTAAGCCCAGCTGGTTGAGGCTAATCCACAGGATTGCTGTACACCAGTGCTGCTCAGTGTCTGATGTGTATTTTTTTTGTCTCTCAGCATCCTGATGAGAAGAGGTTAGAGGGCTTGTCAAAGCAGCTGGACTGGGATGTGAGGACAATCCAGCGCTGGTTTCGACAGAGACGCAATCAAGAGAAACCGAGCACTCTGACCCGCTTCTGCGAGAGCATGTAAGACTGATCACACCATTTTGCTTAACCTGTGTAAATAGAAATGTAGCCAGCTGAGTCACTACCAGCATGTTTTTTTTTACAACCTCAAGTAGATTTGCTGTAATCCAAATGCTTGTATATGTATTTTTGTTAAGACAAATTACTTTCATTGTGCTTGGCTCAGTAGGAAGAGAGAAAAGAATATTAAAGCTTAGAGCTGCTTGTTTAACTCTCTCCAGGAGCGCTAGGAAAAACAGGGCAAGGTTTATACTCCGATGATTTTGCTTTGCCTTCACAGTAATGAAGCAGTGGGGGCATTGTGGTCTTTCTCTTGTATCTCTTAGTTGTGTTACAAAATGCAATTCTTTGTGTTTCCCCTTCCACATCACATCTGTACTGCTTTTCCCAAATCATATACAACATGTAATGCATAAAACACAGCAGTGTATGATGCGGCTTGATTATTGTTACCATTCCGAAGCACGTCCTGAGGTATTTTATTCCGATTTGTCGATTTTCATTACTTTTTAGCCACTTATGTTGTGGAAGATCCATGAGAAAAAAGTATACCATCCATGAAAAAAACGTTATAGCAGCTGTAAACGTCATCCCCTCATCAGACTGGTTTTTTTTCTCTTTTGAAGTTAACATTTAATTTTAATAAAACATTTTTTTTTAACCAAGGAAGTGCAAAGTCCTCTGGAGACTCCGTCTATAAATATTATATAAACATGTCTTTTCAGAAAGCTTCAGCATATCAGCGAGTATTGGTTTTTCTTTGTAAAATAACAACACTAAAACACTTAAAAATGTAGTCGAACTGTAGTTGAAACAAATGAGCGAATGATTATAAACCTGTGATTTGAATTACAGCTAGCACAGCTGCAGATGCTGTTGAAATGTCAGCAGTGTAAATGCCTAACACGCTTCCTGACTGGACTTTAAAAACAGCATACTGAAAAGGTCTGACTTGCTCATTCTTCTCAGACAGCGTATATGGCTATATTGAAAACAGTTAAGGCATCAGCTTTGGACATAATTTCCATGTAATTGTTTCTTTGTCTACTGGATGTTGGTGTGGTAGGTTGCCAAATTCCTTTCTATTGCATTTCCTCTTTTTAAATCAGTCACCGAAGCAAAGTGAGGGGACACACTGAGGCCAGAGACGGTAGCTTAAGGAAACAGGACATACCGTTCTTCCTTATGCTGCATGCTGCATTCTGAATTCTCTGTCCCTGGTGAAGACTCTTTCCATCCGTAGCACTCGGACCGAGATTCTACACTGACATGCCTCCATTCTGCCTCTGTTGTTTGTTGTTTATATGTTCTGATAAATGCTGTAAAATTATGATGCATTGTGAGAAGACCTGAGCTGCTTTTGAGCGTAATTTAGGAGAATTACATCTTGAAATTTCACCCAGCAGGAAAATAGAGGTCTGTAGAGGAACTGTCCTTACAGTCTTCCGTATGAGTGTGTAATTCAGTCAGCACAAGACTTCAGTTGTTCCTCACTGGGTGGATTGTGATACAGCTAAATTCGCTGCAGTCAACTACCACATGTTCACTGCCTCCATAATTCAGGCATTATGTAACAGAACATCAAAAAAGGGTGTTACAAATACACCAACACAAAGGTACACCTACTGTATAGGTGCTGTCAGTATTGGCATTGATAAACGCTGTGCTTACAGCACAGTGAATAATCACAAATGAGTACTCTGATTCTGTTTGGTCAAGGTTTATATCAGTGCACTTGCTCTAATGTTATCGTTTGTATGTTATATGTTATGTTTATCCACCACTCCTTTGGAAGGAGTCTCCAGTATCAGTGCTTTCTAACAGTCAACGTTAAAGCTACCAGACATGATAAAGGCTTTGTATCTCGGTAAGATGACAAGTTGCA
>JAOUQY010000049.1:17211791-17222738 GCA_028566355.1 Doras micropoeus
GTGTGTGTGTGTGTGTGTGTGTGTGTGTGTGTGTGTGTGTGTGCACGTGTGTGTGTGTGTGTGTGTGTGTGTGTGTGTGTGCCAAAGGGAGAGAGAACTTGGCCAAGCCTGGCCCACCAGACAGTTTGATCCCTTGTCAAAAGTTTTAGCGAGCGTTTCATGCGGCGTCTCGCTGAATCCCGATCCGTTCTCACCCTTCTTTTCTCTCGTCTTCTCTCCATGACCAGGACCGCTCCGGAAACCTAAATATGTGGAAAGTCCTCGAGTTCCAGGAGACACCTTCACATCTGCACTGAGAAAAGATGGTGAGTGCGTTTGTCTTCATTCTGGAACAGGTGACTGATATGTGCAATGCATAAGGACATAGTGAGTCTTAATGTATTATTGTACTTATATTGTACTAACCTCATTTTCAGAAAAGGACACTTTCTATGCAGTAAAAACTGAAGTGTGTCATTTGTTGATTCACTTGATGCTTTATTTAACAGACAAAAGGACAAAGAAAAGATTTTCAGTGTTTTCAATGATGAACTTAATTCTATTTGTTAAATATAAACAAATTTGGTACCTGCAACACACTCAGAAAAAGCTGGGACAGAGGCAAGCGGAATTTTTGCCCATTCTTGCTGTGTACAAGACTTGAGCTTCTCAACAGTCTGGTCGCCATTGTCTGATTCTCCTCTTCATGATGCACCGTACATTTTCTATAGGAGTCATATTTTTTTGGACTGCAGCCATGCCAGTCAAGCACACACACTCTGTATCTACAAAGCCATGCTCTTGTAAGTTGTGCAGAATGAGGTCTGGCATTGTCCTGCTGAAATAGACACGGAGTTCCTGAGAAAAGACGTCATCTTGACGGCAGCATACGTCTCTCCAAAATATCAGTATAAGCCTCTGCATTGATGGTACCTTCACATATATGCAGATCCATGCTGTGGGCACGGATGCACCCCCGTGCCATCACAGATGCTGTTTTTTCCACTTTTCGTTGGTAACAGTCTTTCCCACCTAGAATCCAATGTCCGTTTTTGCCAAAAACAAGCCGAAACACGTACTTGTTTAACCACAGAAGACGTTTCCACTGTCTTTGCAAGCAAGGAAATAAAACTTCAAGTGAATTAACAGATGACTGATTTCAGTTTTTATTGCTTTTTAAGGAAGTGTGCCAGCTTTTCTAGAAATGCGGTTTGTAATAATGGAATTGTTGCAAAATCGTTGAAACACACCAGGATATGCAGTTGTAGGGAAATCTCCAGCTTCAGAGTGGTAACAGCACGTCCTGGTGTGTTTTATTCTAGTCATACTGGCCGCTACTTTTGATAGCAGTGCAGATTAGTTTCTTGATATGTTTTTAGTTGTTCTGCTCTCCACAGTCTGAAATGTGTTGATGTTAAACAGGTTAATCTTTGTGTCTGAACATGCTATTTATATAGCTGTGTTTGTGTGTGTGTGCCTGTGATTGCATCCTGTGGTAGTTGTTTTACACAAAATTACTATTCCACTTTTATTAAGTATGAATGCAGTTGGGCATTTTATTTTTATTCATACATGGGTAATTGCATTTAAATAATTACACTTGAGTGTAATGTATGGTTTCTGAGAGTGTATGTGAATTTGTGTGTGTGTGGGGGGGTATAATTGTCTGTGTGCCTCATTGTCTGTGACCCTTTAGTATGTTTACTATGTTCTCTAGAGCAAGGCATAGCTCAGAGGGGTTAAATGGAGAGCCGTGTTGGGCAATGAGAGGTGTTCAGCTCTCCCTGGATCCTTGTGTCTATATTAAGTGTATGAGTGGGTCTTGGTGAGGGCAGCACTGGGAGTTCATATATCATGGATAAAGACAGATCAGTATAGTAAGAATATTCCGCACAGTCACTCATCTGACAGCTAATGAGCTATTTAGGAGTTGTATTACAGATGCAGAGTGAAGTGCAATCGTTTACAAATTTCCATACAATGGAAATATGACAGTTTATTATAGTGTATTGAAGGAAAAAAAAAAGTGCGTGCGTGTGTGTTACTGAAGACGGCTCTAAAGTGCGATTTTGATGTCTGCATTTTGGGAAGTGTTTTCGGCAAGGAGGCGCCAGTGGAGTGTCAGTGTGTGCCAGCTCCATCACTGGCACGGCCATATCATACCGCCGACATGATGTCAGCACCTCAGGGCAGTTGAGGTGGCTGATCAGTAGACTGTGTGTGTCATCTGAGACTGTGCTACAGTGTGTGTGTGTGTGTGTGTGTGTGTGTGAGAGAGAGAGAGAGAGAGAGAGTCTGGAATGTCAGTTGGACTATGAGAACAGTTGCGGGACCGGTCAGTGATTTTTAGCATGGCCGAATATAGACTACCCTGCTATATTTTGCTGCATTCCTCCCATTTCTGCCACACCCCTCTTGCTCTCTGTTTGCCCTCACACATTGAAGATATCTGAGACAGGCACACACACACACACGTTCCCACACACATGCACATACACAGACACACAACAGCCGACATGTTTACATGGGAGGTCTCTCATGATGTTTTAACCCTGTGTGTGATTCCGATAGCATCTGCAAATGCCCTTGGCTACAGTTTCATACTCAAACAAAAACAAGCCCTTCACACACACACACACAGACACACAGACACACACACACACTTGATCCAATTAAAAATGAACAGTTTGCCAGCATCTTTTTATGTCATCCAGTTGGATTGCTTTTCAACTAGTACTAGTATACTCTTGACTAAATAATACCTGAACCAAATTATATACAAATATATAGGCACAGAGAAACCGTCTCATTCTGTTCTGTGAGCACTGCGACACGCGCTTCCTTTCCGCTTACTCGCCAGGGTCTACAGTTCGCACGTGAATCAAGTTAATTAAAGCAAAAACAACCATGGCTTGAAGTAAAAGTACAAAAAGTCATTTGAAATCTTTATATGAATAGTATTCTGATAATTGTTTTTTACTTTAACCTTTGCCATTATTATTGTTATTATTATTGTCATTAGTAATATTATTGCTATATATTTGAGCTTGTTGTGGAAATCTAAAAATAAAATGTAAAGCAATGCATAAAAATAAACACCATGACCGTCACCCTTATGAATTTTTCTTTCTGGCACTTTGCTGAGGTTTTATGTTGAACCGTATGCTGCCTCTGCCACCAACATTTTATTCATTTCTATGCCTGAAATTGCCCCTTATACTGTATGTGCCCCATTAAAATGGATTTCCAGGAAGGAAGCTATTGAAGAAAAACTGTTTGACATTTGACCTTGCTCTGACCTTGACCCTGATTGGATCGAAATCTAATTGGTTCATCTGCTGGCTACAACAATAATTTCATATAAATCCTGCAAACATACAAGTACTCACTCTTGAGATCTTTTGTTAATGAGAGTCTCACGAGTGACGTATGGACACACAGACTAATAAAAATGATGAATCAACTCATTCAGTGCTGGGGGCATAAACAGAATTTATACCTTGGCTGAATTGAACAGTTAAACAATGTAATATTATTTTTATTTTATAATTATTTTTAATAATAAAGAAAGACCGAGAGACAAGGATAATGAAATAAATGCCACAGTGTGTGTAGATGCCATATATCTGCAGTACAGTGAGAGGATCTGGTGCTTCTCTCCTGCTGACAAAGTTGGACAGCATCAGGGAAAAACAGCCCATGGCATTCCCAAGACTTCCCACTGTTCCCAGGAATCCTCACCACTCATCACCGCCTCGGACGACTCACGCTTCATCTCCAGCACCTGCTATTACCGAAGGAATTCTTAGCCTGAAGAAGTAACAATGTGGAATGAGTTTACATAGCTCAATAATAGCATCCAATAATGCCCTATTAGGCTCAGTGTAAATATTCAGTAATGAAGGCTCATTTCCTGAGCCGGTTTGGTGGGATGCCAGACGCCCAGGTGTTTGACTACTAACTAAAAGAACCGTAGACCTGCGTTCTTCTCATCGTTAGGAAGCTGGCACTTGATTACAGAGGAACATAGTTATAGACTATGGAGCTTTTATAATCATTATCCTGAACAATCACACACACACACACACACACACAAACCTTATTTCCAGAAAAGTTGGGACATTTTCAAAAAATGCATTTAAAACTGAAATCTGTAATTTGTTAGTTCACTTTAATCTTTATTTAACAGACAAAAGGACAAGGAAAAGATGTTTTCAATTACAAACCTATTTCTGTTTGTTAAATATAAACAAATTTAGAAAATGATGCCTGCAACACACATTGAAGTACGAACGCAGTATGAACCAAAGGCACCTAAACGAATCAAACACAGGACATGATATTTGAAGATGCACCACTAACGCGCCACGGGCGAAAGGAGTGCATTTAAAACAAAAAAAGTTTCATTTTACCACCTCCTGCTGTATTTCCATTCGGTAAAAACACCACCAGGTATAAACTAAGCGCATTGTTCTGACGACCGGCTCAGGTTTTTTTTTTTTTTCCCTTATTTTGGTAAATTTGTGACTGTGAATTCTAACCAAACCAGGACTAAAATCTAACAGTGTATCAATTTTCTGCTTTGGTCTGCAGGAGGACCGACCTACAAGTCTGAACACACCCTTAAGCTTGGCAGTACCATGTCTTAATTATTCCGCACAAAATTGTGAATGGTTCCTTTAGCGGAGTGTTCAGAGGTGTTCACACACCCTCTTTCACACCGTCTCAGGCAATTACTTAATCCCCTACTGGCATGTTTTTGGTTGATGAACACAGACAGTAACCGAAGCTCAGTATCAAACCCTGGAGCTATGTGATGCCTGTACTACTTACAAACTAGTGAGCAGTGAGGTATGGTACATAGGCTGTATGGCCCCCTGTAAGTTCACAACATATAAACCAGCTTCACCTGATGGGGTTCCAGCTGACCCAGGATTTTTTCTTACCATCAGAGCATTTAACTTAAGACTCTGAGCCAAAAAGGCCAACAGCAGGTGCTTAATTATACCTGAATGTATCCTTGCAGTGCCAGATCCCATCATCAGACCTTTTAGGCTAGCATTCTGCTCTAAGACATCTACCATAGACCACTAGCCTTATTTAGCTGACATAGGTTTATTTCAAGTTCATTCAATCAAAAAGAGTTGGGTAATTGATGTCTTTATTTTGACCCCCTTGGTGGTTGAGGTGATCTCAACTGTTCGTGTGCTAGAAGGTTTGTCAGAGAGCAATTGTTGGGTGCTTGAACCCTTTTAGCCCTTGATTACTCAGCTAAATGTTTGGATTGTTTTTAGCTTGACTTTTAGATGACATTGAATAAAACGGACATCCCACCATGCAGAAACTCATTTCAGGGAGGTAGGACCGAAGTGCCTCCCATATTTTCTTTTCCCTTTGTCTCTTTCAACCTCTCGCTTGCTCACTCTAAAAAAAAACAAAAAAAAAAACACATTTCCGGGATATTATATATAATTTGAGGGCATCAGGGAGCCGCTATCAATATGCAGGAGACTTCCGGGAGAGGGGAGATGTCTGATGAAAACAACTACAAGTTTAAATTTGTACACATAAAGACTACAGCATATTTATGACTTGCTGTATTTCTGTAGAATCAGCCCTCATTGTGTCTCTGTGGGGTTTTTCTGCCAACACAAATATTTCGGGTCATCTGTTAGCAGGTTTTACTTTGATATTATGGAAATGATGCCCTTATTATCTGCAAAAATGTTTGACTTTGCTTTGCATTAGCTACTGGAACAGCTCTGTTCATTGTCACATGTGCCAAGAGATATGTGCGAGATTTAGATTCGTCCTCTCTCATCTCTTCTTCTGGCAGCCTCCAGGAGAACCAAATGTTATTTTAGGTTTTATATGTCATCTGCTCATATACCGTATTCATTTGTTCTTTATCAGCACTTGTAAATGTAAAACAAATAGTTTTACTTCAGGATGTCAGGCATGAGTTTGTAGTGGTAAAGATGAGAAAAGCAAATTAGAATATAATCAGTGTTGGTGTATAAAGGTTTTAGTATTCCTGCAAGCTTATATTAACTGTTATTCATGCAGTACTGTTGGTGCACAAAAACAGTGAGTAGCCAAAGCTGCAGGGGTCACGGCTTTCTCAGTACCGGCTTCTGAGGTACTGATTCAACCAATGTGGAACGGGTTCCATTCCCAATCACTTCACACACATAATGTTGCACCGTTCAGAGCGTTTCGACCAAAAATAAATTGGTACAGAATCCAAGAAGTTGGTTCCCAGCTGCAAGCAACAAAACAGCAGGTTTTTCAGTGTGAATCTACAGGTTGAAAGTGAGAAATTACCAGAACAAATACTGGTCTGAGTTCACTGGTCTGCCAGTGAAACATTTCCTTCACCCCACCATGCTTTGTTTTATATATAATATGATAAACTTGCTGACTCAGACAGAGAACATGGACAACATGCAAAACTCTGCACATACCCCTTTCTCCACCAGTGTTAGTGCTGGGCTGGTCTTAGTGCCAGGCAAACCTACAAAGAACCGGACTTTTACACGGACAACGCGGAGCCGTGTCATTGTGACACAGTATACAGATCCGCTTGGTAGCTACGCTACTAGTGATGGGAATAATGGTTTTTAGAAGGAAGCTGGGTCTATATGGCTCTGACCTGTTCAAACATTCCTTCAAAAGAACGGCTCATCATTTTTGTTTTGTTTTTTAGGAAGCGGGATTTATTAGGTTTATCTGTGAAATGATCAATAGATACAGTAAGATGTGGATCAATTTGGACATTCCACCAATACATCCAAAAGCTGCTGCTTTCCCCCCAACATGTACTGTCTGTGGTGCGCACAAGAAGCATGCACTTTGGCAGCATTTACAAAATAAAATCCTTCTCGCACAGTTGTACAGAGGTGTGGCTGTTTCATTTATTTGTGCTTTAAAATGTACCTGCCATGAAACAATCAGAAAATAAGTAACGTTTGTGCAGATTGATGCCAAACTATGGAAGGGTGACAAATACACAAGTGTTTCTGTTATTTTGCTGGGGCATTTTTGCTGCATGGTTTGGCTTCACTTAATGGGAAAAGATACTACAAATCAATACAATACACTTGATTTGCAGCATCTTATCCTCTTCTTCAACACTATACTTCTGACTGACTTTATACCTCTATCCTGATGTGCGTGCTCTCTTCCAGGGAGACTCCGCCCCCATTAACAGTGCATGAGTGCTCAACAATTGAGTATCAAACATTATGTGAATCATTTGCGCAATCGATAGCGCTTGGAAGAATGGTGTTCTTTTGGTTTTTTTTTTCAGTAGAGGTCCAGAGAGGTGCGTCTGTGCCAGTGTGCATTGAAGCTGTTCTGGCAGCTGGCCAGTCTGGGTTTGCTGAGGAGGACAGAATTCAACATGCACTTCTGATAAAGAGGGGTTCTGCTGGTTTGTGCCATGCAGTGCACCTTTGTCCACTTTTATGAACAACAGTGTGTGATATGGAAATTTCAAAAGCAAGTCTTTGAGAGAGTGTGTGTGTGTGTGTGTGTGTGTGTGTCAGTGCGAGTACCCCGTCTCTGAGCATGACTGAATGAGTCACTGAGGTACAAGGCTGCCAGATGAGAACTTCTTTTGTTCTGCTTTGAAGAGATAGAATTTCATAGACATTTGGACCGTGCATTCTTTGAGACATGCATGCGTGCGTCTGTGTATTCGTGTGTGTGTGTGTGTGTGTGTGTGTGTGTGTGTGTGTGTGAGAAAATAAGTGATTTGCACCAGTTGTTTGATATGTATCAGCTGTCGTCTGGGTTTTATACTCATTCTAAAAGTCTGTTTTTTAGCCAATTGCTGTAATTATCTCAACATCCCAGTGTTTTTGTCAATCCACCCCCCACTTTTTCTCTTACTTTCTTTTGTTTCAGTCCTTCTGTTTCCTGTAATTTTTCATTCATCTTTGCTGCTAGTAGCCCACCAGTTCACAAAAAAGCTTTCAGTAAAATGCAGCATGTGCAGAGGCAAACTCATCTCCAGCTCCATGTGGAACAGTGCATCTGTTCATCAACACACACACACACACACACACACACACACACACACACAGGGACACTTGTGTATAAGTTGCCGTGATCTGGAATATGTCACTGTGTTCGGGTCTCTTCGGAGCAGATTGCGTGTGTGAATTAGTGAAGCATGTGGAGAATACATGGATTATGTAATTAGTTGTTTTTTTTTTTATGGCAAAGTGGGTGATGAGAGGATGAACACAAGAGGGATGAGAATAGAGAAGTGTGCACTGTGCTGAATTAATTTGCCTCAGCCCTTCAGCAGGTTCTCATTTCCGCAGCTCAAACTTCTCATCCGCCTAGAATCAGGATTATTTACCTGCACAGCTGTGGCCAGAGAGAGGGCGCGAGGGTGAGAGAGAATGAAAAGGCAAAAGGAGAAGAGAGTGGACTTTATTAAAGGTTTATTAAAAGTTAAAAGCGCATATTAAGAAAAAAACAATGAACGGACATGAAAGATTTAAGGTTTATTATGTAAATATACATGAAGGATGAAGGATGAAGGGGAAAAAAAACCCAGAAGCCTTGGTTAATGGAGTATAAAACATTCTGATCTTTGCATTGTGTGACGGTATCGGGGTTAGGCTTGTTGATTGACTATAGTATCGGGAATCACAGATAGAGTACATCTCTTGTGATGGATATCAACTTGGGCGATTTAAATGTTTGTCAGAATAAACAAGTTGCATGCAGCTTTAATATCACGAAAAAGAAATTGTGTTGTATTTCCGAATGCGTGTTTCCTTTTAGCCTATTTTGCAGGCTTTATGAACCTTAATTGCCTGTCTGACTTCAGAGCAGAGTAACAAAACATCTTTCGCTGATGCATCTCCGCTTCCTTCGTTTGTGCTTGCCAAACAGATACTCAAGCTGGCCGTCCAAGCATGAAACATCTTCACTCTTAAATTAAGAGTAACGAAACTGTGTTGTGTTTAAGAGGGCTACTTCACTATATAAGTATATGTGCTGCTGTTCAAAACGGAGCACACGCAGACACAGTTTATATCATTTTATTTCATTTTTTATGATGAGCTTAGTTACAGCTAATAACCTGTGAAGCTTACAGTCCTGGCTGACCATTACTGCCTTGTTAATGGGTAATTAAAGAACTTTTTTTTACTGTAATGATGTGTACACCACAATGGTGGCACAATGGTATATTGCACATGAACTTACAGGCTGAGTCAGGAGTGGGTTGATAGCAGAGGTCTAGAGAAGCTCGTCTTCAGTTTATTTGGAAAATGTTAGTCTTCCACATGTATAGCTCATTCAAGAACTTCATTTACCGAAAGTTTCAAATGAAAAACCCATATCATCAAGCATCGTATCTTTTTTCTTCAGCCGTGCCAATTTGAGGTCAACGATGGCAACGATTCAGTATAAAGCACTGAAATCACTCTTCATGCTCTTTTATTGTTAGTTACTAAGAAGCCAATGGCATAGCAGAAAGCTGTGCAGTCTACAAACACAAATCTCATTAGAGGAGCAGGCTCTGCATAGAAAGCCTTGAGTTGCAAGACGGCTCTGATTAACAGAGCTGTTTTCACTAAGTAACGCGTCTTAGTGAAGTAGGAGACGTACGAGCAGCAAATTAGACCAACCAAACCACTGATATCTCACTCGCCTTTCTATATAATCTCTTTTATTCTGTTGTCTAATTACCGCTGCTGCCAGCATGTTTTGTGACTGCGCTAGTGTGTTTCTACCCTCCAGTGGACCAGAATGACAACGGGGCATCCATCATAGAGTTTATGCTTTAGTATATATTTTAGTCAGGCTCATGAGAAGGACCCCAAATGTGGGGATTTATGTCTGAGATTTTCCCCTCTCTTCTCTCCTCCACTCCATGGCACCCGGTCCATTTACTAAGGCAGCTGTAAGCTTCACATCCTCTGAAGCACAAGCAGGAAAGATGAAATGCTGCATTCATCAAGTGTTCATTAAAGCAGTTGGTGTGTTTTAGAAAGTAAACCTAGTTCCTAATGAATGCCAGCCGACTCGCTTTCTCATGCACAAGTGCACACTGATACACAAATAGGACAGTGATAAGACAGCTTTGCAGAGCCAGTGTGCTCCTACACCCCACTTCACCACACGCAGACGTCTTTTGTGCCGTTAGAAAAAGAACTTTAACAGCCTGTAAACCAGCAAGGCTGTAGGTAATGATGTTTTTGTCTCATCCATCTTGACTTTCTTTTCTTCTCATAGCTTCATTGTCCCATCTGATGACATGCAGGAGATTGGAACAGTAATGGATGTGTGAGCAGAAAGGGATCGGTTTAAATACAGCAGAGAAAGACACCAGCTCGTACTCTTATGTGCCGCCAGTCATTTTCCACCTGGATGCCTCCCCTGTTTTATCCTGCTGCTTGCTACATGAAGTCAAGCTAGGGTTGATTTTACAGAGGATGTAGCTGGCTGCTGCTATAACTGGCTGCCAGATGTTGGCTACATTTCATACATGCATGAGATGAACAAGTTTTGCTCACTCAACGTGTTAATATATCAGCTGTTTATTTAAGCAATTACATACAACAATTGTTAGAATACAATCATTTCTGTCAAAGCTCATGTACTTCAGATGGTACTTCAGCGTAATGTTTGTGTCATTAAACTAAAACACGTTTTGTCTGAGCTAAAACAGCTTGTTCCTTTAGTCATTTTCAGTAAGTGCTTTAGCCTGGACAGGTGAATGATGGATTAGAGCCTAACTACATAACTCATCATTTCTGATTAGGAAAAAAAAAACAAAGAAAGCGTCTTCTCAACCAAGAATTTCCATTTGGGAACACTCGGCAATAAACAAAGCAGCACTTCTTACCTTTACATGAGTTATGCTGTATATACAACTATTTTCTTCAGCTCCATTAATATACAGTTCTCTTTTTTGAGGAGGAATATATATATATTATATATTTT
>JAOUQY010000049.1:17298467-17308876 GCA_028566355.1 Doras micropoeus
AATCCCTCTGACCACTGTGCAGGACTTGTATATGTCATTCCCAAGACAAAGTGATGCTGTATTGGCCGCAAAAGGAGCCCCTACACCATACTAATAAATTATTGTGGCCTAAAATGACAGGCGTTTCAATTTCATTGTCTAACCCCTGTATATGTATATTTGATTTTTACAGCTCTGACAGCAGCAGCAGGTCGAGGGAAGATGGACGTCTGTAGATACCTGTTGGAGCAAAGGGCACAGGTTCAGCAGGTGAACAGAAGGGGAATGTGTGCACTCTTTTGTGCAGTGAGACAGGGTCACTGGCAGGTGAGACATACACATGCGTACATATAAAAAGGCTTGTGCTTGTTAAGTATTACACGTTGAGCATGTATTCCTTTATTTAATCCAAAAAATATTAGTAATAGAAATAATAATAGAAATAAAAATAATAATTATAGGACTGTGGCTGGAAACAAAGTAGGAAAAAGTGTGAGAGGGGGAAGACAAAGACACAAAGACAAGTCCTCACCATTTTCGCACCGCATTGCATTTCATATCATGTACATGTATTAAACGCACGGTATAATTTTGGGTGAATTATTTGTGTTTTAATCTTGTTATTGCTTCCTGAAGAAATGCTTTGTTTATTGCATCTGGCAATACTGCATGTAGCCGTTAGATAACTGCAGGGAACCTGGAAAGTAATTTAGTTATATCGCCAGTGTAGCCTTTTAAAACATTCTGTGTTCCCTATTTTTTTCTCCCACAGGCAAAGGTAAATGCAAAGCACTGTAAGTGTTATCTCCCTAACACAGAGTGGTGTACAAAGAAAACAACAGTGCTATGTGATTGTTAAAAGGAAGGTTGTGTAGCACAAGTGTATAGCTGAATTCATAAACAGCTGAATGGCTAAATATGGTTGATGTCTGTTGTAATACTATTTACATGTATGTCTAGTCAAACGCATCAAGGAAATTTGCATTCACATACGGTAATACCAAAGAAAGAACGGCTATTAGCAGTAACTCTAGAGCAGGCATAACATAAACGCTTCCTCTAACTCTGTGTGTTAGGTTGCAGACGTGTTGTTGCAGCATGGTGCAGACGTGAATGGGAGTGATAAGCAGGGTCGCACATTACTGATGGTGGCAGCATGTGAGGGTCATCTCAGCACTGTGGACTTCCTTATCTCTAAAGGTGAATGACTCTTTTATAGTTCAGGAGTTACAGAGGAACTATGTGGGTTTTTTGGTTGTTTGTGTTTTGCTGCTTACTTTTTTGGTGCCTTATACCAAAAAGAATGGCAGAACAGTACAATACCAACGTGCTGTGTAGATTCTTGTTTTTGCAGAATTATTGACTTTAAATTCAGTCAGATTAAGTAAATCAGCATCTTTGATTAAAAGGACATTATGTAGTATAAATTCACAGTCCTAAACCATAGGCTGTAGTTGTTGCTGCTGCTTTATAGGCAATATATTTTCCAGGTGCATCTTTAACATCCGTGGATAAGGAGGGGTTAACGCCTCTCAGCTGGGCATGCCTGAAAGGACATAAGAATGTAGTTCAGTTCCTGGTGGAGAAGGGTGCAGCTATAGACCACTCGGACAAGAACGGACGCACTCCTCTCGACCTGGCTGCCTTCTATGGAGACTCAGAGATTGTGAGTTGAATCAAAGAAGCCTTTTATTAAGACCAGCTGAGAAAGACACAACCCAGCTTGTTTTTCATTAGTTAGCACCAAGTTTGAACTGTACCTCTTGAATGTCAGTATATAGTACATGATATTTTGGGTCTATTTTTAAGTTGCACATGAACTGGTCATCTGAAGACATGAAGGATGTGATCAGTAAACAGTAATGGAGTGGAAAGCTATTTTATAGTCCCCTTTGACATTAAATACTTGTGAAACAAGGTTATCATATTCTCTTGTTAATTAAGGTCAAATCAAGGAAGTCTGTTCCTGTATTAACAAGACCAGGATTCCTGTGGTTAAGTGTTCTGTGTGTGTGTGTGTGTGTGTGTGTGTGTGTGTGTGTGTGTGTAGGTACATTATCTGGTGGAGAGAGGAGCTGTGATCGAGCATGTGGACTACAGTGGCATGCGGCCACTCGATCGGGCTATAGGCTGCAGAAACACTTCGGTGGTGGTCACTTTACTCAAGAAAGGGGCCAAACTAGGTGAGTTTAAACATATAATAAAATGCCATAAGATCATTTGAGAAGAATTTACTGGATTACGGTTTCCACAATTCCCCCGCCAAAACAATGCATAGATAATATCCCGAAGCAGCTTTAGTATGTACGTATTAAACGACAGTAACGACTAAGACATTTTTCATTTGTCTCTGTTTGACAGACAGAAATTTGCATATAGTTCTATATTCTATAGATTATGCATTATTGTCACAGACAAACATGTAGCTCATGAACAAATTCCCACAAATATGGTAATGTTATAAGGAGGATTGCAATGGGTTCTTTCTCTCTCTCTCTCGCTCACACACACACAACAGTGACCATTAACAGCAGTCTCACAGCTATTGTGTTAAGCAACACGGGATCTATTACGACACTCCATCAGAAAACCAGCATTACAATACTGGATTTATGACTCCCATTCATGCAGTAGGCCCTCATAAACCTCAGTATATAAATAAGATAATATGGTAACAAACTAGCTCCTCACACAGATGGAGCCTGGCATTCAGATACACACAGGGTGTGACAGGGAGCCATTTTCTGCTCTTTTTCTTGAAAATAGCCCCCACACACATATCTGTGAAGCTTTCCACTGATAGCAAGGTAGACTGGGTAGCAGGTGACCGACATTTCAGATGTGCTACAGTCAGCAATTATACTTACACAGTTAATGGTATGAAATGTAAAGCTGAAATGACCAATGGGTATAATTAATAGACTGGAAATTTAGCGTATGTGTGGTAGAGTGTCTATACATGCTCACTTTCAATAATTCTGCAGCTGACTATGATTTTTCAACCTAACATCTTTGATCGCCATAGACTTGCTCTTTGTTACACTAAGGAAGGAATTTCTGTCTTTGCTTGTCTTTCACTTCTATCCTGTTTCACTTTTTTCCTCTCTTAAACGCTTTCAAAAAACTGTCATAAGGCTACAGAACGTCTCCTTATGATCGAACAGGTACAGTCTTTAGGTAACTTCACAGTGATACTGATACAGAGTAAAGTTTTTCATCTCTTTTATACTTGGAAGTTTAGGTAAGCAACATGTTTCTCTCCCTCTCTATATAATGTAGGTAACGCTGCATGGGCGATGGCCACATCAAAGCCTGACATCCTCATCATTCTACTACAGAAACTCATGGAAGAGGGCAATCTGCTCTATAAGGTAAAGGATAAAATGAATAATCCTAGGAAAGGTTGAAAATAAAGCTCAATGGGAATTTGGAAATGTGTGAATATTTCAATTATATGAAACGAATCTGGCGACACGGTGGGTAGCACCGTCGCCTCACAGCAAGAAGGTCCCGGGTTCAATCCCCGGGTGGGGCGGTCTGGCTCCTTTCTGTGTGGAGTCGGCATGTCCTCCCCATGTCCACGTGGGTTTACTCCGGGTACTGGGTCCTGCCTTGCGCCCTAAGCTGCAGGGTAGGCACCGGCTCTCCCGTGACCCTGAATAGGAATAAGCGGTTAAGATAAAGATAATGGATGAATGGAATCTGGCAACATTAGAGTTATTATTCAGTTGACTAGTAAGTGTTTAAGTCCTCTGAAAAGGTTATTACTCTTACATGTCAACTATAAAATAAAAATGTTTGTGTTAAACCTAATGCTCGAGTTCAGAGTGAAAGCCTCAGGTGCTTAGTTCTATCCTGAACACCTGAAGAAATTCTGAACTCTTAATACAGAGCAAATTCAGTGTGATGCTTTAGTATCAAATCTCCACACCTACTCTCATCCCTTGAGTATGTATTAAAATGAAAGTGAAGATTTTTTATCTCCCATTAACATATCAAAGTTTGCACTGTAATCCATGAAAATGTTGCTTGAAAAATACCTGATAAGAATCATTTCATAATAATAGAGGACGACTGGAGTAAAATGAAAAGATGATGAGTGTGTGTGTGAGGGACATTGATTGCTGTGTGACATTTAAGCGATTGAGCTTTGTGTCAGAGAGAGAAAGATAGAAAGAACAATTCTGAATTGAATGATTGATACAGGGTGAGTATATGAGCTGTTCTATATGACCGAGTGTCCATTCTTCTTCTCCTCCTATCCCTCCCCTTGCTACCCATTTGCTCTTCTTTAATGTTTCTGCTCTCACCCAACTGCTCACCACCCCCCTTCTCTCTCTCTCTCTTTCACACAGAGAGGGAAGATGAAGGAAGCAGCTCAGCGGTATCAGTATGCACTGAGGAAATTTCCTAGAGAAGGTTTTGGTGAAGAGCTGAAGGCATTTAGAGAGCTGCGAGTCTCTCTATTCCTCAACCTCTCACGCTGCCGTAGGAAAACTAACGTAAGCATCAACACTAGATATACCTATATTCTTATGTGAGATTTTGGAAGGCTTACTAATGTTTAAAGAAAAAAAAACCTGATGGGATATTACAGGAAAATATGAGTATACAACTTTAGAGACACAAGTGAAAATTTATGGCCAAAACTAAAGCCCAGTTTCAGGAAACACTACTTTTTGGTTAAAATGAATTCCAAAACCAGAAGCAAAAAAAACCCTAATCCCATAACACATTAAAAGCTGTGTGAAAAGTCACAGTATCTCTCCATTAGACTGTTAAATGTTACCAGTCCTTAATGTAAACCAATTTAGCAAGTCTCAGGCTTATTGCTTGAATCTGTTTTGGAATAATAAAAGCCAGAATTTGTATTCAAACGAAGTGTTTGATATTATTAATGTAGTCACTATGGCAAAAGCATCTTCCTTCATACATACAGAGATAACACAGCAGCTGAAAATTACAAATGCATTGTTTGAAGCCTCTATGCTTTGTCTGCCATGCAGGACTTTGGCCTAGCTGAGGAATTTGCCACAAAGGCATTGGAGCTGAAGCCCAAGTCCTATGAAGCATACTACGCTCGAGCCAGAGCCAAGAGGAGCAGCAGGTACAAGAAGCCAACTTTCTCTATAGGCTATAAATACAGTCTAGACTGTAGACGACTGAAAACACTTGGTTCTAAAACTCTTAGTTCTAATCATTAAAGCATTGTTCTTGCAAATTCAGGTTTTCCTATAACTTGTACTTCACTCAGTATTTCCTGTCTCTTCCACTTATAGGCAGTTTGCTGCAGCGTTAGCTGACCTACACGAAGCAACCAAGCTATGCCCAAATAATCGCGAGATTCGCCGTCTCCTGGCCCGAGTAGAGGAGGAATGTAAACAAATGCAGCGTGCACAAAATAAACAAGGAGTGATAAGCCAGTCTACAGTCTCCCAAGACTCTGACCACGAGCATGAAGAGGGGGAGGAGGAGGAAGACGTAACAGAGAACAGTTCAAGTAGAGAGCTACTTGAAGAGGAAGAGTACTCCAAGATGGACACAAGAACTGAAGCCTGGTCCCAAAGCTTTTACTCATTTAACCGAACACTGCCCGAGTCAAACTCTCCTCCTCCTCATAGGCAGAGTCAGCGGCAGCAGCAGCGAGAACCTCTAACACACAAGAGCCTGATTCTCCAGCCCACTAAACAAGCCCAGATTGTCAAAACCAACCAGCACCTGAGCTCCACATGCCCAGCAGGCACTAAGACCCAGTCACAGAACCATGGCTCCTCTAGCCCAGTCCCTAGCCGCCACATGCTGAAAGCAGGGCCAGGCATTGATATCAGCCCTCTGTCACCCCCTAGTGAAATGGACGAGTGTCCTCTTTCTGCCACAGCTCACCCTGAAGGTGAAGGGGTCCTGCTGTCTGAGGCGTTTGTGCCTTGTAGCTCAAGCAGGGCTCCAGAAAGACTCCTGGCCCATTCAGTGAGCTCCTTAGAGGGCCTGGCTCTGTCAGCAGGACATGGAGCTCAGGGGCAAGAGCTGAGGAAGGAGTCCATTCAGGGATCAGGCTCTGGATCTCAGCCAGGCAGCATGAGAGTGTCAAGCTCCACCAGCAGCCTGGCATCCAGCAGCAGCCTGTCAGACAGCGGCAAGATGCATGGGCCAGACGTTCGCACCAAAACCAGTGTGGACAAAAGCAAGTCTGCCAACCAAGAGTACAAACCCCGACCTTTCATGGGCGTTATGGACAAAACGGCCCGCTTTCAACAGCATCACCATCAGCAGGGCCAGCAGCCAGTGTCCCGCGCCTGGCAGCCTCACTCAGACAGCCACAGCATGTCCTCAGCAGGAATGAACAGTGAGCTAGCCTTTGCCAAACTTGGCAGCACTTACCCTGAGCAGCTTAAATCCTCCTCTCAGGGTGTTGCTTTAGGGAGTCTGCACAATGGCAGTCTGCACTGTACACCATTCAGTGACAAGCTCTGTCAAGCCACAACCTCTTACAAAGAGCCCAAGCCAGCAGTAGCCATGGCACATTCCTACACGGACAACAAGCCCAAACATCCCAGCTTAAGCCGAGATAATCCTGCCATTCATGTAGCTTCAATGAAACCAAAGCGATCCTTTATTGAATCCAATGTATAAAGCCCATTCATAATACAAACAGAAATCCATTGCTTGTCGCTCTTTCATTTACTCTTCTATTACTCTTGCTTTCTCACACAAAGCAAATATCTTCAACATAAAATAAAGCAATTTTGTTTTAATTATCTTTTTTTACACTGTATTAGGCCTTACAACTAAATCATATGTTTTACTTTACAAAAAAAAGGAAGAATGATTTTTTTGTACGAGTTTTTTAATATCCTGTAAGGCCAAAAGTATGTGCTATTGGGCTGCTGTCATATCATACTTCAGCCACACTGGAAACAAACCACTGCAAAGGGACACACACCAACCCACACACAGCACTTTACAAACCATTACTGCAACTCTGTCAAGTGCTCATAATACACACAGTAGAGGTTTATCTGACATTATGTCACTGGTGCTGAAACAATGAATAGAATGCGGCGATTAATTACTGAAAAAAAGAACAGTAGAGGTCAATAACGAGTAGACACTTTAACCACTAGTGCAATGTATCTTTGAACCTGTGTGAGAATAGCAGTTTATTTGTCATGCTCCAACTTGCCTCTTAGAGCTAATCAGATTGAAGCCTCTTGTGAGCTGAAGCAGGTGTGTTACAGGTTGAGGAAGCACTACACTCTACTCCCGGACTGGATCTTACAAATGGCTTTTAGCTTTGTAAATAATACTTGTATTTTTCAAACCCTTTATTTTATGTAAAAGTCTGTCATTGTATTTGACTCATTGGAAAATTGTACGTGTTAATTTTGTGTGTTATTTTAAGCACATTTTTTTTTTTAGTTAAGATGTTTGAAGTTGAAAATAAACCCCTGTTTGTATGCTCCATATAAATCTGCCCTATAATGTTAAAAGTTAAACTTCTCTCCTTCTATGTGCTTGTTGTTTTGCTGTCTGAAATAATTTATTTACAGCACCTATGGCTTGGTAATTGTAAAAGCAATATATTTTATATAGTTATTTTTGCACAGCTGCTAAAGTATTTCAATAAGAAGCTCTATGGAGATGACCTTGGTTAAAGTGCATGTGACAGTTGCCATTTTTAATAAAGAGGAAATGCAGTATAAAATGAGAGCTGTTAAGCTTGGGGCAGGAAATTCTATTTTAAGAAGTATTTTATTTGCAACTGTGGCCATGTTTCAGTAATGTGAACCATGTTATTCTTTAATTACATGCTGTAAAGATGCATTACTGCCATTATTCAACAGGAAATAATAAATCTAACTGATAAACAGCCAGCCTGCATCACTGGCGTTCTGTTCAGCCCAAGGTGTAGCACAATTCAGCAACATTTACTTTACTACCCATTTGTAAACTGAAAAGGGGCAGGTAGGGGGAGTGATTGTCTATGTACAGTCCACTCTGACATTGGTCAGTACTGGAAGTACTGGAACGGCAAGGCCAATTCTTTTGTTTGGGTCTGAGATCAACGCTAGCCGTCAGTATTACAGCTTGTAAATTGGCAGCTTTTGTATGAACTCGCTCAGTTTTCAATTTGTCAAACAGTATTGGAACATCTGACTGACCTGTATCACATCTTGCCCAGATGTGCTCGGTTACCCTGAATTAAAAAAAACAATTACAGTTTTTTTCTACAATCATTTTCACCCTTGACCCAGTCATGTCTACTTTTTCAAAACACAACACATTCACCAGATCAGACATTTAGACTTTTTTTTTTAAAAACACACAATAATTGATGTAAAAACAGAGCATATGGCAACAGCCTTATATACAGTACAGTAATAAAGATTTTGCAATGCTTCAAATTGTCAAGCCATATTTAAAAAAACACCTGCTTGTCATTTCAGCTTAAGACCTGCCCAGGGTTCGTGCCTTGTTAACACAAAAAGAGCCATTTTTGGATTGCTATTTGCTTTCTTTGGCCTATGTGAGTGAAATGGCTGTGGCAGAGTAAGAAGAGCAAAAGAGCAGTAACTGTTGTGTCTGAAATCAGAGCTACAGTAATCGATTATGTGGTTAATCATAGTCTTCCCTGATGGAAGCAGGTCAGAGGGTTCAATCTCACCTAGACCCACAACGGCACCAATAGTGAGGATTTTCAGGCAATCCGACAGCTATTGAAGGCATCTGATTGATCTGTGTATAATACAGTAGTACTGTGCTTCGAGGAAAGTCTCTAGAAAAACTGACACATTTGTCTTTGACTCACTAGACCCAGCAGTTACCTCCAACAGGGGAAGAGGAAGAACATTTACACCTCAGCAGGAGGAGGCAATAGAGGAGATGGTCATTGTCATCCACAGCATCAGGCTAAGAGAAATACACAACAACATAACTGCAGACAACAACCCTTTTCAAACATTGAACACGTCAGCCTCACAACATTTTCAAGACTGTTACAGAAACATCAGCTCAGGATGATACAGTTGTACTCTCTTTGGAACGCCAAATATGTCAAGTTACTCAGGTACCGATAGATCCAGCTAAGATATCTAAGGTGATGTTGGACAACACTGCAGCACACAGCAGGGACGCAAGAGAAGAATGAGGTCTTGCACCTTCTTGTGGACTTCAGAAGCAATGATCAATGCAATATTGTGCCAAAATATCTCTCAACACTACACTATCAAATTTTTATTACACCTCTGCCTAATTGTACCTTGTGTTATTTGTGATTTATTGAACAGAGTCATGGAACTTGAAGCCAGTGAAAACAAACACACATTCATCTTCGTGGATGAAGCAGGTTTCAACTTGACAAAGACACTGCCGGGAAGAGAATGTGATCTGGAAAAGGGGAACTATGGATGATCCAGGCCAGAGGGGGGCCAACATCACCATGTGTGCAGCAATATCTGGTGACTGCAGCTGCATAAGGCTGCAGTCATTGGCACACACAATACAGCACGCCTTATTGCTTTTCTTGATGAACTCTATGAAAGGCTTTCAGCAGCACAAGAGGCAGAATTTACCAAACATTTGTGACTGTATGGGACAAAATGGCCTTTCACAACTCCCGTCTGGTTACAGAGTGGTTTACAGCCCATCCCAGGATAATAACATTATTCCTGCCACCATATTCTCCTTCTCTCAAACTCATTATGGAATTTTTTTTCCTGCATGGAGATACAGTGGCTGCTGGATGTATGAATATACCAGTGGAAGACATCCAGAGCTAGATAAGGGACACGCAGAGATTTTTTTCCATCAGTCAGTGTTGGACAAAAAGACTGCAGACTAAACTTAGTCTTTCATTACTGTCTCAATCAGAACAAATCAATAAAACTCTTGAAAGATTAGCCTAAGACTCACCTAGGATGTTTCCATGATGGTTTCAAACATGGGGGGGGTTAAATTGAACGCAGTTGTAATCAGTGAGTAGCCCTACAGAACCCCAGGGCAGTATGTTGTGTGGGAAGTAAATGATGGTGCTGCAGAGCAGGGAGTTTATCACAGCTGGATCAGCACTGCCAATCATTCCAGTCCTCTCAGTTTCTTCCCTTCTTGAAGTAGCCACGTATTTAGAGAACGGCAAGACGAGCACTGAAAATGGCTGTGATTTTTTCTGAGAGCCATGCATCAAAGTCAGAGATGTTCTCCGCTAAGAGCACAAATGTACAGAGGACAGCAAGTGATCTTTCCTTCAAAAGCAAGGAGTATAAAAGTATAAAAGCAAGGAGCTGGATCTCTTCACGCTTACTAAAAGTACAATACTAAAAGTTGGCATCATGCTGGGAGCTGAACTCAAACAGCAGTTACACTATATTGCCAAAAGTATTCACTCACCCATCCAAATCATTGAATTCGGGTGTTCCAATCACTTCCATGGCCAC
>JAOUQY010000049.1:17362770-17373045 GCA_028566355.1 Doras micropoeus
TTAGCCATGAAACCTCCCACACTAAAATGACAGGTGTTTCAGTTTCATTGTCTAACCCCTGTATATATATATATAAAAATATACACACACACACACAACCATAGAAGATGGTTAATAAAATTTAATAAAATTAAATACATTTGTGTATGCATGTGTATTTAATATATGTATGTAATAAACTGTATGTATGTAAAAATCCTCTTTTTTATTTAATTTTATTACATAGATAAGACAGGGAAAAAAAAACACAAAAGCTGAAAAAAAAAATCTCTTCAGGAGTAACAAAGCAAAGGCTCCCTGCACTGAGCTGCATTTGTTCCAGGTTACATACACACCAGGAAAATATCCTCTTTTCATTCTCATTCTGATGAGCTGCATATTTATCAGCCGGCTCTCCAAGGGCCTTGACGTCTGCAGCAGAGTAGACGAAGAGACGAGAATGCCGAGGAGGCCAACATCCATCTCCTCCTCTGCACAGTCTCCTCAGCATGCCACAATGACATCAGTAAATACCTTTTTAATATTAATGGCATCATTATCCCCAGTCTCAGAACAATTAAATTCCAAGTTCCGCATACACGGACTGTGGTTAGTGCTCTGTGTTCAGATACTGCAGCATCTCCGGCGAACAGAGGGCGTCATTTGTCCCCGTCAAATAAAATCCATCAACACAATCGTCGTTCATCATGTGGGCGACTCCACGTAGTCAGAAGAGGGTCAATTTTTGCTCATTTTTTATCTGTCACCTACTTTAATCTTCTAATAACACATGGAAATAATAACGGATACCTGCATGGATGTAATCAGCAAGAATTCATGCAGGTTCAACATCCTTTTATTAAATGCTGAGGCTTGTCATGAGGAAAAGCAATTGTGGAAGGACTTCAAAACAAAAGGACACACAGCCAGCACACACTATCTTCGGCAGATGTAAAATCCCTCTTTAATGTGCTCCTTAGGGAAGCGCCCACCATATAAATGAGTAGCAATTGCCTTTATTTCTTCTGGTTTGACTTCAGAGGTGTCACTGATCTGTCTACTACCCTGCCTGGGTGCAAAAATTTGTATCTCCCACACACAATGTGTATGCACAGAAAGACAGCTTCTTTCTGTTCTCATCATGAATAAATGTCATAAATCATAGAACATTTGCATGATGTTTTTTTTTAACCTGGGAAATCAAACAGTAAATTCCAAAACATATACGTAATAGTACTCGCCTACCGACTATTCTACTAAATTGCTCCAGAGAATAAAGCAGCTTTCCTTATTGTCTCCGTCTTTCTTTCTCTCCATGTGGTAAATAGGAGCTAAAGGTTGTCAGCAGTTGAGAGAAAAGAAAGAGAGGCTTTTTAATTGTTGGCATTCATTAAAGCAGCAGCTTCTCCTTTTGCAACCAAACTGTCAGAAATGTGTTAGCCAGGGCTGCTAGAGGCTTTCTTTCTCAGCCGTTATAACACATGCATCATTAAGAGAGCGCAATGCTGTTATTTTATCCCATGAGTGGTCTGTGTACATAAATCAATCCTGCACATGAAAGATTTGCTTTTGCTCTTACACAGAACTTATGTGCAACCTCAAATTTACTATCCCTTTGCACCTATATGCTTTTTAGGTTCGGAAAGTATGTGCATGCACTCAAATTCTTACAACGTTCTTATATGTGCTTTGGGGTCAGGTTTCATACAGAGGAATTAAGCTATTGGAAGCCAAAGAACACTCTATACACTCTTGCTTTTCCTGCTTTGAAGTGTTCAATAATCAACCGATTTTTAAAAGGTTACTGCTTGTAACCTGGTGTAGATTATGTGTGGTCTGTTTTTTCAGGTTGCTCTGGCTACAGCATGTGTTTTGCCACAGCTAACTGAGAAAAGCACCATAAATCTGTGCCATCTTAAGCCTAATTTGGTCCCAAAAGAAAAAGTCGCCACATTTTCCTTTCAGCACCATTACTGGATGCGCCATTATTTTCTACCTATTTTAACGCACGAAATACACAGCAAGTTGCTCTAATCTCTTACGGGGTTTGGAGCCGTTACACAGGATTCTACATTGTAGCTTACGCTTGGGTGTGGACATTTCTGTACTTGCCATTTCTTATAGTTAGTTATATGCTCGATGCAGTGGGAGCCGTTTACACAAATGTACTATGTAGATTCAACACTTGTGTTCATGAGCGTCATTGTCTTACCGCTGTCGCTTGTTCTGTTTGGTGATGAAGCTGGAAGTGGGGCAGAGGAGCTGATGGATGGCTGGGAATGGGTGGAGGATGGCAATCTCTCTCCAGACTCCATATCTGCAAAACATTACACACAACAAATCAATACACATATAGAGAAAATGATACATCATAATGAAAATATATGTTTGCATAAAGGAACCTACTGCTGAAATGTTTGTTACATGTTCAGTTAGCAATTCAAGGTACGGTATGTGTGTGCAATTATGGCAACACACTGCAAAATAAATGTAAAGAAAGTATAAAAATTGCATGAAATTACATTTATTTGTTTGTGCATTCAGTGTAACATGTTTAACATGTGTGTAGAGCTGGGGTTCATGAGCATGCAAGACATATACATGCACAGCAGGTCGCCCAGCTGACAGTGCAATGCAAAATAAACATACTAGAGCAAAACTATAATGGTTTCCTGTGGACATCAAACCTTGGCCCTTGTTCTCTCTCTCTCTCTCTCTCTCTCTCATGCACACACACACAAGAATATATAACATAATTAGAAAAATGGACAGATATTACTCTATAGAATATAAATTCAAGCATCTTTGCTCCTAATCAAACACACAAGCATTGGCAGTGTATTATTATGCATTAGGTGAATGTCTGTATGTGCAGACCAACCAAATTGGTTGTAAAATCATTTGCACATTTTAATACATTGCAAATTATAACCAAGCAAGATGGCTGCTCACAGCAGAAATCTGTGATTTGCTTAGTACTGCACATTTGAAGCCAACGTTATGTTTAACCTCCCCATCCACCTTTCAGAAAATTCCACAGTAAACTATTTAATTCTTTAGAAAAAAAATGTTTTAGAGCTCACTAATAAAAAAGTAGGCAGGAGTTTCCCCAAACTGCTTGCTTTTAATATGCTTATTTGCATTTATAGCCTTTGAAAAAAATACTTGCATGACAATACTCACTATACTAGGAAGACCTATATAAAAATAAATTAATAAATAAATACATAAATAAATCAAGCAGATACAGATCACAAGCATCAGATAATATTCACATCAAACATCAGAAGATGAAGAAAATGAAAATGAACTCAAAATGTTGATCTTATGGGTACTTCACACAGAATGAGGAAAAATAAATAAATAAATAAATAAATAAAGATTGCGCAACAGTTCTATTTGTGAAAACACCTTGATGATAAGAAAAGTAAGAGAAAATTGAATGGAAGAATATAGTAACAAACAATTACTCTTTAGAACCATGGTGAGAAGACAAGCTCAGAACAGGAATCTGAGCTTTTCAAGAGCACAGACTCACCCAAACTTTTTCCAGTCTTCAACTGTCCAGTGTTCATGATAACCTCAGATTCCTGTTCTTGGCTAACAGGATTAGAACCTGATGTGGTCTTCTGATGCATTGTGCATTCTGAGATGCTTTTCTGCTCACCACAGTTGAAAAGAGTGCTTCTTTTGGTTATTATATACTTCCTGTCAGCTCCAACCACTCTGCTCATTCTCCTCTAATATCTCTCAACAAGGTGTTGCAGACCCTCCCCCTCAGGGGATGCTTTTTGTTTTTTCGTAGCATTCTCTTTAAACTTTAGACTGTTGTCTGTGAAAAATCCCAGATCAGCAGTTTCTGAAATACTCAAACCACCCCATCTGGTACCAACAACCATGCCTGATGTTTGACGTGAGCATTAACTGAAGCTTTTGACCTGTATCTGCATTTGTGCTGCTGCCACATGACTGGCTGATCAGATAACTGCATAAATGTGCAATGTGCAACTTCATGAGTGTATAAATAATACAAAATAACTATAACTTTTTTTGTATTTTCAACTGCAGCCTATATTGATTAGTAGAATGAGATGAGATGAGAATGAATTGAACTGGATCTATAATGATGCATGATGCTTTTTGGCAGGTCATTACATCTCTGCTAGGAGATCCTAAACCCATATGAACTGCAAATTAAACATATTTTCACCTCGACAGCTTAGACAATTTAATGTGTTTAGTCAAAAGGCCAGCAAGCTCATTAGTGGGTGTGGGTGATATGATGGCTATATCATATCAGGATTCTCAAAAACATTTATGATATTTCCATGATATTGATCATGATATATATTTTTGCGAACAGCTTCCCAGGAATACAGTAATGCTGCATTTTTTTAAACAACTTTTCAGCAATTTATATCCACAATTGTGACATAATTTAGCACAATATCAATCCAATATGTTGGCATATTGGCCAGCCCTACTCATTAGGAATAATAACAGACAGATGTTATAAGCTATGGGGGCAGCACAGTGGTGCAGTGGGGCGCACCATCTCCTGACAGCAAGAGGAGCCTGGGATTGATTCCTAGCTGGGCAGCAAGGGTCCTCTCTGTGAGGAGTTTGCACGTTTTCCCCATGTCTGCATGGGAAGTGGACAAGGAAGTGAACTGGAGAAATTAAATCGCACCGAAGAGCAATAAGCAGCTTAGAAAGTCGGTGAATGAGTCATATGTAAACTGTCAATAAGAACAATAAGCATTTCTGTAAATCTGAGCCTGAGGTCCTGTTCTTATAGTACTTTAGGATCACTTGAATGTTGTTTCAAATAAAAACTCCAAATCTACAACTGACTCCTGAGGTGTAGAGGAAAGATTCTTCAGGATTAGGTTTTATTTCAGATGGAGTTAACTTGGGTAATAATGTTAACTCTTGTCTATGTGTCTGGGTTTTTAAAAAAATTTTATTTGCGTGTTGTCTGAAGTGCGCTAGCAGATGGCTGGTCATCAGCATGGAGCATCAGCATTGAATCATGCAAACTCACTTAACACACACACACACACACACACACATATAATGTGGATAAATCCTTCTGAAAGTCAGATTGCTCCTGGCCACTCTATGTCACATAAGCACCTCTAAACCCAGCAACTGCTAAAACATTGGATTTATTGAACATAAACTTCCAATCACACAGGTGGAACCAGACACAGCTGTGGGAGGGATGGAGCAAAAAAAAAAAAAAAAAAAAAAAAAGACAGACACAGACAGGTGAAGGGAGCCACCACCGTCACAGCAGGCAGCACATGCTCGGGTGGGAAACTGACAGCACACCACTGGTGGACCATCAGGGACTGCTAAGCCTTCTGTGAAGGTCTGACCACTTTCAAATTGGAAAAACAAATAATGGATTCTTAAATAAAATTTTAGCTTATAGTTTATTCTTTATATCTGCCTCTGCCTCAGATCCAGTATTACCGATTATTATGGTTAAAAATGTTTGTGGTTTATTAACTTAATCCCACACTCACTTTACGTATAAGAGAGATCTAACATTTAACTGAAATAAATTTATTCTTGGTACCTCTAGCACCCCTGGCAGTTATTCAGGGTTGATAAAGTCACAGCGATGTAGAAAACTAGGCTTTTGTTTCCACCAGTGGCTTTTAGTCTTGCACAAAACCACCCTCATATATTTTGAATTTTATAGATGATGTCATGATTGGCAGGGCTATAGAGTTTCAGTTTGCACCCGTATACCATAAGGCCATTCCACATGCAATTTACTGTCACTGTACTAGATTAACCTGTGACAAATTGAAGTAATCTGGATCAGTCATATGTCCAGGAATTGTATTCACTGCCTAAGGGTGGAATTCGTTTGAATGAAGCTGGAACACCATTTTCAACACAGAAATTTATAAAGAAAAAATCTAAACAAATGCCCAAATACGTCCCTACTACCTTCCTATGAAAAGGAAGGCTCAGAGAAATTAAATATAGCTTGCTCTGCTTTATGCCATAATAATGTTTTCCATCAGGATCAAACAGTAGTTAATCAGCTCCTCATACCACCCAGGCCACCAGGCCAGATGTGGAGAGATAAAAGATGTGAATAATAATAAAAGGGGGACAGAGCTAAAGAGCGCTCTTTACGGAAAACAATGGGCAGATCTGTGTAAAGGCAGAAACCAGAGACGTCATCAAACATTAGTGATCTGATTTTCAGTCACTGAGGCACTAATGAAATCACATAACGGATGTGGGAGCTGAAACACATGAACATACGGCACCTGAAAAGATATCTAATCAAGAGCTGTTAAATAAATCCTGGCATGGATGCGTCAGATCTAAAGGCAACTCGAACCCTGAAACAAAGCAGCTCAATGTAAAATTTCAAAATGAAGTAAGCCATTATTTGGTTTAAGCATAATGACTGCCACAATGGCGTGACGTTGCCTTTTCCATGTGTACAGTCTATGGGATTCTGATTATGATATTTATACATAGTCCAACATGGAGGAAGTTAATCAGTAGAGCAGAGCAGAGCAGGAGGATTTTCACAAGGTTGATTTAAAGTGCAGTTTAAGCGCTTCAGCATAACACTATCTCTATGTAGAAGTTTCATAAAACATGCGAGTGTGAATGTGAGCACTGGCCCTACATCTTCAATCTCAAACTCAAACTGTCAAAGTCAAATGAGATCTCAATTACAGTCTTCGAAAAGTTTATATAACTTCCCTCAGTCTTTTTTTTATTCATATTGTGCAAAAAAGGCAACAGCAATGTTAAGTGTATGATTGATTTTTCCATCTCTCAAGATTGCTGCTCTGTGTTACAGCCATGGATGATACCTTTGAGATTTAATTTTAGATTCTGAACCGAGTTAAATCATTTCTTCTACACAATTTCTTATCAGTAAACATGGCAACCGTAGATTTCAGGTAAGTTATTACACTCAGCTATGAAATGCATTACTACCATGAAGAAAGTGCTTGTTATGAGACAATAGCAACTCATTACTGCTGTAAATTATATGAATGCTCACCTCTCCAATCTTTTTTTACTCCTAAATGGTTTCAGAAATTGTTTCTCTACCTCCGTCAACATTGGGACGATGATCTGCTGCTGATTATAAAAAACGAAGCAGTAATATTCACGTAAGGGCCGTGAAACAGGAGCACAAACACTCAATTCCATTTTAATCAAAAACCGTAAACAGACAACGCTACATCTCGAAAGAGCTGAGCGAATGAATGCGATTCGCACTCCGTACCTGGTTCGGTCAGTTATGTTAATACTGAGATTTATCTGCACCATTAAGTGAAAAGGTATTGAACGTGGAAGCTTGTCTTTAAATAAACAAGCCACGTTTGTGGCTGAGAGCTATATGCCCCAGAACAAGTACAGAGTGGCCTGAGAGATTAATATATTCAGGTGAATGAAGGCAAACGAAGGGTTAAAAAGTCTGAGAAAGAAAAATAAGGAGAACAGACCTCCTCCAGCCATCTGACTTTTGGCATGATGATATGCAAAATGTACATGACACGCATATTAAAAAGAATACAATAAGAGAAGACGCTGCTGGAACAATAAAGGATTTAAAGAGCATCTGCTTGACATTAAGCAGCTCCGTGTCGCAGTGCCATAGGAATAAGGTAGCAAAGGAAAGTTGTGTTGGAAGGTGAAAAACATAACACTCTGGGAGAGGTTATACTTTTAATACGTTTGTAGTAATGCAGGAAAACTTATATATGCTTAGTTACAGTGGCTGGATTTCTAAATATGACATTTGAGAAAACGGACAGCATAAAATGGCAAACAAAAATAATGCCTGTGTGATATTTTCCATTTTACACGATAAACTGACTGATCTCATGTACACAAGAGTTAAATAAAGCACAAAGGCTCTAGAGCTTCGCCTTGGCCAACTAAATGATTTCCGTTTCTGTTTTTCTATGACATGAGCCCAGGTACATAAAGTTTTACTGAAAGCAAAGCACTTTTCATTGCCAAAATGCTTTTGCTATAGAGTAAGAATGAAGCTATACATACTTTTAAGGACAGAGTTCCCTCAGGAAGAAGGACTGAAAGATAGAAATATGAAAAATAAAACGCATCAGTGATAGTTCTTTATTGACACAAAGTCTGGTCTTTATATGAGCACATCACACACAGTGTCTTCTTTCCATTTTATCATCCATGAAATGGTGGGTCACGAGCACATCATTATACTTAAACCATGCATGTGAACTGGTAGGCATCTCTGTGTCAAAAACGTGGCATCTAAGCTCAAAACTTTGCCCTTAGACAAAAGCAGCCCTTATAAACAAAGTTATGATACAGCACGAAGGACGAAAGCAAATCAAGGTCCTACGCCTTCTCGTTTCAGATATTTAGAACTGCATGTCCGACAGAAACTAAACTCTAATCAGCAACGAGGACGTTCTCTTTGTAAAAGAATCTGTACAACTTAACCACAGTAAGCTCTAGCATGTGGATACTATGTTAGTAATATGATAATGCAATTAGATCACCCGGACGTGCATAATTTAATTTTTATGATTCTTAACAGCCAAACCACGGATATGTTGAAAAATGAAAATGAACATTTGCAACAGAGCCCAATGTAACCATGCGTATAAATATGTTCCCTATATATAGTATTTCAGCTGCCATTAATTTACAGTCAGCAATTACACTAAAAGGCAGGTGTGACCTAAACATCACCCACACCTAAAATTTATTTCTGCATTAACGATTAGGGCAGCATTACCGCATGAGTGATCTGATTCGATAATTAAAAGAAACAGCACGTTACACTTACACTCGAAAATGCAATGCAGCTAGGCCAAACTGAATGCTGTCTTTTAGTATTCCATGACTTCCTCCTTATAACAAATCTCTCTTAGTCTAACCTTAACATTTTTTCTTTTTTTTTTTTTCTTGTAATATGCAACGTGCACAATAATGTCACAATAATGAGATCTTCAGCCCCAGAGGACAGTCTACATATATAAAAAATAAGAATAATAACAATAAAAAAAACACTTAACAAAAGCACTCCAATGCCAAGAAAAATAAATAGCCTGTCTAAAAGAAAATTACAAAAATATGATAGAGGGGAAGTGTGTGTCAATATATTAAAAAAAAAAGCCTGAATTGTTCATTTACAGTCACCCTCAAGGCTTCAACACACACATCTGCCCAGTTCTTTCAAAATGAATGGAATTGACAGGATATGCAACTCAGAAACGCTGGGATTTGTGCACTTGCATGTTCACAGAATTACTGATAAATAAACAAATAAAGTAAGTACAGCTAATTTCAATAGTCTGTAAAGCGACTGACATTTTAATTGAACATATTCTCAGTTGGTTATGGAACAAAACATTCATGAGCAAACTAGTCTCCAAACCTCATCTTATTTTTTCTGCTCAATATGGAGTCAAATTAACTAACAATATTATACAAGTTAAAACTGATTTAATTGCTTTACAATGATTTACGATGATTGCTTTACAAAATCTATGAAAGAACTCAGATATAACAGAGTTGAGACCTAATTAGGGCAATGACAATAGGATTAAAACAAAAAAGTTTAAAAATAATCAAAACCCATATACTGTACATCAGCATTGGATTTCAGATGAAAGTGACCTGCAATAGCACTAAGAGGCGATTTTAGTTTAGTTCAGCCTTAAAATTTAAGAACGAGAGACCACAGAGACTTTAAGGAAACGATTTGCAAAGTTTGGGTCTTAACAGGGCAATCTAATCCCACTGTAGCAGCTGAAGTTAAGCCGTATAATGAGCAATAAAGCTTTTCTAATTAGTCAAACCAGACATTCTACAGTAAAGAGATAAAATTGAAATCAAAGAATAAATGTAGCATAGCAACCCATTAAATTAAACTTGATCTCAACATTTCTCTAAATATTTCAACATTATTAATTTTTAATTACAAGGTTAAAAAAAAAAAACTATGGGCTGAACCCATGAAGTCATCTTTTACAATTTATTCAGCTCAACTTCATACAACATTCTCCTATTTACCTTACCTGGCATAACAAGGTGGATTTCATCTATTAAATAAGCATCAGTATTTGTAAAAGGTACAGGGGTTAGACAATGAAATTGAAACGCCTGTCATTTTAGACCACAATAATTTATTAGTATGGTGAAGGGCCTCCTTCGGCAGCCAATACAGCATCAATTGGTCTTGGGAATGACATATACAAGTCCTGCACAGTGGTCAGAGGGATTTTAAGCCATTCTTCTTGCAGGATAGTGGCC
>JAOUQY010000049.1:17441041-17456148 GCA_028566355.1 Doras micropoeus
CTGGTCCAATTTAGCCATGAAACCTCCCACACTAAAATGACAGGTGTTTCAGTTTCATTGTCTAACCCCTGTACATACATATATACACATTATATGTATCAGATATCAATACATGGGATGTAAACCTACTTAATTTATTCAGTTATTTCTTCTTTTTCTGCTTCTTAACCCTTTATGAAAAAGAACGCACAATATGCTGCTAACATGTTTGATAACTGAGTGACACACACAGTGTGGGTGATGTGTGAGGCTGATGTGTGAGAATTATCTCGTTGTTCCAAAAGCACTCTCTCGCTTTGGATCGTTTTACAGTGTACGTTTTTCAACCGTACCACACAGTATTTATGGGTTTACATGTTGGATATCAATGCCCTTTATGGTTGAATTTACATGCTTTGGATTCATAAGAAATGGTATTCGTGTCTTATAAAATATTTACGTCGCATCTCACTCTGAACCGCGTGTTCGTTCGGTTAAACAGCTACATGCCAAAGCACTGTGATACAGGAGAGTCATGGAAAAGGCATATGATTAAAAAGAGCTTCAGTTATGAATTCAATAAAATGTATGTGAGGAAGGAAAGAGAGGGAATTTTTTTCTACTGGAACAACTAACACACAAGACTTACACGCTTGACTCTGTGGTTATACATTGTATTACTTAATCCACAAATTGTGTTCATATTTGTTCTGACAAACTTCTTAAACAAGTACCAAACAATCAGGTTATCCCCCAAAATCCACCATAACTCTATTACAACTGGCAAAATAAATCACAGGTAAACTGTATTTGCACCTATATAGAAGGGTGTGCATACTGTATATGTAAGTAATATGCAAGCAAAGGACAAGCGAAAAACCTGCTTGGGGTCTGCAGTGACCTCAGACACAATACAATACAATGGAAACTGGTCCACATGCTCATGACACTCATCCATTGTCACTGCAACTCATCATCATTGCAGTGTACTGTAAAAACCAAAATCAGACATTTAGAGATCCCAAGTGGTACAACAGAAAACAGTTTGCCCCATTGTCTGTAGATCGCAAGATCTTATCCTCAGAAAACCCTATATAGCCTGCTTTCTCGGTGGGAAGGATGACGCTACTAGCCAGCTGTGGATGTCTGTGGACTCGTATATAAGGAACTGATTTTTATTAGCATCTCCTCCCAGAACATTCAGCGTCCCTGTAATGTTGCCTGAACAGCAGTTTAAAAAAACCCGTCTTATCCGTCACCTTCCTCAAGTGGTATTTGCTGTACCATAAGGGAGAACTAGCTAGTGGGGAAATAGGTTTAGTACAATACAGCTGAGGAGTTAAATAAATCTAAAAACTATTAGCCTGGCAGAACAGGGCAGAATACGTGTTACAGACTAGGATGGTCTCTCTGAGCTGATTAGCTACAAATTCCCTATGTAGGAGTGCAATTCTTGTTCCTGGATACCTGCTTTCACCCTATGGGGCTACGGGTTTCATCTCCTGATTTCACCAGTGAGGTTCTCTTGATGCTCTTGGTGTTGTGAATGTTGGTGGTAATTCTGTATTCTGTGCCGAAGCTTCAGGGACGCTGTGGTAGCTGCCATATTTAAACTGCAAACATGCCCAAGTGCAAATACAGGCAGATCAACCACTCTTTCAGGCAATTATGACTATTTACACTGGGATTGCGGTACAGAGGTGAAATGTGAGTATTAAGAGAGTATTAATTATTATTAAGAGAGTATATATTAATTAAATATCTGGGACGGCAAGCCAAGACTTCCTTCCTTTTAAAACAACAGTGCCATTTTAGAACCCAGACAGCGCTGAAAGAACTAAAATTTCAGAGGTGTGTTAGAAAGGATCCATAAGGATCATGGTCATGGTGACGGCGTACGAGCGTAGACACAGGATCACTACAGGTTCCATTGCGTCTCTACTATGGACAGAAACTAAGCCACTGACTGAGATCTAACCTCTGGGTTGACAGCTGAGCACACAGAGTCAACTGAGAGATAGAATTACAGCTCATGCACGCCACACACACACACACACACGCACATGCACACCCTTGTCAGTCTTCTCAGGCGGGCTGAGATTACTCAGTGCATAAATAATCCACATCACAGTGGCAAGGTGCAGCGCGGCCTGGCTGTTCCACAGGTGCCAAACCCAGGACCTGAGCCAGATTCTGAGCTATGCCACCTTCAATCTCTTTCCCACCATCTCTCCTGCATCACCCCCACCCCTGGAATGACACCAAGAGGCTGATCCAGTCAGCAAAGCCAGAGCAGAAATAATAGCAGTGAGTGTGGGGAGAGCTGGGACAGAAACTTCCTCCCCCCCAGTCTAAAAGTCTGAAGACCTGTTTCCTGATCCACCCAGCCCCACATAGCAGAGCAGTGACGGAGTCATACATTTACTCGTGCGTGCACACACTGTAGCCAAGAAGTCATGAGTCAGGGCAGGGCACCGAAGTCTGTATAACTCATGGAAACAGGCGCTGGCGCTGGCGCTGACTTTCCGCGTTCTGCAAGCAGCGCTGTTTGGTCAGGCTAAACAAATTCAAACATTACACAGAGGCATGCTCTTATTTCTGCAGTTCTCATTTTTGAAATACAGTTTGCATTAACTTCAAATATAACTCGACACAACACAATACCTTCGCAGCATTTCCTACCTTCATTAAAAAAAAATGTTTTACATTTGAATGATTCAATCTGCACCCACCATATGCTGCGTTTTTGCATTCTGCATTTTAGTTTATTTTAGCTCTCGAGTGGAAGAGTGTGGAAAAACGCACAGACTGTGGTGCTTGCTGAGGACGCGGCAGAACATACACACCTTTGCATTTGTTTGTAGTCTTATCCAGGATGGCCTTCGTTGATACTATTTTCCCGTAACTGTGAAAAGAACAAAGAGAACAGTGTTGGTGTATGAACTGAAACAGCAGACAGCTGGAGTCTATCTTACAACACTCCACCCCCTACCCATGCACTCACACAGGCGCACAGACACACACACACACACACACACACACACACACACACACACACACACACACACACACACACGCAGGAATAACACAGCTTAATGACATCATCCCACAAACATGAGGCACAGGAGGTTGTTTCTAGACTGAAACATCTCCAAAAGTAGCACTGCTCTGTGCTGAACAAAGATGTCTAACCAGACAAAAGTAAACACACACACACACACACACACAAGCTCCAAAACTTTCCACCCTCCGAAGGCAAGGATATAGAACACCAAACGTATTTCCTTTTGACACGTGAAATCTAATTTGCAACCACATTTCCTAGCTAATGCTACATCTCCAAGATCAAAAGAGCAACATGGCACAGCAGAGCCAGGGCCACAAACAGGAAACCCATCAGCGCTGTATCGCTAAAGCTGTCCGGCCTGACAAATGAACCCAACATTGAATCTAAAACACTGAGAGCCACAGTGAGTGTTTCCCAGAAAAGAGCCAGGTGGCCACACACCAAGCAAAGACCAAATGAAACAAAACAATCAGGGTAAACATTTCCAGATGAAGGCCACCATGGCAAAGGTGTATGATCATTTGATCTTCCCAACAGATTACCCCACTGCAATGAGGGCAGTTTAAACTCGGGCATGAGCAGAGGGCATGCTCAGTCTGGTTGCAAAACATTTTGCTCAACTGGAAAAGAAACATGCTTTTAAACTCCCCACTATTTCTCTTCAGACCCAAAGGAACATTCCTAAACTAAAATGAAAATATGAAAAAAAAACTTTCTACATATATGGTGACAAATTAAAGGAAAAGAAACAACCTATATTTTATTAGCAAGGTTCTGGCGCACCACAAGCCAGAGACAAGTCACTTTTTACAAGTCCAAGTCAAGTCTCAAGTCTTTGAGGAGTTAGACGAGGAGTTGGTAAAGTTAGACATAATTCACATTCAACTCGTCAGACATTTCCCTAACGTTAATAAGTCTCAAGTCTTTTGAAGTCAAGTCACTGTGCAAATGCTAGTCGAGTCCAAGTCACAGACTCGGATCTCCATCTCTGTCATTAGCCTCCAGAAGTTTATAGATTCTCAACTGGGTTGAGATCTAGTGACTGTAAAGGTCAAAGTATAGAGGATCGTAGATTTTTCATCATTTTCATACTCATCGGTCCGTTCAGCTCTAATGCCCTGTGAATGATGCCACTGTCATACTGGAAGACACGACTCTCATCAAGAAAGAAATGTTTCACCATAGGATACAGCTGATTACTCAGAATAACTGATTTGCATTGATTTACAAGTGGACCCAAGTCATAAAAACCCAAACCCAGAAAGCTCCAAACCAGAAAAATGTCCCCACAGTATCAGAATCACCAGTTTTTCCTGCAATTTGTCTCCCATCTGCATGCATGCAGGAGTACTATAATTAAAAGGTTATTTTCGAAAGCTATTAGACCTGCCAATTGAGTTTGAATTATTATTAAGGATAATACACACACACACAAAAACACTCACACGGGCTTTGCAGTTTAACTGTGTGTAAACACTGGTAGGTCTGCTTATTATGGCGGCTATACTATTGAGAACTTATTGTCTGGAGGAGATTAATGACTTTTTTTTTTTGACCAAGAGAACTGCTTAGGGAATTGCTTAGAGGAGAAATGCAATTCCTCTGTTTTGACAACACACAGGGTTGCCTGTGTGGGAAAGTCCCATAATCACAGAACTGCCTTGAAGCCTGACAGCATATAAATCTGCACATTATCAACTAACAAAACGTATATAAAAAAAAAAAAAGTCTGCAAGCACATGGTGCATCAGATCAGATATGTTCCTAGGTCCTGATCCACCGAAAAACACACGGAAACATGGGAACACCTAAAGGAATGTGGAAAATGATTTACTAACCCTCCACACAGGTTGGCATGTTAGACATGTGCAATGAATAATGAATACGCAATTTGGAGCGCTTCTACCTCAAAGTGCAAGATACAGGACAGAGTGAAAGCAGAAAGATTAATTTATCGCCCCTGCTTAAAGAAAACAAACACCCTCTCCTGCATTCCTGCGTTTTATGTTATACTGTACATAAGAATCAAGTGACATCAAGTAATAAAGCACAGATTGACAGGATAAAAACGTAACTGAAATGATGGTATGGGGATCTGACAGCTTGCATTAGGGATGCTAAGATTCACTGAGTCGCATTAGAAAATTGTGTACTGGAAACTTATTTATATATAATTATTAGTACAGACCCTATGCAGTTATTATTTAGAAATACAACCAATAATTTTAGATTTAGATTCCTACTCTCTCATCTCTACTGCTGAAAGTGGTTCATTCTCATCGACTCTCATGGCAAAGTGAGTTGGATTCCAATGTTACTCGAGGCAGTGTTGCACACCTATCACGTGAAACGATTCTCACCAGCCAACGCTACTCACGTTCACCCAGAGTCTTCTTACGGCCACGCTGCTGTCGTAAGTTCGAGGTTTTCACGGTTCACCCTTGAAACGCTCATACATGAAAATCTAAACTTTGCTTCTACCTCCGAAATGCTATGAAAATCGCAAAACTGCGATAACTTGCCGTTCTCACGGCGGAAACAGCTCTAGAAGCTTCCACGGAGTCTATCGTTTTATATACGCACTGGCGGATACACCCGATGACGAGCGTAGGTGGCTTTGCTATGGATTTTGCTTAGGTTCCAGTACTTTGGTTCCACTTCCTGGTACTTCATTGTATTTTATTGTGTTGGATCACTGACAATGTATCAAGGTGTGTATCGCATTAGATTAGCATTTAACAAATAAATTATTAACCAGCTCAACCTGTTAAGTTGTTGCACCAAAACAAATGATGTGCCATTTCAATGTATTTGAATCATTACACTTTTCACTCACAGTAATCATACCAGGTATCATTTTTGCTCCGGTTTGGAGCCTGTAAATAAACTTCACTCTCAGTTTCTGTTATAGTAAGTGAGTAAGTTATTTGGCTGTTCTTTTGTGTCAACAGCCCTAGCGCACGCCTACCAACCTGTATCCTGTAAAAATAAACGGTGAGAAGAGAAGTGCTCTGTGCTCCATGATTTGTTCAGGATTAACCAATCAGGATCATGCATCAAGCTACACTCTGAGCACAAAGACATCAAGCTGACAGTCTGTGATGCACCGGAGGTTTACAGCCCCCTTTCATCTAGCATCACTAGCATCTTATTTCACCGATTTTCAGTGAACCTGTCATAATGATATCTTATTAATGATATGTTATTACATACGTTATTAATGAGGCACGGTTGGTTGACAGTAAATTGTTCCTTGAATAAGTAAATTAAAAAAAAACTGTCCATCACCATTATACTTCCATTCCTGACTTCTACTAAAATGCATAAGCATGCACTTATCAGTTTAACTGTACAGATCATGCAGTGATTTTATTCAGCACATTTCCTCATCTCCTCCTGAAATGAATTCCTGGCTACGGCACTGTGGGAGAATAAAGCAGTGCCAGGGGATACTGTGGAACTGCAGAAGAGGCAGAAATTGAGAAACTCATACAGATGTAGGATGGTAGATGATACAACAAAGCAGATATGAAAGGCAATTTTCACCTCTGACCTCTCCTGGGAAACAGGAAACCTACTTTAAATGAAGACTCTTGACCTTGTGTCCTATGTGTATACAGACTATAGCATCAAGATTGCCGGTAAGGGAGGGGGTGGGGGGGGTGGAGGCACACCATTAAGCTCTTCCTTTAAATTGGAATATCAGTCATAGAAACTGGGAAGGGTTATAATCCTGTAACCCTTGACTGACACATCGGCATTATGAAATGGTCCTGAGTGTTACTCTCCAAAACTGTGCGTATAAAAACTCATTTTCTGCTTTGCTGAAAGACAAGAGGTCCTTCAAAGACCAACCCTCCCCATTAGCCTATGTCTCCATTAGCTTTCACTAAAAATCCATTGGAATTGGATTGCATGGGCTAGTGTGGACTGAGGGAAGGAGATAGGGTGTCGTCCCAGCCAGAGAGGCAGCAGAGAGAACAATGCAACCGCCATCTCACCTGCCGTTCCTGCCCTTCATCCTATTACTCAGCCTAATATGGGCTCCTGTTACTATTCACTATGTGCTTATTGATTTCTATAGACATTGCTCAGGGTCATACTACTATCCAATAAGGCGCACACACACATACACACACACACACACACACACACATATATACATACACACACACACATATACACACACACACATATACATACACACACACACATATACATACACACACACACACACATATACATACACACACACACACACACAGACATACACACACACATACACACACACATACACACACACATACACACACACATACACACACACACACAGCATGGAGCTGCTGTCTGGTCTTAAGCAGACAGTCAAGTAAATAGAAGCTGGAGACTTTCTGTTTGGGGTCACGGCATCAGATCGCATAATCTTTCACTAGACAGCGTCATGTTTCTCTGAACCTGTGGCAGCAGAGCGGCACATTAAACAACATGTTCTACACACTGCCTACCGAAATCAGTTTCAGTTTTGGATTTTGTCAGAAATAAAACGTACTGAGCAGACTAACCAGCGCCAACTCTTTCCGAGGTCAGACGAGTATCTTCGAGCACATCAGCAGAGTTTCTGTGGCTTTTATATAACAAAGATAACGAAGATTAATGATTATTATACTATTCCACTCAGAAGATGTCTCTGAACACAGCTTCTTCTCTGCCTTGTATAGCATGACTTAAAAGGTCAAAGGGGAAATTGCTTTAGCTATCAGAATGGGATTAAGCTAAATGCAGCTATCGCTTTGGAGATCACATTCCTGGACCTTACCTCACACTAATCCACAACCTTAAATGGTCAGTCTTAACTGTTCAGACATGTAAGCAAGTCAAAGTCACTCGCTGGTTATTAAAGTCTCTATTAATCAAACTGCGCCCTTGCTTCTTTTGTCTTCTAAAGATACTGACTATTTAAAAAGATGCAAATTTGCTATGGTTTGTGAGGCAAAACTGAAACACTAGGTGAATTAATTCCACCCCAGGAAGCGGGAAACTTGACTTGCTCGCTAATGTGGAACACAAAACTGCCACAGTTTGCCTTCTGTGCCCCCTCCTACGAAAACACTCCAGGAAAGCCATAGAGGAAGAAGGAAGAGATTGACTGTGCTACAAAGTCAACATCTCATAGTCTGAGCATGTGACTCTGTGTGTGTGTGTGTGTGTGTGTGTGTGTGTGTGTGTGTATAAAACGGGTGGTTGACAGGGGGTTTGGAAAGGGGAGAATGACATTTCAAAGTCACCTTTCTGGTCAAGCTGAGATATAAAAGCATAATGAGACCAGGCTTTAATCGAGGCCTTTTAGAGAAGAAGGTTTTCAGGAAGGAAGGTTTTCAGAAACCTGTGATCCTGTGGCCATATTTATTACCAGTTCCTTTGGACCTTGCACTTTCCTGAGCAGCTATCAATGTCGTTTTTCATTTTCTGTTTTAAAACGCAACATTCTCATAGGATCCTGTGATGCTCTGCAAAGCATTACAACTGATCATTTATTCATCACATTCCTCTCAGTTTAGACCTCTGAAAAAAAGCACGCTGTAGCATATTAATGCTGAGGGAAGCCGACTGTATTTATGGCGCACAAGCATAATGTAAAGGGCGACAGAAAGCTACAGAAAAGTGCTTCAACATCTCTTCCCATATTCATGACTACTGCAACACTCAGACATTGACTTCTAACACTGCTAACTCTGCAGCAAAATCACAGTTAAATGCCACTGAATATGTTTACACATCTCATGACACCATAACAATCTGTGATGCATGGTCGTACTATCTGTGTGGTGCAATGATTACTTTCACATCTATAGAGCGGCTAAAACAAAAGCAGCATTCACCGCACTGTGCCTCGACTGATTATAACCATATACACGACCCAGGGTGTGCGATCTGGAGCTGTTCTGATACACAAGACTGATGTTTGTGTATCTGAGGCCGTATTCCCCTCCTCGAGCCGTAATCGATCTCCATTTCACAGCATCTCATTCCTCTCAGAGCGCAATTGGGATTAATGAGCCCCAGCCAGTTCTTCAGATCTGCAGAAGGCTTTTCTCCAATCTCTTCATCCATTCCAGTAACACACACAAGTCTATGGAAGCATTACTACTTTCATATGAAGCTAATATTTGGTCTAGGACCCTCCTCCGTCTGGAGGAGGCCAAGACACCAAGACAGAGAAGGAAAAAAAAAGCTGAATCAATAGCAGATCAATATGGGGGCTAATGAGAGGAAGTTGTGTACTCACGGCTGGCAAAGCTTGACCAGGTCATGGTCGGTGGTTGCTGGAGGCAGGCCACGGATGTACAGGTTGGTTTTGCTGAGTTGCTCAAAGCCTGCTGTGCTGCTGCTGCTGCTGCTCTGATTGGTGCTGCTGTTGGTTCCGGGGCTCGGGGGAGCCATGGGCTGAGACGACGGGCCAACGGGGGGCTGCCAAAAGTGACAGAAAAACAAAACACGGTCAGGGTGAAGACACACAAGAGCACATGGGTGTGAAAGGCAAACACGGTCTTTAGATCTGGTGGTGGGAAAGAAAGGCGGGAACAGATATAGGGAGTTTTTGCAGGGAACAGATATAGGCAGAGATTTTGCAGGCCTGTATAATTTCGGTGTAATACAGTAAGTGAAAGTAAGACTTGTGGGAATATAAACTGTTATTAGATAAGCAAAGGATGACTGTGTACTGCAGAAAGCCATGGGCTAATCCCGCTTGCCACTGGCGCATTTATTACATGTGTATCGAAGACGAAATGGAACTTGGGTGTGTCATATTGATTGAACTTACTGTAAAAGGGCTAGTGTAGTCATCCTAATGCATACAAGGGTGGGACAGCTACCCACAAATCTTACCCTGAAATGCATGGGCTCTAAAATGCAGACTGTGCTCATCTGCACTTGTTACATTTACATGCGTAATCACACTGACAGGCCATTCAGAACGTCATGTGTACAACTACATTGGAAGATGAAGAGATGGCTGAGCAATATAATAACCTTTAATAACAGATGAATAATTGACATGTTTACTTTGAAATCCGATCAATCTCATAACCGTGGTATCACACCAGATATAAGAAAGAACTGTACATAGACTAGATACCTTGATTACATTACACATTGTTGTGTTAAACAGCCCAAGAGGCATTATAATCAATTAATTAAATACAGCGCTCTCATAAGACTGATTGAATTAAATACAGGACTCACAGTCTGAATTTATCACAAGACTGATATATACAGTATGTCCTATAGTTCATGTTACAGTTTCTTCAGATTAACAGGTACATTTTCAGTATGTTTTGCAGAAACTGACATAATTCAAGGTGCATAAAAGGCACAAGCAAGGTGATACACGACTCAGCTAACATGCTGAGCTAAGACTCTTGCTGTTATGGTTAAGCTGGCACTAAATGCTGCTCCTGGTGTGCGTAAATTTGGTTTATATTCAATCTGCAATGTGTAAACGTAGATGTTCGACAGCTGCCGTGGTTAGAACACATACTACTCATTCAATTCTGCATTTAGAATGAATTCATTTGAGCTGACAAAAATATGGTATCTAGAATGCCACAGAAAACCTGCTTGCTGTTTGAAGAGAGCCGAACAGTTTTAAAGCCCGGATATTCACTGTATATTCACCTTCAAGAAATGAAATAAGGGTAGACACAGGATTGAGGGCGCTACGCAGTTTCATGATACAATCATTACAACTTGTACATGCCTGGCCTACACAAACGGAGCTCGACAAGACTTGTGCTTGGCCAGTCTGAATACTATTCCTATTTCCTATAGCTGCTAACTTAGAAAGATAAAAATACAACACGGCTCCTATTCTGAGAAAATAACTCTTCTAGTTTGTCAAAAAGGAGCAAACAGGAGCAGCTTGCAGTACAAATGAGCCATGATTCCTGACTGCAAACTAAAGAACTCTATACTGTCAGTGCTGAATGAAGATGAATATCTTGCTCTACTGTGCTCTGTCCTCTTCCCTTTCCACCTCTTCTCTCAAACCAGAAGAGCTCGATTCACAGCAAGAAAAAAAAAAGGCTGTGTGTACCAGTCATACGTTCTGCTGAGCTTCCTGGAAGGATTTGCCTTGTTTTGTCGTTATTTTACATGGAAGAAAATGCATGCCAGTTCCAATGTATGTATTCATGTTTGCAAGCAGGTGGGGAAAGCAGCCATTTGCAACATGCCTAGCAGAAACCTAATAGTCCCCATGACAAGCTCTACACTGCAAACACAACCTTTCCCTGCCCCATGGGATCACACACACACACACACACACACACACACACACACACACACAGGAAACCGCTTGCATGCCAAGGTCCTTACATGCAAACCAGCCAGAGAGGCACATCTAGGAATGAAAAGTAAGCAACAGGAAAAGAATGACAACACTACGTCAAACCTGCAGGGTGTGATGTGTGTATGCTTTGCAAAAACCTACTACCACTGTGAGGCAAAGTACTGCAAGCACTTATCTCAGTTTTACTTTGGGCAAACAAAACTGAAACTAATGCTGTGCTTAAGCATGAAGAAATTCACTTCATGTGAGATCAGATGCATGCAAAAGCTATAAATATAAGCCCTTAATCAGGCCGGAAGGAGGTTGCCCACTGAAAGACACCGCATACCAGAGAAAATCTTGGGGGATATTTGGACAGGGTTTTACTGCGCCGGTTAGATAGCCCTATTCTTCACATTAGAAAAGAGCTCTTGTACGGCAAAGCCAATCACTTCCGTCCTGTTTGCATGGACACAGATGTTCTGAGCTAGGGAGCTTTTCCTCTTCAAGTACTCCCTCTGTTCCACTCCGATTACCCCTTTCTCTCTCTCTCTTTCACAGTATGTTCAAGGAGTCACAAGAAAAGAGGAAGCGCTTGGAATCCGAGGAATGAGGCATTGACAGCGTTGAGCAATCACAGTCTGGACGTCCTCCAGAGGCTCAGATCGTCTTTCCAATGTTCACAAGTCTCCTCAGCAATTTAACACTCGCTGTCTGGGATTTTCGATTGTTCCAGACATTTTCTCCTCCCTATGGAAGAACCAAAGCAGAGATGCAACACGTTGGCAGTACACTCTGCTCCCGTCCTCATAACCCTTTACATATTTAACTGTTTTTCACCAAATCTGACTAGCTTCTGATTGGCCAGAAAAACTGGCTGGAATTTTTATTTCCCCGAAACCGGCTTTGAGAACACAGATGAAGTGCGTCCTGTGCTTGAGGCTGCCCATCTCAAAAGCATTTATGAATCAAAGCTAAAGAGGAAGCTGTAAAATTCCTGCCCAAGGAGAAAGGACAGCCACTGAAGAGACGGAAAATCACCCTAGTTCAGAGTAAAAACAGTACAGCTGGTGAAAGCAATGGTTATGGCCACGTGTCCCAAGTCCTGCGGTCCTCCTGAGTTCACACTTTGGTGACAAAGCTGAGATGTGTGAGTGATTGAGGGCTTGAGAGTTTTACGAGTTGGCATTTGTTGCCTGTTGTGTTCAGTGTGCTGTTTTCACAGCGGTTTGCCATGCCGAGATACAGATGGAAAGTCACAAACTTGCATGCCATTTTTCCAAGCAATGACCAAGAAATTAGTAGAAATTTGTTGTAATACAACAACCAGAGAAAACTGAAACCAAGTTCATTTTCCACTGATGAATAAAATGTATATTCATCAGTTCCTACACTGACTAATTTAAACATTAGCAGCATATTATACACCAGGTTCAGTTTAATCAGTTGTTTGAGGGGACTTGTTGGTTTGCTGTGCCTTTTAAAACGACAGACCCTTTTAGATTCAAAATTTTTTATTTGACTCTCATCTTATCCACTATGACTAGTCCTTGCTCATTGTGGGTCAAACACCACTGCAAGCACCCTCTTGAAGCCCAAAATGGGCAGTGGGACTCCCTACAGCCTTGCAAACCTGGCAGACTCGAGTAAACAAGCACCATGTGGCCATAAGTGCACCATTTGGGATCAGATTTATTTGGAGAAAAGCTAGCCCAAACCGGTTAAAGAATTCCTACAGCGTGACTAAAAATGACAGTTAAATGAAAAGCAGATCCACCTTAACAATTAACTTAAAGGTATGACATACGTTTGTGCTCTGTGTCGAAACGGTTCACTACCCAAAGGGTTCACTGGGTTTCTCGGTGTAATTATTATTTTTAAATTAGAGACACATTAATCCATTTCCAACAATGCACATTCCAACAGAGAAATATACAACTGTACATACAGTACATACATAACACATATACCACAATTTTAATCATTAACTATTTACCACAATGTAACACATGGTTACTTGTATCAACGGTTGAACATTCTTATTTTTGTATTTACACACATCATAATATTTGACCAACCTGTTGTAACAGTCAGGAATAGAGATACTCCACTTTTTCCATTTTCAGTACAATCCTGACAGCTTGAAGTACTACCTGATATCTAACAGGGATACTGATATCACATTATTAAACATATAGCCTGTATGCTCGGGTTCTGATCGTGAAGGCATTCAAGACAATTTTAACTTGTTTTCTATGCAAAATGGATGCTCCATTGGATCTGAAAACAGGTCCAAACTAATATAGTTTCAGGATTTCAGGTCAGTATGTCAGTACCGATACTCAGTATTAGCTTGCTACAACAGGACGCAGGAATGTCTTGTTTACTTGTTCAGATTCTTGACATGGATCTATGACCTAAAGCTAATATCTGTAGGAATTCCCCAAATCCAGCTGCTTCCTTTCTCTAGACAGGCTCTTTAAGAAAGACTGGAGTACTAAATTAGGGCTCATTAGAAGAACAAGGCTTGACCAAGGTTCTGTCAGTGTGGCTCATTGTATTTCTGACAAATCTACTGTGAGACCTCATGTCAGTAACTCTGAATTTGACTTTTCTTCTGATAATAAAAGTCAATTGGTGAAATGTGGGCCTCTTTCCCCTCATACTCCGCACCTGAACATTCCTGATAAGTGTCCTTACTTTTATACCAAAGACTACATGTAAGTCCTGTTTTTTATTCCAGCGACTGCTCCAGAGTTGCAGTAAAGCTAAAGCCCTGCTGTCTGAGACAGATATTGCACGGTGCTGAAAAACAGACCTCAGCTCCAAGAGGTCCAGGAATGATGAGCAAAATATCAATCCATGAAAAGTCTCTACACAAAGAAAGCAATTATGCAGCAGGAACGACCCAAGCCACTATTCAAATGTTCTGGCAACCCAAAAGCACTTTAGTATAGTTATAAAACAGCTGCACAGAGGCTATGAGGTCACGGCATGGCAAATGAGACAGGATCATGAGTCCAACCAGAAGGAACACTGGCAGGACTTTCAAGAATGAAAGCCAAATTTTGTTCAAGAGCCAATATGGCTGTAGCTTGCATTCTTATGAGGCCAGCCCTGTCCAAATTATATAAGAGTGAGATAAGAGAATGGAGAGTAGTGAGAGGAATTCATCAGGAAAAGAGGAGAATAGTGGCTGAGCAGGATGTGAGGGCTGCACAATAAACTGTACATCAATGAAAATTCAATGAGACTTGTAATTTTGCCATTTACACACTTATTTACAAATTTATTTAATTTCATCCCATTCCAGCATTTAATGAAACTGTATATTAGAGAATTGTATTAAGCAAATATCTGATGCAATTACATTTATTTTTAATGTAATACTATAATCACAGATAATCATGAAGCCTGATAAGTCATAACAATTTTTTGTGGGCTTGTTGTGTAATGAATAATGACTTCAGTACATCCTAATTTATTGCAGACAGTACTGGATGACTCATGTGCTGGCTGTAATCCCCGGTCCTGTGTGCTGTTTTACATGACTTCCTGAACAATAAATGTCTTTTGGTACACGGTATTAGAGAACGATATACACGTACATACATACAGGGGTTAGACAATGAAACTGAAACACCTGTCATTTTACTGTGGGAGGTTTCATGGCTAAAGTGGACCAGCCTGGTGGCCAATCTTCATTAATTGCACATTGCACCAGTAAGAGCA
>JAOUQY010000049.1:17457010-17467221 GCA_028566355.1 Doras micropoeus
AAGGCCTAAAGGCCATGTCCTGATTTCTTGTCTTTGTAAAGCTGCTTTGAGACAATGTCCATTGTTAAAAGCGCTTTGAAATAAAATTGAATTGAATTGAATTGAATTAATGGCAGTAGCTTCTTTCAACAGGATAATGCACCCTGCCACACTGCAAAAATTGTTCAGGAATGGTTTGAGGAACATGACAAAGAGTTCAAGGTGTTGACTTGGCCTCCAAGTTCCCCAGATCTCAATCCAATCGAGTATCTGTGGGATGTGCTGGTCACACATGTCTGGTCCATGGAGGCCCCACCTCGCAACTTACAGGACTTTAAGGATCTACTGCTAACGTCTTGGTGTCAGATACCAAAGCACACCTTTAGAGGTCTTGTAGAGGTCCTGGGGCAGTGGTGACCCAGTGGTTAAGGCTCAGGGTTACTGATCGGGGGTTCAAGCCTCAGCACCGCAAAGGTGCCACTACTGGGCCCTTGAGCAAGGCCCTTAACCCTCGCTGCTCCAGGGGCACTGCATCATGGCTGATCATCTGCTCTGGTCTGTTGTAAGTTGCTTGACCAACACAAGCTACCAGCTCAGCTTCAGTGCAGCAGAGCTCTACTGGAATGATGAACGCCATTCTTCTGGAAGATATTCCCTCAGTTGGTGTTTTGACGTTGATGATAATGATGGCAGAGTGCTGTCTAACACACCACTTCAAACTCTTTCACAGGTGTTCAACTGGGATAGGGGCAGAGTCATCCAGGACGAGACCACTGCCAGGTGAAACGTTTCATCATCTGATAAGCGTGATCCTTCAGAAGAACTTTGTGTTGAACTTTGTGTATATCTTCCTCCATACCCGCAGTCCACTATGTTAAGAACACCTGTACATTCACGCAATTATGCAATTGCAGATACAGTTCAAGACTTTCAGTTACTGCCCACTTTAATCATCAGAATAGGGAAAGAATTTGTTCTTGGTGACTTTGGCATGGGCACGGTTGTTGGTCTCAGATGCCTGGTTTGAGTATTCCTGAAACTGCTACTCTTCTGTGAGTTTACCCAGAATGGTGTGAAACATGGAAAACAACATTGTGGGAGTGGCAGTTCTGTTGGCAGAAACAGCTTGTTAATCAGAGAGCTCAGAGGAAAATGGCTAGACCTGTTCAAGCGGACAGGAAGCGTAACTCGGATAACTACTCTTTACAACTGTGGTGAGCAGAAAAGCAACTAAGAAGGCACAACATGTCAAACCTTGAGGAAGAAAAAGGAGAAGGAGAAGACTATATCAGGTTCCAATTCTGTCAGCCAAGAACAAGACTCTACAGTGGACAGGCTCACCCAAACTGGACAGCTGAAGATTGGAACTATGTCACCATGTCTTTTTCAAGTCTTCATCTGGGTGGGGCAATATGACAACAAACACTCTTCCAGATATCACAGGTATCATCAAGGATTTCTAACTAATATTTTCTAACTTTCTAACACACGTCAGAAACCATGCGTCAGAAACAATTCTCCTAGGATTTATAGATACGCTCTTGGACAAAAAAAGTTCTTCCAGCGTTCTTTGAGGGGTCACTGGATAACTATGGGTTCTACACAGCTGAAGATTCCTTAAGGTTTCTAAAAGGTCACTTATCTCACTTAGAAGTGAAATTATATATTTTTTATACAAATTCTGATTGGAAGCGGTTCAATAGATTTTTAGTTTTGTGCAATACGTTTTATTTTTCCTCTTTTTCAGTGTTAAATAACTTATTCTTGAAGCTGTTAAATGAAAACGTAACTAAACTTAACTTTTTAATGCAACACTGCTGTTTTGTTGCCAGTTTGCCACCAAACCTATATATTACAATACATATAATAAATCAGAGAAATGTCCAGAATAATGATATGATATTTTTTGTTACATGACCGTCCCAATTATATATTTCTTGTTTAAAAATATTTAACACTGGAACAAAGACAGAGGAACAGTGGATTCATTCTTCATGTTATGACCTCCCTTATATATTTTTGCAAAGTAGGTTTTCAAATCCTCTTAAAATAAAAACATTATCTAATCATCCCAGTGGAGGACAAATGCTCTACCAGGAAGCATTCCACACTGATTAAGAGAGCGACTAAGAGAACTAAGAGAGGACAAAGAGCATCTTTAAGGAGAGAGCAGCCCTATCCACTTTTACAGTTCTTTTTCCTGGCCACACTCCAACAGACCTGGCTTTTCTGACCATCTCAAAGCCTGATTGTTACTTACTGCTGTGTTTTCAGCTTTGACAGAAAAGGCGAGCTTGAGAGATAGAGAGAGAGAGAGAGAGAGAGAGAGAGAGAGAGAGAGAGAGAGAGAAAGAATGAAAGACAGTCCAAGGAGGAGAGGCTGTTATCGGCCTGCCCCAGACTCAGATAACTAGTCATATCCGCACTGGAAATACATTGACTTACCAGTAAGAGGCCTCACCCTGAGAGCTCCTAACCTCTCCCTGCTCGGCTCACACACTGCTAAACCAGCCTATGAGTTTGCTTAATCCTCTTTACTATCTCCTTTACTGCCATTCAATGTTCTGACAAGCTCATAAATTTTGAGATTTCCATCAACTCTGTAAACATGCCATGCCATTTCTATAATCATTTAGACTAACACACAGGTCAGAAACCATGCTAGACAATTCTTCTAGGATTTACAGACAAACTATGGGTTCTACACGAAACCCTTTCTGATAGTGAAATCCTGTTGTGGGTTCTACAGAGGCACAGCTGAAGAACCCTTACGGTTTCTAAAAGGTCACTTATCTGGCTTATCCGATCTCACCTGCCCTCAGATTAACCCCAGATCAAGACAGTAGCTAGTGTATATGAGACGCAGCTCAAATCCCTGATCCATGATGTCCAAAACTCACTTTTATCAAGCTGGGATAACTAACAGGAATTCAAAGCAGACACATTAAAATATGACACAAAAGATTTGCATTGACATACTCCTGGTTTCAGGTTTAATCTATTAACCTTTAAGATCACAACCTGATATTGTGAAGGTCCTGAGTTTGTGAATGAAAGTCTGTAAAAAAAAAAACAAGCCTTATAACCAAACAGATCGGAAGCGGCTCTTATCTTTATAATCCACAACACCCTCCAACACAGGGTTAAATACAGGCAATAAATTACTTTAGAACAGGCTAAGCTATAGGCTAATTGCTCAAGTTGGCAGCTATGTGTTTAAATGAATCTCCGGCTGCATGTTCCAGCCTTTAGATAGAAGAGTATTTGTAATATAATCACACAGCCTGCTGTTAATGTGGAGAGTTAGTTGCAGTGTTACACAAAACTCAACACAGATTATTCTGGTCACACATTATTCGGCCGGCAGGATCAGCCCCGGTTTAGCTTTGAGGCGGCGACAGTAGAAACAATTAGTAAATGGTGTTTATGGTGTTTATTCTTTTACCTGTTTACGATATGTATTTCTCAACGGGTTGCCAGAATTCGCAAAAATCATCCTCGACCTCGATGTACCGCCAGAAAGATGAGTTCCTGTCAGTTGTTATTCGCGCTCGTTAAGTGTCAATATCCAAGCGACCGGAAGGCAGTAAAGTTGTATATTTGATTCTATAACACATAGAGACTTGTCGATGCTATTACTGAATACAACGCTGACTCGCCTGCACACAAAAACTACCAGTAAATACGATAAATGTTAAAATACAGTGATCATACATCCCACGACCGTCCCTAAGTTCGATTGCCCAACCCGTTTGTTTAGCTGCGTTCATTGATCTGTGTTGAGTTCCCCACAGAACAAACCCTCCCACTATGGACCAAACCATTGCGCTGTTAGGCAAAGGGGTGTTTCAAGCAAATAAGAACTCAGTATGAACAAAAAGAGTCGGGCTTTTTATGTTATATTTTAGCTAAACCTAATTTACAAACAAATATCAAACTCATTGCATCTTATATCCTATATAAAATTCCAGGTTTTCATAAAAGTAATGAAATACTCCACCCTCACCCCTGACTTCACATTCTTTCCTTAAGCGTGCATACTTTACATTCCTCCGTGCGGCCATTAACTAGAATGTGGTTTGTATTTTCTGGACTGGATTATCACATTTTGTAGTACAAAATGACCATACTTTTATTAGCCAAAACGCTTTCTTATAACAACTGCAGTTAGTAAATAAGGGGAACACTTTTACTGAGCTCTATTTCTAGAAAATACAAGGCAGAGAAACTGATCTGAGTGCTTTAATATATCATTTATAAGACTGCTGTCAAAGCCTATGTGAGGCATGGCTTTTCACGCCTGTTTTGCCCAAGAAAAATCTCAGATAGGTGATTAAAGAGTAGAAAACAGATAACAGATAACAGAATAACTTTGTAGTAAGGAGAATGCTACAGCTACAGACAAGCTACAGCCATAATAAGCAGTGTTAAAGCAGGCAAAATGGTGTTTTACAATCCACAACACACATATACACATAGGCACACACCACACGTTTGTCTGTTTTTGTAAGTATTAATGCAGCTAACAGATACCCAGACCTAACCCAAACCCCATCCTTATCATTTATTCACTTTTGCACAGTACAAGCTGCAGATTGTGTAAAAAGCAGTCATAACTGTTCGATGTTGTCACCTGTTAAAAATATTCTCAGATATAGACCCTCCCTGAAACCCCACCATTAACCCCCCAACCCACACACATTATCTATCTGGAGTCAAAATATTTACCAATTATATAACCATTGAACTTTCCCCAGTGTTGTGAATACTGGAGCCCCCAGCCTACATTATTCCTGCCAAGCTCGCTTTCATCGGTCATCTCTCTCTTGCTTATAAAGTTCAAGATCCTCTCTATCTCTCTCACTCTCTCTTTCTCTCTCTCTTTTACTCTCTGCCTCCCTCTACACCTTCTATACCTGAAACCTTGATGGCTTGTCCTCAAACCTCAACCGTGCATTTCCTGTTATCTACTAAAATATCCCCCAACCTCAGCAGTTTCTCTCTGCTGTTCTAAATGTCTAAATACCGACGTGGCCTTAAACAGAACACTGCATGCTGAATAATCTCTTCCAACTTCGCTATTACATTCATGTCAAAGTTTGCATACAATACACAGCGCAATACACACACCAGGAAACTACTATGCAAGACATGCCAAAAACATGTTTCAGCCGCCGTACGAGTTCAACACAAAGTATTAGCCGCTGTAATCAATTTCCTAAAAAAATCCTGTTAAACAGATGAAATGTGGTGCCATTTTCTTACTATATCATTTTATTGCAATTGTTTGTAAACACGTCAAAATCCACGCTATTTTGTTTCTTGACAATATACTGATAATAATGCTTGCTATATCAGTATAACAATGCTAAATGAGACATCAGTGATCTTTGACAAATTGTTTACTGCACTGTAGTAAAACTGTTATGTTTTGAAATATTTTTTTAAATCATTTTGGATAAGTTGCACCTTTGCCATTGTGTTTCCTCTATTTGAAATGTGACAGCTCAGGTATCAACTGCTTTTTATGTTCGAGTCTCAACAGACCTGAATATTTGCCATTTTAACAAAGCAAAAAAGTCATGCATGAAAAAGTCCAAATATATAGGAATTCTTAGACAGTAATAAAACTGAAAGGGTGTAAGGTTATAGGAAAAAAATCAATGATGGGGTAGTGTGATGCGGTCTGACGTGACAGGGTTGTGTGTTGTGGCCAGGTTACTGAACAATGCTTTATACTTTTGATAAACTGTTTAGAATTATGTATAATGTTATGGAATATCTGTAAGACATTAAGATGGTGAACTACTGACCAGAAGGTCGTGAGTTCAAATCCCACTACAGCCAAGCTGCCACTGCTGGGCCCTTGAGCAAAAGCCCTTAACCCTCAACTGCTCAGTTGTGTAAATGAAATAAAATGTAAGTGACTCCGGATACGAGCATTTACCGAATGCAGTAAATGTAAATGTATAGCAGCCTTGCATCAGCCTTTGATCTGTGCTGGTATAGAAAATCATTCAGCATACTCTTGACCAGATTTGAGAATTAAACAGAACTGTGGTATAAAGACCAATAAATGATTTTTAATACGGTTGTAAGAAACATTATTACCACTAACCTTCCTCTGAACCTAATCGTAATTATCCTGGGTGTAATGAGGTGCAATTAGCCAGACTGTGTGAATTCTACCAGAAATCTAAAATTCAGAAAACTGAAAATGTTAAAGGTCAGCAGCCTTATAACACAACCATGTAAGTGTACCAATAAATAAACCAAAAAAAGTCTAGAGTAAGGAAGATCTATGGTGTCTGGGTGAGGTAGTATATTTACACTATCAGGTATGTGCTGAAATTTATTTTTGGTCATGAATTTAGAAAAGGTTAGAGCATTACATGATATAAAAGAAATTCTTTGAGGGAATTGTAAGGATTCGGTCTAGTGTGCCTCGTGTAGATTTGTTTCAGTACTTCTGCAGTTACTGAGCTTGTCAGTCTCTAAGCTGAATGATAAAAATGGATGCCTAGACTTATGGATGGCCGATACAATGCTGCACACTGGAAAGGCACATGGGTTTCTTCACAGTGACCTTTCAGGCTACTGTGTGCACCAGCGAACACGAGAAAAGAAACTGAGAGAGATGTTATAAAAAATATGGTATTACAAAGTGTATTCTTTTACTGTTGAACATAACAAACATGAAAATAAATAGGAATAAACACATATTTTTTTTCTTAGATATTACACCACACCAGTATGGCGTCAAAACCTCATTCAACTGTAAAACTACAGTAACCCCGTCTGTACAGACCCAAAAATACATCCTATAGAAAAGAATAGCAAGTTGTCTTTAGGCTGTCACCATGTTCACAACTATATCTAGCACCAATATCATCTTACATAAGATCAAGGGCATAGAATTGTACAGGCGAAGGTGCACAGTGAAGGCATTTACTCATATAATAAAAAAAAAACAGCAATGAAGTACAGGTTGCACTGATTATGATATGTGCACAGAGAAATCACCGGCATGGGAAAGCTTTGGCGCTCCTTTCTACACGTAACTTGTCACTACACTCTAACCTAGATTAATATTGAAAAAAAAAAATATTCTGACTGACAATTTCCAAGTGTTTTTTAGTGTATTTTAGTGTAAATGCAAATCTAAATAACATTGATAATATTAACAAAAATAAATCAGGAAAATGGTACCTCTTAATATGTATAGTACTGTGCAAAAGGCATGTACAGAAAATCTAGGATGCAAAGGTACTTTCAAAATTATAAAAAAAAAAGAGTCTGCTTTATATAATTATCTGGTGATTTTTTCCCGAGTGTTTTTGAGAATGCGCCATAGTTCTTGTGGAGACACTGGCTGTCTCACATGCTTCATCTTCTGTAGGTAGCGTCAGGAAGCCTAAACGATGTTTCATCTGAAAAGTGGTTGGCTATACTTGTTCCCTTAATGATACTTTGCTAACGAGTCTTTGCAACATTTTTGTTTAGGTAATTTACTAAAATGGATTGTTTTCTCCTGCCACACTAGTGCAGAAGACCAACATGTAAGACAAGAGTTATAAATATTTCAGGGTGCCTAACAGTTTTGCACAGTACTGTAGATACACCCACACGTGATAGACCCTCATGCACCACTATATGCTGATCACTAAATAAAAATGTACTCTCTCTCTCTCTCTCTTTCTCTCCCTCTTTCTCTCTCTCTCTCTTTAATATAGCTTGAGGACTGAGGTGAATATTCTGAAGTGGTTTTGGACTCGCGTGTTAGTAAAAAATGAGTGTACAACTGGACTGGGTGGATTTCTCTTGTAGCTGCTCCGGACTGGAATGGAGTGCTGCTCTGTTCTCTCTTATTATCTGTATCACTCTCAATCAGACAGCCTACATACCATTCAGTACTAATGTTACTTCCTGTTCACTCCCTCTCGCTTTCTGCTTCCTCTGATTATCAAGCATATCTTTTTTCAATGACAGTCAGAAGATGAATCTTGAGTAAGGACAGGATCAAAAGCTGGATTATATCCTACCCCCTCCCCAGATCTGTATTTACCTTTCTGTGTCTGTTGCTCAGGAGTAGCCGAGGGCCCAAACTCTTCTGAGGAGGCCATGCAATCATCGTCAACTGCAACCGCCACGACACCGAGTGTGTCGCTGTGAACTATACGAACACCGTGTGTTTATGTGTGTGTGTTGTGGGGAAACACGCTGTACTGCCACACAGGAAGACAGCACTTTTTCTCGTTCTCACACAGACACACACATATATAGCATACAGAGCTGTGGAGTATGTGAGGGAGAGAAGTAAGAAGAGATGGCTGGGGGAAGGGTTGGAGTGCTGAGTATCATTAGTGGTCTATTATAACATTGTTTCAGACCCACTCCAGCTCACCTAATAATTCCTTCATATTTATATATGGTAGTACCTGCACCTTAAACTGATTAATGAGCTTAGGTGCTTCTGTTACCCAAAATATAAACAAACCTAAACCCCAGTAAACCTACCCAGGATAACACATTTCGTGAAGAGGAATGAATGTACATGATAAATGCATCACACAGCATGTTAACATAGTTTTTGGTTGTCCTGCAGGCTTCATATCTGATCACCTGCTCCTGCCTGCATAAGAGTAACAAAACAATCTCTCATGCAACTTCCCGCAGGATGCCAGCACGGCTGCAACTAATGATTATTTTCATTGTCGATTAATCTGTTGATAATTATCTCAATTAGTTGTTTGGCCTAATAAAATGCCAGAAAATTGTGAAAAATTTTGATTGGTGTTCCAAAATGATGTCCTCAAACTTCTTAAAAAAAACTCAATCTGATTAACCAATTATCAAAATGGTTGGAGATTAATGTAATAGTTAATGACTAATTAATTCATTGTTGCAGCTCTAGATGCCTGTCTCAGTGCACACCTATAGCTTCTACTTAGGTCGTCTTAATCAAATCACATTGAAATTTGCATTTATTCATTATCCTAAGAAATGTAAGTTGAGATCAGATGAGGCTGTTGAAGCTTGTTCATAGGCCCAACAGTGACAGCTTGGCAGCACCACGATTGATAATCTTCTGATCAATAGTCCAGATCCCTACTGAGCCACCACTGCCATTACTGCCTGTACGTTTACTTCGTCTTTACTTTACCCTTTACTTTACCCAAATATGGACATTAGAGGAGAGATATTTTAACAAGGCAAACATTTTAAATTATACACTTAGTCTTTACATTAGTCTTTACACTCAGACTAGTTTTTAATTTAACTTACAGTTACTACTTTGTAATGATGCGTGCGTTTTTTAATACTTGTCCCATTGAGCCAACCTGCACTGCCCAACCCACAAAAATATGCGTTAATCAACACACCAACCCAACCTGCAAACCACTAACTTTCCAAAGTTATTTTGTAACATGTATAAATGTATATTTTGTAAGTTATTTATAACGAAGTCGGAATACTGCTTTGCCACTTTTAGACCTGCCCTGCCCAATTCCGCAATATTTTTCTAGTAAGTTTCCCTGAACCTGCCCAACTCCTGGTTTATGGGTCAACCCTACACATTACTAGTACTTCTGCTACTGATATTCTGGATTGCTTGTTTTGGATTGATTACTTTATTATCTGTTATGAGATTTCTGTCCTATTCTGTAATAAACCAGACATGAAGCTGGTAACAGAATGACCAGAGAGGGCAGAAAAAATAATGAGCATGAAGTATATCTGATTGCCCTGAACTACAACTGTATGAGGAACGTATCCATTTGTCTTTCTTACTGTGGGTTCTCCAAGGCCAGACAGCAGACAGGCACATGATTATAGCTAATGAGAGAGGCAGCTGAGGTGATTTTAGCTTCTTGCAATGTGAGGAGATGGTAGGCTGGTGAAAACCCTGCACTCTACACTCTGCACACATCCCTTTTAAGAGAAACCCAAGCTTTCGGCATAGCTCTGAACTGAAGGAATGTTTCGGCACATGCAAAGACACAGCCCTATTATAATGAAGCTATAAATGTTTTAAACAGCTTACAAAAGTCAGTATTTGGCACATGCACACAGTCACATATTTTGTGCAAAGGTAACCCAGCTGCATACGTAGCATTAAACTATAATTATATCTATAAAATGCTGAATTTTTCCATGGGACCAAAAACTATAAATAAAAATAACTCCACAGAATGTTTAAAAAATATAAATACACTTTCTCACAATTTTCA
>JAOUQY010000049.1:17511146-17522665 GCA_028566355.1 Doras micropoeus
TGGTCCAATTTAGCCATGAAACCTCCCACACTAAAATGACAGGTGTTTCAGTTTCATTGTCTAACCCCTGTATATCCCTTTTGCTAAATGGCAGAATGTAAAATTCTTCATGTTAACCAATGGAGCAAAATGTAATTTGACTGAGTTTCCTGTAAATCAGGACAGTTTGTTAAAGTATGAGTTAATATGCTGTCATGTTTGCCCTTCTCTGGCCCTTGATTATTTAACAAAAGATCTGATTGAAATCTGTTTTATGCTGTTTATGTTCAGTGGACAAATATATGAACAACTGTGTATCTGAACGCGAGGATAAGGGACTGTACCAGTGGTTCTTTAGTGTATGATAATGTCAGTGGCTATAAAGCATCTTAGTTTGTTATCTGAAATTTTTTTACATGTTTTCAGTGTGATAAGGCTTTGGGGATTAATACGTTGTCTACTGTCATTGTCCTCACTAAAGTTGTTTTGCAGTCAATTCCCTTACCCCATAGACTGACTTTAGTCACATAGTGCTGGAAGATAATGTGCCCAGGTATAAGAATCAAAATAAAGTCTTTATTATTACTGGCAGATTTTCATGCCCAGAAGCAGTAAAAGAAGATGAGAACCATCCATACGTACCCCAACTTAGAAGGAAATCCAATCTCAGAGCTTCTCACAGTATATTATACATGATGTACATTCTTATTAACCAGCATTTGTGGATGCCTTTCAAATGAGAAAACGTTTGTCACAATATTTTGTCAAGCTGTTCATGAATTCATGAATTTGATGAGAATATCACACACAAATGCCTGACAGCCAAGCACTGCAAACTTTAGGTGCTGCTGAGTAAAGCATCATTTACTGATTATTCTTTGTTTTCTAAAGAAAGCTTTATAATATGTAATGTACAAAATGTTTTCAGCAGCCTATTTTCCTACATAGCTTTTCCTGTCAGTGAGATTTATAAAACCATGCTCGGTGTCTTGTCTGATTTGTCAAAACTCTGATATGATGAAAGGCTCTTAGAGCTGAGCAGCATTTCAAGTCATGCAACATTGCCTGGATGATTCAGCCACTACACTGTATTGTAGATGCAAAGACCCAGGAACGAAAGCTTTTGCACTTGCACCACATAGTCATTGTTTCATTTCTAATCCAATTCATTGGAGCACAGGGACAAATCAGCAAATATTGCATTACTCTCCAGTGATACTTATGGACTCTACTGCCTGCACACAAATTGCACTGCCTTTCAGTGGGTTTCCTTTGAGAATCAGGACTTGATGAATGTATGCCAGTATATCATTGGCACTGAGGAATGTTCTTAATTTAGAGAAGCCTGGTTTATTAAAATATGAGAATGGCTGAACGTTTTATCTCTGTTGTTGGCCCTCTATTTTCCAAATCCCAGCTGGTCTGAAGATGAAACCGTTGTTGTAATTTTCCACTATAATGGCATGTGATTTCATCCAGTAGAAGAGAGAAGTGGTTAGACGTTTGGATGAGTTAAATGATTCCTGATTAGATGCATTAATCTTTTGTTCTAACTAAGCTAGCAAAATTGGTCATTTTCAAAAGACAAATAATATAAATAACAGTTTAATGGAAAGAAAATATATCGATTGTTTATAATATTCTATAATGAATACAACTGAGTCATGTCATTAAAAAAAAATTTCCACAGATGTTTCACTTGCAATTTGAAGCATCACTGAGCTGGGTGATTAGTGCTATTGTTCTGAACATCAGAACTTTCTATGAGTGTAACCTTAGAATTGGAATTATTGCATATAAAATTTTGATTTTCATTCTCAGCTTCAATTTTACATCAGTTCAGCAAAGAATGTATACAGTGAAGGTCAGTGAACAGTCAGACTATTTTCATACCTGTGTGTGTGTGTGTGTGTGTGTGTGTGGCTAGTAAATCTGGCTTCTGTACCAAGCCAAGGCAGCTCTGACAGAGATATGAGTGACACCTGAGCAGAGGACCTAAAAGGACATCAATAATGAGCGGTGTAGGAGTGTGTCTCAAGGGATGATGCAGGTCTGGCTCTGATCCACTCAGGCTAATAAGGCTTTAAGAGCCACAACTGTCCTCATAGCTCACGCCAGACCACCTCCCATCTCCTTTTTCCAAAGGGCTGCCTGATTCCTTGTGACAGGCCTCGACCCGGGCATAGGACACCACAGCAGACAGATTTCATGTTAGTCGCAAACAATGGAGCCACACTATTAATGAGATAATTAGTGGTGCTGGAAGGAATCTGGCACTGTGAAAGTGAGAAATATTTGAAATAGGACTTATATATATTTTGTTTTTTGTTGATATGTATTTCAATATTGCATTCAGCAAACAACTTATAAATAACTTAAGGGCCATCTTAAATGCATTCCCATTAAATTTTTATTGACACTGTAATATAAGCCACTACCTGCCATGAATCACAAATAACCTTGAGCTCTCAGTCTCTTTTCATCCCTGTCCTGTCAGTACTGTGTTTACTCTGTACAGTCTCTCTTTCACTCTCACAGAAAGCAATCGTTTGTGACTGGGGCAGCCTCCTCTGTCCCCATATCCAGCCTGGCTATAATTTTGTTGTCATTCGATGTGCGGTGATCCCGTCATTGATGTGACAGAGCGGGCATTAGGTAAAGTCCCTGAGATGGTGCTCACTTACAGCACCCTCCTCTTCCTGCAACTGACAGTGATTAGATTAGACCCGGGTGGCAATCATTTTCCTTACTGCTAGAGTTTGAACCAAAGTCTCTTAATTTTGTTTTCAGTAACTGCTCATGCCTTCTATCTTTGATTAGCGATAAATAAAGCGCCAGTGTGACCTTCTTAGCTTAGGTGTTTAAGCATAGATGAGTAAAGTTGCTCATGAAACCTGCTGGCACTGTGCCACAGACAGATGTGGAGAGGTTTAGTGGACATGTCTTGTTCTGCAAGGCTGATAAGAGGATCTGACATTTGGCTTGTTCATATAGCAGGTTATTGGCAACTTACGACTGATCGAGGCCAACATGATGGCTCCAGGAAGTGAACCCAAATCAAACACCTCCCTGCCTGAGGTCACGTGCTCAAGCTGTTCACAGTGGTGACACATTAGAGGTTCTTTGAATATCACTGGAAAACTGAGGTTTCATTTACTGCTCTAAGTTGGATCCATTGACATTCGACACAGTAGTTATTAGATTAGGACCTCGTTACAACACAGTATGGCTGTGCTCATAATGAAACCCTCACATACTGAGTACCATCTTATTGTATAGCCCATTTAAATACATTTATTACTTTTCATTCTTATGGAACTGATTAGAAAATAACTGCTTTCTGCAAATAATAGGTTACTAATTTAGGCAAATACTCAGCTTGTTAAACGTAATTAATATAGATATTGCAAAACATACAATTAAAAGCACAATGCAAGGCTCAAACAAATTAGAGTAATGTGCATGCGGCAGAGAAACACATCACCTGTGTGCGTGGGTCAGTGGCGTGTGTTTATGCCCACCTGAGGATGCAAAAGCTGTGTATTCCGCACAATTACGCCCTGAGGGACACAACGCTGGTCCTGGCATTGATAATCCCCCTCCAGGCCCTTTCTCTGCGGTTACGGCCACTAGCTGAGCTAATAAGTGCAAAGTACAAGATAGGAGAGGGGAGGGCGTGGGGGTGTCTAATGCACAACAAAAGAAGGGGAGGTGAATAACAGGTCGGAAGAAAAACAACTTCTTTAAGACAAGATATGCATGCTGCCTAAGTCAACAATAAGGCCTGCAGTGATAAGGCCTATGTCTGGTTAAAGGCTTATTAAAGAGTAGGCAAGAGAGAGCGAGAGCGAGAGAGAGAGAGAGAGAGGTGGAGGGAGAGAGAGATGGAGGGAGGGCGGAGGGAATAATGAGAAGCAGAAGATAGCCGCTCGTTCAGCTGGTTAGGCGCATGCAGGCAAGCCTGTGCTTGCATGTTCCTTGAGAATAGATTGCTGGACCCAGTTGCCCCTTTCTAATGACCCTTCTTGTTAGCCTCGGAAACGGAAAGTCTGTTCATTAGAAGTGCAGGTCCGCTCACCTCGGCGCGCATCCCCGCGCTAACACTCACCCGAGCTGTTTTACACTCATAAATGCGCGCGCATTCTAGGTTAAAAATGTGGGTTCTAATCTACAGGAGCGATTTCCCTCCAATCCAGGTTCCATCCTGCATGTAGGGTAAATTATAACACTAGTTTATTTTTTTAACATAAAGATATGCTAACCATCCGTGTAAACGTCTTGGACGCTTCAAATTACCATGCACATATGCAGGATTGTAGAAATGTTCTGAGATTTAGAAGGAGAAAGTAAGCGGGGAGAAAATGAAAGTGATGCCAGAAATAGAAAGAGAAGAAATCTGGACAGTCGTGATATAAGCAGCGGTTAATGAGAGATAGCTGCCACTAGTCACCGTCAGACTGGCGACATAAATTTACCGGGAATTAAAAATTGTATTCTTAGCAAGGCAGATTACAAATTTGTCTCCACGCGGGAATGCTGCTCGAAAAAGAAAACTTCTTAAAACGAAATATTTTTCTTGCTGCGAACATCGGTGACTCTAAGCGAAACATTTTTTTAATCGCACTTTCTTTCTTTTTTTTATTATAAGGGAACCTATTTACCTAGTCTCTTTACGTTCTTGTTTTTGAGTTAGTGTTCTTCATATTAATTTAACGCAAAAAATCAAAAGCTGAAAAGTAAATGGATGGGAATTACAACTGACCTTTCCAATTTTATATTACTGTATCACTGCTGTGTGCATGCTGAGCCAAAAAAATAAAAAGATTAAAAGATTAAGATCTCGCGCTATGATGATGATGATGATGATGATGATGATGATGATAATGATTATTATTATTATTATTATTATTATTATTATTATTATTATTATTATCAGTCCTGTTGTGGGGTGCGCGTGGTGTACACGGCCATGTATAACCTGAAGTGGTCCACTCAGATAAATGATTGATTTCCCTTGGGACTAGTTAAATATACAAAGGAAGCTGGTGATTTCACGCCGCATCACAAAATCTTAGCAGAAACGCATTTCCTGGCATTCTGTCTGTTTTAAAGGATAGTCGTACACTGTGTGTTTACTCTTACGACATTAACGAATTCAGGAGTGTAGAACTAGTCACAGATTAAATGTATTATTAAACCAATCATCATCTGTAATAATATTTAATCTATATCGTGATGGTATTGTACATATTACATGACATGATGGTATGATGAATATTATATTGGAAATGGTCAGTAATTACTGATATTTGGCAATGAAAATAGTTATGATTGTTACCATTATGCTGTAATTGTAATGATTTTGGCGTATCAAACTATTGTCTTTTGCAGTAGCTAAAATTACACCAGTCCCAGTTTTCACAAGTTTCAGTGTACAAACATCACTGGCCACAAGAAGCGAATACACTGTGGCGTGAAGGGCCTCTTTGATTATCCTAATTAAGTTCTGTCTAATTAAATTACTGTCACGTGTTAACCAATAGCAAAAGTCGATTCATTAACGATGCAGGCGGCAGGAATGAAAAGCGAAAGCCCCCTCGATTGCAAAGGTAGTGTCAACTGGCTGATTTGCTTTCTTGCACAAAGTAGCTCCGACCGCGGGAAGGCGTTTTTTTTCTCTCCCGGGTTAACTTCGCGAGGCGTTAAGCCTGCGGTCTCACGTCGCACGCGTTAATTGCCGCTTGCCGTCGTCGAGAGCTATGCAGCTCGAACACTGCATCTCGCCAGCTCTCGCGCTCTCCAAGAAATGTTTGAGTGTGGGCAGTGGCTACCCAAACTCAGAGGGTTCTGATCTCGCCTTGCACGGCCATCCTATTACATCTGCTCGTGACAACCTGGAGAGAAGTTCACCCCTGAAAAAAAACTCCGCTGGGATGACGAATCAGTCAGAGGCGGACAATTTTGCCGACTCTAAGGACTCGTCGGGAGACGTGCAGAGAGGCAAACTCTCTCCAGCGCTCGACGGAGTCGCTGACATTCGTCACAACTTCGATGGATCTGCTGGAGAAAGGTATCTCCTGTCACAGTCCAGCCAAACTCAGCCTCTCTCCGCCAGCCCCGCCGCGATGTTCCCCTACCCCAGCCAGCACGGACCCGCGCACCCGGCCTTTTCCATCGGAAGCCCGAGTCGCTACATGGCGCATCATCCTGTCATAACGAACGGAGCTTACAACAGTTTGCTGAGTAACACTTCTCCACAGGGCTACCCGAGCGCCGGCTACCCGTACGCTCAGCAGTATGGCCACGCGTACCAAGGCGCCGCTTTCTACCAGTTCAGCCCGGCACAGGCCGGACTGCTCCCGGGCAAAGCGCAAATCTACCTGTGCAACAGGGCGCTATGGCTCAAGTTTCATCGACACCAGACCGAGATGATTATAACCAAGCAAGGGCGGTGGGTATTCGGCGATTTTTACATTTCGTTTTACTTCGTTTGAAAATTTAAATAGAAAAATACAGTTGTACACATCGTATAATGTACTCAGCGTAAATTAGTCGTAACATTTCACCGTTTTTACGTTATCTAACGTATGTATAACATATAGCCTACATAAATACATATTTACTACAATTATGGCACACCTACTTCTCCGTTTCTCAACGCAAAACACAGAACAACATTTGCTTTTTGACTTTACACCTTACATTCAGTTTTCATTTATTTGTATTGTATTTATAGTTCATGTTAGTTCATTTTAAATCATTGCTATTCTAATGGTAATAATTACACCGATAATATAGCCTACAACAGACTATGTATTGTCATATATTATATAAAAATGATAATTACAGATTTTATATAATATATATTACAAAACTTTGCAGCATTTAAATTAGTATAACTTTTGTCCATCTTCAGGCGAATGTTCCCGTTTTTAAGTTTCAACATATCTGGCCTGGACCCGACAGCTCACTATAACATTTTTGTTGATGTTATTCTGGCGGATGCGAACCACTGGCGCTTCCAGGGAGGGAAATGGGTTCCGTGCGGCAAAGCAGACACCAATGTGACAGGTATGCAGAAATACGAACTAACTATGGGAAGATATATATTTTTATTTCGTTTCAACTTTCCAACAACATACCAGTATAAAGCTTTATTCCTTATCAATATTTAACGAAAGCAATAATAATAATAATAATAATATAATAATAATAACAATAATAATAATAATAGTTATAATAATATATAATAATATAATATAATAATAATCATTATTATTATTATTATTATTATTATTATTATTATTATTATTATTACTACTACTATTATTTATATTTATATTTATATTTATATTTATATTTATGTAGGAAACAGAGTGTACATGCACCCAGATTCTCCCAACACGGGCGCTCACTGGATGCGCCAAGAGATTTCGTTTGGAAAATTGAAGTTAACGAACAACAAAGGAGCCTCGAACAACACAGGACAGGTTAGTCAATAAATATGAAAATAATAACGCATTCTTGAATATAAACTGAATCGAAGATATCAAAGCACAGACGAGAGAATATTTACTATTTTTACGCACATGAGCATTTTTGGAGATAAAAAAATCCATAACATGTCTGCACCATTTAAACCTATTTTAGTATTCCATATATATTTTCAATATCTTCTATATTCTCTAGTAATACAATGATCATTATAATAATATGTGTTTTAAAATTTATATAAATTAACACACGACCATAAAGGGAGTGGAGAGTCGCAGTCCGCTATTGAGCTGACTCCTGTGTGTTTCGGGTGTGTGTGCAGATGGTGGTGCTTCAGTCTCTGCATAAATACCAGCCGCGGCTTCACGTGGTGCAGGTGAACGAAGACGGAACGGAGGACACGAGCCAACCTGGCCGCGTGCAGACTTTCACTTTCCCCGAAACTCAGTTTATCGCTGTCACGGCCTATCAAAATACCGATGTAAGAATCACAGCATGGCTCAAAGCATCACTTACCATCACTGGTGTCCTATTTCTGGTCATATCCATAGCCTATGTGTGTAACGTTAACATTAGACAAGAAAGATAATATTACTGTAACTGGTAATATAAACGACATTGCATTTTAAGCAAATCTTTGTGGGAAAGAGTGTGTTATCGTTGCTTTTTTGTTATGTTTCACCCCACAGATTACACAGCTAAAAATTGACCATAATCCATTTGCAAAAGGATTCCGGGACAATTATGACACGTAAGAAGTTCTCATTATTATTTTTCAGTAATTTTATTTCATGTTGAGTTATTTTAGTTCATATTTAGTTAATATATGCTCCTAGCACCACATGCGTTTCAGAAGCTAATGTAGGCTACAGCTATCCAACCCCCAAGTCATACTTTACGCCCTGGTAAAAGTAAGCACCTAATAATATATATAAATTAAATTAATAAAATGTGTAACGAAGGGTCATATTGCATTATATTTTATTATGATTAAGATAAATACAACAGGTGGCAGATATAAGCGGATTTTTTCATATTAGAAAAAGCTAACATGGAGTTTGTTAAATATGCTTTCTAAATATAGCCTATATATAGCTATCTTCTAGTAATCATTATAGCCTATATTACAAGCCTGATAAAATAGTACCATCGATATATTTTTCAGATTGACTCTGTTGTTTTGAGAACTACATTCATAAACCGAAATGGTGCATTTGTTACATTCTTTTTATATTTACTGGCGCCTTTACGCACGACATGTAATGTTAATGCAGGTTGCTTTAAAATGTTATATCAAGTTCATAATACGCGAACTATGTTTGACTCTTTCTTATTCCAGCGTCTACACAGGTTGCGACATTGATCGCTTGACGCCGTCCCCGGGTGAGTCTCCGCGCTCTCAGCTCATGTCGAGTGCACGCTACGCCGCCATGCCGGGCTCCTTCCTGCAGGACCAGTTTGTCAGCTCGTATGCCAAGTCCCGCTTTCACCCTGGCGTCGGTGGCGCTCCTGGCACGGACCGCGGCGTCCCGCTCGGCAACAGCTTGCTTTCGCCGCAGCAAACCGACGAGACCGCGGTGGGCTCCCCGCAGCGCTGGTTCGTCACCCCGGCCAACAACCGACTGGACTTCGCCGCCTCAGCGTACGACGCTGCCGCCGCGGCCGATCTCGCGGGCAACGCGGCCACTCTGCTCTCGTACGCGGCCGCCGGAGTTAAAAGTCTCCCATTGCCCACAGCCGGCTGCTCTAACCGAGCCTTGGGCTACTACGGCGAGGCGACGGCGTGGGGGGCCCGCACCCCGCCTCAGTACTGCGGTAAATCCGGTGCTGTGCTCCCCTGTTGGCCCTCTAACACTGTCCCTGGCCGGACAGCGGCTGCGGGTTACCTGGTCGGTCTGGACGAGGGCGACCCTGCTGCGCCCGAGAGATCCCCGCTGGGCACAAACGACGACGCCAAACCCAAGGACCTGTCCGAGTCCAGCTGGATAGAGACGCCCTCCTCAATTAAGTCGATCGACTCGAGCGATTCGGGCATTTTCGAGCAAGCCAAGCGGAGGAGGATCTCTCCATCTGCCACGCCGGTTTCCGAAACAGCATCGCCGTTAAAATCCGAAATGCTGACGCCCAGGGAGTGCGAAAAGAACTGCTCCAAGGACATTGGCTACTACAGCTTCTATTCACACAGTTAGACACAGGAACTGGTCGCAACGCAGAGCCACGACAAGTTCAAAGAATCCAGTTCATATTTATCTATTTATTCATATTTTATTTTGGCTATTTATTTATCTATTTATTCCTGCATTTATTTGCATATTTAGATCTACTAAGCTACGTGGCCTATCATTCTTTTTAAAACTTAGTAACAGGTTTATAATTTACTGTTTGCATTTGTTGATAACACCACTGTAACTAAATAATGTATATACCTGAGTAGACATCCGTGATTTCTCATTACCTGTTGATGTACAGTATGTAAAAGGACAGAACTATTCGTAGATTTTTTGGTGCGATGTTTTTAGAGGAAAGCAAGCTGTTTTATCTTGGAAAAGCTTTAGGCTGGAAGAGAAGTGGTATGGCCCAATCTGTTTTCCCCTAATCTTATAGGAGACGACAGATAGATGGACCACTCAGAGTTCCAGACATTCAGTAGTTCAGTGTTAATAGAGACCAAACAGAGTTGTATTGCATTGTATTGCTGTTGTTTGGAAATATATTAGTCTGTAGTTTAACTGTTGCTCTCTACGTGAGATCATTTTGTACTTTGTTGTAACGCTGTTGGTAGGCCGCTAATCATGAGATCAAATAATTTTATGATATTTAAATCCATGGTCTAAGGGAAAATCAGTAAATTATTTGTACAGAGCAGGTACCATTTCTTAGAAGCAACATTATCTCACCATGTTCCGACCTTCGACATTTTTGTGATTTAATGGCCATTTAGTTATGATTATTTTCTTCATAATTTCATAATTCCCGAGACGCGCAACCTAGGCCTGTTCATGAAAAGATAATGTAATTGTGCTGTGCTTCTTTGCAATAAATTCAAGAGCCTAAAACTGTTAGTAAAACAGCCTTCAAATGAGATTTCTAATCAAGGTTCAAATGTGGCTGAAAATGTAGGTTATTCTGACATATTATCCGGTTCGGCGCCAGGACCGTGTGTTTTAGAGGAGTACGCGTCCATCTGCCGCCGCATTAGTCTGTTATATTAGCACTGCAGTGTGTGCAGTTAGGTACAGTCCCTTTTCCCCATGTAGCCATGGTATCAATGGTACATTTTGCAAAAATTTTATCATCACACAGGATATAGAAAATTCATATTTCCAACAAAAGGAATAAAACACAATGCTGTTCAGTGAGTCGCGTTGAAACCGTTATATTGGTCTGAACAACGATTATGCACATTTAATTCATATTCAACAGGTAGTTTTTTTTGTTTTTTAAAAAACAACAGCAACAAAAACAGCAACAAAACCCTCTCATTTGACTTATTAATTTTGGCAGCCGATTGACAATATGCGCATATGGCACACAGATAAAGTCATATTGTGGCCGGCATGTGTCACCTACACATTATTAAGTAATGTCAACAATATCTCAGTCACAGCTTTAAACAATATCAGCCAAAAAATAAAATACGACTACATTTTTTGTAATGGCCGTACGTATGTTTGAGTAGGTAATTCTTTAACGCAGATTATTTTTTTAGTACAAGTTCGTATGAACTGATTAAGTTAGTAGGCTAATTGGGATGATCAAATATGCCGATATATAAATATACCGATTATCAAATATGCAGGACAAATAAGAATGATATTATTTATGATAAACCATACAAATGCCAGGCTGTGGAAATAGCGCAGTCTAACAAAATATATATGGGTCTATATGTGTTGTTTAGCCACTATATGTGTTTTGGTCTTTGTGTTGCGATCCTGACAGTTGTTGCTACACAACCCGAGTGTGTGTGTGTGTGTGTGTGTGTGTGTGTGTGTGTGTGTTTTTGGTTTAATGTGGAAACCCTGTTTTGCTGCCATCAGGTGGCG
>JAOUQY010000049.1:17549103-17565848 GCA_028566355.1 Doras micropoeus
CAAAAGGAGGCCCTACACCATACTAATAAATTATTGTGGCCTAAAATGACAGGCATTTCAATTTCATTGTCTAACCCCTGTATATTCTTACTTTGCAGTTATAATAACTTCCACTCTTCGGTGAAAACTTTAAACTAGATTTTGGAGCGTGGCGGTGTGGATTTGTGTTCATTCAACCAAAAGAGCACTGGCAGGCAGTCGGCGTTCCATTTCATCTCAAAAGTGATCAGTGGGATTGAGTTCAGGGCTCTGTATAGCCCACCTAATTTCTTCCAGTCCAGCCTTTGCAAACCATTTCTTTACAGAACTTGTTTGTGTACACAGGAATTGTCATGCTGGATCAAGTTTGGGCTCCTTAGGTCCAGTGAAGGGAAATTCTTAATACTACAGTATAGAAAGACATTTTAGGATGTACTTACACTAGGCGATCCATACCATGCCTGAACATGTTTGACCCCCAAAGACCCCCAGTTCGTTTGACTAACTTGAAGAGGTGGGCTCGGGCACAGTTCAGTTGGACTCGCACATGACCTTAGTGATGCGACTGTCCTGTTTAATACAAATATTAGGGTTAATAACTGGTCTGGTTCTCATGTTAGGCCTGTGAATTGTAGTCTGTGAGTGAAGCTGCAGATTCCTCCATCAACATCAGATGCCAAACTAAAAATCTTCTTGTACATGTAGTATGATTAACTGAAAATCTCTGCATTGCATAATTAATAAATCTATAAGGATGTGAGTAGGCACAAAGGCGGTACAGTCATGAACTTTGTGCTGTGTGAAATACAAGCGTGTTTGGGCCCGGAACGTTAAGTGTAATATGAGCACAAGCCAGTTGAGAGTAGGAAGGGGGACAATTATGCTCGGGCATGGTACAAGGTAACCGGGCCTAGTGTGAGTCCCCTGTTGTGTGCTATAAATGGGCTTGTATATGGGTGTGATGGTCAGGTGACTATATACATTTGGCCATGTAGTCTATATGGTGATAGTGTGTGTGTGTGTGTGTGTGTGTGTGTGTGTGTGTGTGTGTGTGTGTGTTTGTGTGTGTGTGCACACGCATGTCAGCCTGTGTTGCCTTCATCTTGGCTTGGCTGTTCATTGATATGCTTGTATTAGCCACAGTACCTTAGCATGGAAAGGTTAGTAATGGATTATGAATCCTGAGTTAAATATGGCTTAATAAATAATAAATAATTTATGCATAAATAATGTATAGTAAATAATAATGTATAAAACCATTACACTAAATGAGATGATCCTGATACTGAAGACCTTAGAATGAAGGAAAGGAGGTCTGAAAATGTGCAGTATGAAATTATTGGACAGGATGAGATGCAGGCTGTGTGAAGGAGGCGTAGGTACAGCATGACAGGATATGAGTCAGCACCTGTATTGTGGTTGCTGGTGGACACACTGCCACTTTCAGAGTACTCACATTAAATTACATTTAGGATAATCTTTTACCTCTAGAGGTCTGTTTTAATCGGCTACTCTACCATTTAATTACTCTCTCTACCTCTACTGTTTTTTCTATACTCAGCTCTACATGTATAAGTGTGTACTTGTGTTTGGGTCTTAGAAGGCTCCACAGGGGATCAGCCAGTAGGAAAATGATGATTAAATACTGCTCACGAGTGTTCATGAGTGCCAGATTCGCATGAGGCATGATAACAAGGCTTTCCAAGGACAGTACCAGTCTCTAATGTAACCAAGAAAAGTCTTAATCCTTGACAGATTGTAATATTCAAATTAACACAGTATTGCAACATTTCTAAAGTGGCTAATATTTGTAACAGGGGTGTTGAACTTCCACTATCTGGTTCCACTCAGAAAATGATGGATTGCCCTTCTGGTTCCTCTTAAGGTCTCAGGAAGATTTTTCTTGCCACTGTTGCCTCACGTTTGCTCATTAAGGTTTTAAATCTGCATCCAGATTTCTGTAAAGCTGGTTTGTTAAAAGCACATGAAATAAAATTGAGCTGAAGAATTGAGAATTCTTTCTTTTCTTCATTTTTAGCAATTTTAACAAGAATTCTCCCACCTTGATGGTTTGGTTTAGTTTGGTTTGGTTTGGTTTGGTTTGAACTGAATTGAATTGAACTGAATAAGGGGACATGTGGGTTGGAATTATGTCCTGGGGTAGAATATAACTACACTGGTTAATCCTGACTATAGACGTTGCACATTTTTCTTTTCACAAAATACCATCATTCATTCTGCCACTTATCATTTGTTTCTTATGCTACCTAAACCTCTCGTCATCACTTCTAACTCCATTAAGTAAAATAAATCAATTTTGATTTATATAAAAGTAATAATGAGCAAAGGCGACATGGCTCAGTGGGTAGCACTGTCGCCTCACAGCAAGAAGGTCCCGGGTTCGATCCCTGGCTGGGGTGATCTGGGTCCTTTCTGTGTGGCGTCTGCATGTCCTCCCCGTGTCTGCATGGGTTTACTCCGGGTACTCCGGTTTCCTCCCACAGTCCAAAGACATGCACATTAGGTGTCTCTAAAGTGGCCCTAGTGTGTGAGTGTGTGTGCCCTACAATGGATTGGCGCCCTGGCTAGGGTTGTTCCTGCCTTGCGCCCTAAGCTGCTGGCTAGGCACCGGCTCTCCCGTGACCCTGTAATAATGAATGAATGATAATAATGAGCATTTAACTTAGAATAGTCATGCAACAGTATAATAATAAAAGCACTGAAAATCTTGCTTATATAATGGCTTTTACATATTGGAGATACTACAAATGTATTAACCAATAAACTATCTGTTGAGTGATTGCCAGCAGGATTTTATTTAATATCTCTAACTCCTAGTGGCCCAGATTATATGATTATGAACCATCATTGTGTCTCATTCTGTGCCAAGGGTTTCTGGCTGCAGACTGGAGCTCCACTGTAGACAGGACACACAGGTTTGGGTTAGGGATAGAGTTAAGGTGTTGCCCGTCTAAAATGGTGCTACAGTCTGCAGCCAGACCCTTCTCCTTACAAAACATGAAATCAGCAATGGACTACAATTCTGGGGCTGACCTTTACAGGGGTCCCTGAAAAGGAATAAGCGGCTCCTCCCGTGACCTTTACAGGGGCCACATGGGAGGGGTCCTACCCTGGGCTGTTGTGACACTGCAAACTGTGTATTGATGCTGAAGTTCAGAATTGTGAAATAATGAATCACAAGCCTGGATAAAAGTGAAATGTTTCAAGGATAGAAGACTTTCTGATTATGTTCTGCTTAAAGAGACTGACCACATGAGTAGCCATGGAAACTGTCTGCAGATATTAGAGAGAGCATGTAAAAGGTCAAAGGGATCTGAATGTGTAATTATCTTTAGCAGTAAGTAAACAGAAAGCTGTTAGCTTAGAGAGAGTGCAAATGATAAGTATAAGCTAGTATGATAATTCTGGGGCAGTGATGGCTCAGAATGTTAGGACTCCGGGTTGCTGATCAGAAGGTTGAGAGTTTGAGCTCTGGCACTGCTGAGGCCACTGTTGGGCCCTTGATCAAGGCCCTTAAGCCTCTGCTCAACCCAGCCATTGTGCCCTTCCCAAGGCCAGTTAGTGGGAAGGTTGTGTGAGGAAAGGAATCCGGGGTAAAAACTGTGCCAGATCAAAATGCAGACTCGATCAGCTGTAGTGACCCCAGGAATAGGGAGCAGCAGAAAGAGAATGTTAAAAAAATGCTGTGGAGCATCTTATAGTTAAAAGAATCACAGATAAGGATTTCCTTTACATGTAAAGTTGCACAGGATTTTGCAGGTTAATTTGTTATTAATATATAGTATCAATATAGTATCAGTTTCAAATAGCCTTTATCTTGGAGTAACCATAGCATTGTACCTGATAAACATCTAAAATAGACCTTATGATTTGTTGTACTATATCTGCTGACTGTGGGAGGGCATTTACTGCTGTTTAATTAGCATTACTTATGGATGACAGATGTTCCCAGTTCATCTGCACTGTATAACAGCATTTTTATTTTCTGTGTTTTCAAAGTAGCAGAGTGCGTATATACACTCACTAAACACTTTATTAGGAACACCTGTACACCTACTCGTTCATCATACTCGTTAATCAGGTGATAGTGTGGCAGCAGTGCAATGCATAAAATCATGCAGATATGGGTCAGAGGCTTAGGGTAATGTTCACATCAACCATCCGAATGGGGAAACATGTGAGCTCAGTTATTTTGACTATGGAGTCAATGACCATGGAGTCAATTGTTGGTAGTTTGTGTATTTCTATAACTCCTGGGATTTTCACACAAACAGTCTCTAAAGCTTACTCAGAATGGTGCAATAAAGAAAAAAAACATACAGTGAGCAGCAGTTCTGTGGACAGAAACAACTTGTTGATGAGAGAGATCAATGGAGAATGGTCAGACTGGTTCAAGCTGACAGAAAGGCTACAGTAACTCATAACTACTCTGTACAATTGTGGTGGGCAGAAAAGCATCTCAGAATGCAGAACATAAAAATGTTTGAAGTGCATGGGCTTCAACAGCAGAAGATGATGTCTTCACTGTTTCACTTCTGTTTCACTTCTCTCAGCCAAGAACAGAAAACTGAGGCTACAGTGGGCACAGGCTGACTAAAATTGTACAGAAAAATGTAGCCTGGTCTGATGAATCTTGTTATCTGCTGAGACACACAGGTGGTACGGTCAGAATTTGGCACCAACAGCATGAATCCATGGACACAACCAGCCTTGTCTCACCAGTCCATGCTGGTGGAGGTGGTACAATGTATTCTTGGCACACTTTTAATGCCTGTTAACACCAATCAATCATTGTTTGAAAGCCACAGCCTTTTTAAGTATTGTTGCTGATCATGTGCATCCCTTCATGGCCACAGTTTACCATCTTCTAATGTCTACTTCCAGCATGATAATGTACCATGCTACAAAGCAAAAGTCATCTCAAACTGGTGTCATAAACATGACAATGAGTGTCAGTGTTCTTCAGTGGCAGTCCCTGTCACCGGACTTGAATCCAGCAGAAACCTTTGGGATGTTGTAGAACAGGAGATTCACAGCATGCAAGTGCACCTAAAGGATCTGCAGGTATTGCATGATGTAATCATGTCAACATGGACCAGAATCTTAAAGAAATGTTTCCAACATCTTGTGGAATCCATGCCATGAAGAACTGAGGCTGTTTTGAACCCAAAGGTAGGCCTTACACAGTATTATTATAGTGTTCTTAATAAAGTGCTTGGTGAGTGTATAAAGCTTCTAGAGCTGTTTTTAACAATTTTATAATGGTTTAATAGTTGGAGATCATGAGATGATAGCATTTCAGAGGTAGGAAGAAGGTTTGGATTTTCATGTATGAGCATTTCAAGGGTGTACCATCAATACAAGAATTCTGGCAAAACCTCAAACTTATGACAGCACCGTGGCCGTAAAAAGACTCTGGGTGAACATGACCACCGTCAGCTAGAAAGAATCATTTCACACGATATCCATGCCACACTGCCTCAAGTAACATCGGTATTCAATGCTGGGGCCTCAACAAACATCAGCGTGAGGACTGTGCAACGTTCTCTCCAAGATCCCATGGGGGACCTACCAAGAATTAACTGGTCTACCAGTTTTTCTGGTACTTTAGTGTACAGTATATAAATTCTTGTTGTCATGAATTCTATTAAATACATTACCATGATTATGATGTGGCTTGCTAGTATCAGACATTAAGGATTGTGTATGATTTGGTCATAGGGTCTCTTAAATACCTCTCTGTAGTAGCATGTAACAACAACTCTGTAGTAAAAACAACTAAAAATAAACTAAATAAAAATAAATAAAAATACCTGAGCATCTCTAATTATGTCAACATTATGGTTCTACATGGCTCCTGGCAGCTCCGATGGTCATTTTGACCAGAATGGTGTCTTCACAAGATTACTGTACTACCTGCTTAATGCCTGAAGATGTGACTGGAATGTTTCAGTGTTTTAACTGATCCACTAAGATTTAGATTTTAGTTTTTCTAGTGACCAAATGGTCAAATTATCAAGATGTTTGCAGGTTTATGTTAAATAAGAATCATGTGTTTCCTGTATAAAATGCACAATGATGTATAGTAACTGCCCATGCAGAAGCCCTGTGTGGAAATGTGTGTGTTGTTATATGGTGAATGTGACCTGGGCAGCACATTGCTTGTGTGAATGTGAGAGCTGGATTAGAGCCATGGGGCTGGCAGAGGGAGAAAGAGGAAAGAGCAGCATGAACCCGAGGATGTGTTACACCCTGACAGTGAAGATCATGGTTGACTGTACTATATTTCTCTCTCTCTCTCTCTCTCTCTCTCTCTCTCTCTCTCTCACTTTCTCTCCTAGAGAGGTGATGAGGAGGCAGTGTTGGACAGAGGAGGCACTCGAGCTATGCTGAAGGCCAATTTAGAACAAGAGGAGCTAGAAGGTAACAACAGAAAGTGAAATTCTCACTTCATGCATTCATCTGTGCAGAGATGTGATGGTGACTGAGAGAATGAGAGAGAATGTGAGAGAGAATGAGAGAGAGAATGAGAGAGGGAGAACATGTGGGTGGAACTCAAGATCACATTGCACCAGTTCAGGTGTATGTGTGTGTGTGTGTGTGTGTGTGTGCGCATTACGATACATGAATTAAAGGGGATGTTATGTGGATGGTATCATTGGGTTAAGAGCATTTCTCTTGAAAAGGAAAAAAGCAGAAGACGTCAGTAATCTTTTGACGTCAACAAAGGAGCTATTTCTGTATCTTGCTCTGTCTCTCTGTGAGACAAGAAAACCACAGTAATGGTTTTATTTGCACATTTATTATATAAAATGCGTAACATAATTATAGCTCATTTTAAGCTGAGGAAACATTGAGCATCATGTTATTAGTGTTTTTAAATTATGCCTTAGCCACCTACATGTATCCGAAATAATGATGTGTTTCTGTTTCTGTTTCCTCCTTTTTCTACCTCCATTTGTTTTTGGTAAAAGCCATACTGGCTTGCACTTGTATACAAACAGCCAGACATTTTTCTTTGTTTAAAAAAACAATTTATTACTGTAAAAACCACCTTATAGATAGTGACAGTATACTTCTGTACTGCAGCTGCTAGTTACATTTACATTTAAGGCATTTGGCAGACGGCCTTATGCAGAGCAACTTACCTTTTATCTCAATTACACAGCTGAGCACTTGAGGGTTAGGGGCCTTGCTCAAGGGCCAAACAGGGGCAGGTTGACTGTGGTGAGATTTGAGCTCATGACCTTCTGGTCAGTAGTCCAACATTTTAACCACTGAGCTACACTGCCCCTGCTACTAGTGTGTTATTACCTTAGTCTACAGTACTCTATATATACTTTATGTATAGTGCACTGTGGGCTGTTAGTCTGGATGATCATTTTGTAATTTTTGTATTTTTCTCTTAAGAAGTAATAAGCTATATTGCATGAGCAAGAGTGCAGTTCTACTGTATAATGACATGGCTGTGATTCACGGGAGGCATGTGCCTGCAGGGTGATATTCAGTATAATCATGCTCTCCCTTGTACAATATTGTTTCATTTAATAACTTAAGGAAGAATTGCAGTACAAAATTATCATACAGAATAGCAGAGCACAGTTGCCATGTCTGCTTATGATGTTGCTAACTGTACTGTAGTAACTTTACCAAACTAGGAAGTGGAAGTTTATGTGATGAATACAGACAAGGGCCGTGATACACACAGTGACATGAACCAGTCTGGTTCTCGGAAATGCTGTATAGACACACTTGGAAGGCTGCTCGACCAATCAAATCAGTGGACTGGATCTACAGTAGCTGTTGTATGAATAATAATAGTCACGTAATATATTAGCATGTTCTGTAGTGCATTTATATTGAAAGATGTTGTTAGCTAACCAGTGGAGCTTGTGCACGCAGTGCTGCCAGTATAGGTCCGGCTTTTGCTTAGTGTTCCTGTCTCACTTTATAGCGTAAGATATTTATAACACTGCACTGACTGTTAGTGCCTTCCCACTCAGTGCTGTCTCTTGGAGTGAAAGCAAAATAAGAGGTTTAGTTACCACACTCTGTGTGTGTGTGTGTGAGAGAGAGAGAGTGTGCGTTTTTCTATTATAGCTGTAAGAATACAATTAATTATTATAATAATTGTATAGGTAGATTTGGATTAAACAGAAATGTGTGTGTGTGTGTGTGTGTGTGTGTGTGTGTGCGTACCTGTTTTTTGCATCTTTGTCCCCACAAGGATAGGGATTTCTGATATTTTTGACCTTGCAGGGACATTTTGCTGGTTCCCATAAGAAAACTGGGTTTTTATTGTAGTTTTTAACAAAAAATAAAAACAGAACCAAAAATTTGCCTTTTCATTACAGAGGTTAAGGTTGGGGTTAGGTTAGAGTTTGGGTTCGCATTAATTAGCTGCAGTAATAATTATGTCAATGGAAATTCCTTATAATTATAGAAATACAAATTTGTGTTTGTGTGTGTGTATGTGTGTTTGTTTAAAACGTGATGTTAAACGTGTAGGCCCTAAGGCCTAATTAAATGAACATGCTACAGAAAGTGACTATATAATTGTTTAGTTTAACTCATATGAAAGCACAGCTAGCTGCTTCTGTCCTCGTTCAGTGAACTGGAGACGTCATAACCCTCAAATCATTAATAATCTAGATTAAAGGCTTTAAGGCATGCTATTTATCATTTACTTAATTTGGTAACACCATTAATATATTTTTCTTTGGTCACATTCTATAAGGACATGAAAGTGTGTTGATGAACTGGCGTATTGGGACATTAGATGTACACAGAGATGCAATATTAAACAGGGAGTTTAATCCTCTGTAGAAAATGACATTTATGGATCTGTCTCAATATTTCTTCATTTTTATTTTAGTCAGGATGGTTATTAGAGCTGTAGTTTTGTGGGGTGATTACAAAATTGTCTGTGTTTACACCCAGGTCACAGAACATTGTATATCGGGGTGCATGTGCCTCTGGGACGCCGAAGCCACAGGCGCCACCGTCATCATAGTCACAGACACAGGAAGAGGAGCAGGGAGAGAGATTCAGGAGTGTGTGATGGACGAGAATCACCTGCATATGGTAATCTTTCCTTCTCCTAATCTTTCCTAAGAGTCTGTCTCTCTTACCACCATCTTTAAACTACACCTTTTTTTGTTATCCTGGTTCCAAATACTAAGAGGCACTGGTAGCCCAGTGGGTGCGGACTTGATCCGCTGTGGCGACCCCAAGGAACGGGAGCAGCCGAAGGAAATATTGGTTCCAAATACTAAGCAGCTTTCTCTCTGTGCTGAATGTTCATTTATCCAGCTGCTGCATGTGCATGAGTCACTCCTCTTCCTCTGTAAGGTTGTCAGTAACATGGCAGTTAAACAATCACAATAATGCTGTTTGGCAGTGAAATGAATAGATGTTGGGAGAAGTGCTTTAAGATTGGTATGGTATAATGATTAGTACAGGCTAATGACCACTGTATGTGCTCATTTTGGGGGTTTTCTTACACCGAGGCATTTGTGTTTAGGTAATTGACCTAGATATTTGTTTTGAAAATAGGTCATGCATTGAATGGGAGGGCTAAGAAAGGTATATATTATGGTTGCAGCTTTTCTTTCTTTAAAAAAATATATTTCAAGTACATAACCATGCCATGTGTCTTCCAAATAGGAAGCACAATCAACAAAAAAAGCTGTTCTACATTCTGTGTTGCAGACACACCCTCTCAAAGGGTCCAGTTTCTGCTGGGAACTGAGGATGATGATGAAGAGCACATTCCACATGACCTCTTCACAGAGCTGGATGAAATCTGTCTGCGTGAAGGAGAGGATGCTGAGTGGAGGGAGACAGCTAGGTAACCCATCATACGTGTCTCCCACTTTCAAGTCAGCCATGTGATTAAATTATCAGTAAAGTCATAAAGGTCTCAAGGAACATTTGTGATAATTTTCTTTTGAGCACCAAGTATAAAATTTGCACAGGTACTCACTTATTAAAGCAGGTAAAAAAATATTAGAGAGAGTAGAAAGCTGTGTCAAGCTTGGACAGGACAGTGGAGGTTAAAACAGATAACAGGGTTTATTAATAAACTGCTCCAGCAAACAATCTAAAATGTAAAATGTCAGACATAGAGTATAAGCAGGCTGAGCTCACAAACACAGAGTTATCCAGGTCAGTACAAAGGGGAACTTCTGAGGGCAAAAAAAACCCCAGATAAAATATATCAACAACAAATATCAAATACAATCATACAGAGGAAATGTGTGAATCTTGGACACTGAGAGTTATTTAAGACTGAAGAAGTGATTAGTAAATGAGGGGCAGGTGAGTATGATTAGTAAGCTGCTGAACTTGAACAGGTTGGCTGTGACAAGGGAGGATTCCCACATTCCACATGAGTTAACACATCAACTAGTTTCCTACTGTTAACAGAAAAGCTGTTTTAGGACATCACCATTTATTTGTGCAGCAAAGAATGCTCCAAACCCACTTTTATTAACAATCCTACACCGGCTAGAAATGTAATTTCTAGCTTCAATAATTTGGTGCAATAAATGTGCAAAAAGCACAAAATTGTGTCATATTACTCTATTTATGGACATACCGATTCTTAACATGCAGCGTTGTGGAGAAGCTGGTGGCTTGGCTGCAGTTATTCATTCTGAAATTGAGTGATCTCCTTATAGCTTAATGATATGATGGAGGATACATTTTCTATCGGGCCATGTTCAACTCAGTCACAAGTAGATGAGTGGGATTGCAAAGTGATGATCAACCTGTGCTCCTGAAAGTGCTTTTTCACAAAGCGATGGCCATGAAGGAATTCACTATGCTTGAGTAGCAATTTATTCAAATGTTATATAGGACAATGAAAATAACAGAGGAATTCCGTTGGGAGTGGGTGGGAGTTGGATGGCGGCAGTCTTGTTCACACCTCTCCACTTCATGGAAAGTGATATCAATGTGTTAACAGTCCATTAAAGCAAAAGAAAATAAAAAAGCCTTTTCTCAGCATAGTCTTGTGTAGTTGACAGTAGAATTGGTCTCATCTAATCTGAAATATTTCCTTACTGCCTGCCTAACTGTTATTTTTTCATTGCTTAAATTAATCGAGAGCTTGCCAACAGCAGCAACTAATGAATGTATTACGTGAATAATCTCTGCAACTGTACTGCATACATCAAATGTAAAATAATAATCAATAAGCAATTAAGGAGCTGATATAAATACATTATGACAGTATACAGGTCCTCCTGTTTCACAAACCAACATGCCTCCCTTCCTGTTGACCATCCCCTCTCACTTTGTATAGCAGATATGAATTCAGCATAGAGCAGTGTGGATGCATGAAAGGCCGCTGGCCCTGATAGCATACCCAGGCATGTGCTCAGGGAATGTGTTGGACAGCTGGCACATGTCTTTACTGCTATCTTCAAGCTGTCATATCAGTGAATAAGCACTGTAGCATTCTACTACAAGGTCAGTGACCTGGGCATCAGCACTTCCATATCCAATTGAATTCTGGACTTCTTAACCAATAGAACTTTAGGTTGGGCAATCACATGTCCTCTTCCCTCATTCTGACCACTGGCATCCCACAGGGTTGTGTGCTGAGCCCACTGCTCTAATCCATGATCACCCATGACTGTGTGTCTCAGAATAACTCCAACATAATCAATTATGTAGATGATACCATGATGGTAGGTCACATTAGCAATAACAATGAGTCGGCATACAGGTAAGAGATCCAATGCTAAGAAGACCAAACAGCTCATGGTGGATTTCCAGTAATCTAATAGCAGCAGACACTTTTCCATCTACATCTATGAGACTCAAGTAGAGCGTGTCCACATCTCTAAAGATCTATCATGGTAGTAACAGTATCAGAAGTAACAGCATCTTTATGTCCTGAGGAGACTGAAGAAAGTTCATCACCCCCCAGATCTGGTCAAGTTTCTATTGCTGCACCACTGGCAGCATCCTGACATCCTGACCTCAGTGTGGTGTGGCAGCATGTGGCATGCTGTCTACAAGGAAAAAACATGCAAAGTGGGGCAAAAGCCACCCACAACACATGACAAAAAAAGGGGGGGGGGTGTTTATGAAATCAATGCAGGGTCAAATTACACAGAATATACATATACCCACTTAGATTATTAATTCAGTGGTGCTGAAAGTTCCAAAATGTCTTTTAACTTGCCAAGGCCCAAGTGATCATGATTAACTACAACTGGTAGCTTCTCTGTTTCCACATAAAAAGAGTTTGTTTGGTTGAAGGCACTCATTGGACTGACCGAAACATAATCAAAGAGAAAGTCCAAGGAGCTCAGTGCAGATCTGAGAAAGATGATTGAAGTTTTCAGGAATGTATCTTGGAGACATTTCAAACAACTGCAGATTCCAAGATCATCAGTTAAAACAACTGTGTGTAAGTAGAAGTTATTGCAATGTGTAGTCAATTTGCTACGGTCTTGAAGAAGGCCTAAACTGTGACTCTCATCTGAGGGAAAATTGGTCTTTGTGGTCAGGAACAACCAAATACCACCAAGGCACAGACCTATTATGAAATAGAAGCTGCTGGAACATTGTGTGAGTGTCTACAGTCAAGCAAGTTTTATATTGTCATGAACTGAGAGGCTGCATTGCAAGGAAGAACCCCCTGCTCTAAAATCAACACCAGATGGCCTTCTGGAGGAAAGTTTATGGTCAGATGAGACAAAGATTGAGTTGTTTGGTCACAATGACCAGAGGTATGTTTGGAAGTTAAAGGCATTCAACCCTAAGTAAACTGTACCAACCTCCAGCATAGAGGTGGTGGCATCATGCTTCTGCTGTGAGTGGAACTGGTACCTTGCACAAAGTGTATGGAATAACGAAGAAGAAAGACTACCTCAGAATTCTTCAGCATAATATCAAACCATCAGCAAGACAGTTGAAACTTGGACACAGTTGACAGAGATCCCAAACACACATCAAATCTTGTTGTGGAATGAATAAAGCAGGCTAACATTAAGCTTTTGTAATGGCTTTTCCAAAGTCCCAAACTCAACCCTATCAAAAATATGTGGACTGTGCCTAAAGGTCGGGTCCATGCCAGGAAACCAACAAATTTACCTGGACTCTAACCAAATCTACAAAAGAAGAGTGGTCAAATATCCAACCAGAACCTACAAAAGCAACTCGTCAAGGTGCAACTTACTAAGGGACATTTAACAAAATATTAGATGTGCTGTATGTATACAAAAAACTGTCCATGATGACACACACACACACACACACACACATGGGAGATGTATTTGGCAGCAAGTTCTCAAAGTTGATGTGTTGGAAGCAGGAAAAATGGGCAAGCATTGAGATCTAACTGACTTTGACAAGAGCCAAATTGTGATGGCTAGATGACTGGCTCAGAAGACAATCTCCAAAATGGGAGGTCTTATTGGATATTCCCTGTATGCAGTGGTTAGTACCTATCAAAAGTGGCCAAGGAAGGACAGCCGGTAAAGTGGAAACAGGGTTTCTTGTGCCCAAAGCTAACTGATGTTTATGGGAAGGGAAGGCTATCCTGTCTGCTCTGAGCCAACAGAAGAGCTACTGAGGCACAATTAGCTATCTGTCTGTCTGTCTGTCTGTCTGTCTATCTGTTTATCTATTTTGACATAACTGAGAGATGGGTATTTTCCTTAAAGTGAGTCATTTATTATAGCCTGCATTAGATCTACTGAGAAGCTATCTGTAAAAGCTCACATAACCTTAAATAAATGAGCAACAGTGTGAAAAGTGTGTGAGACAGAATAAAGGAGGCTAAATAAAGGCTGTAGCTGCATGATTATGGCACAGCTGACAGATGTTAATGGCTATGGGAGAGTAAAAGCCAGGACTGAGAGTCAAAAGTGATCACAAATGGACCTGACCACTTCTAATGGTATTTGTTCTTGTATTTGTATTCTTTTAAAAAAAAAAGTCATGAATTGATGTTAGATAAACTGTGACGAAAACAAGGACAGAACAGTACACAAGAGTCTGTCCAAGCAAGTAGTTCTTCTTTTCTACATACATACATACATATTTTGACGAAGGCCACCAGAATGTAGGGAGTGGGCGTCTACTTCCAGGTTTGGGGAGAATGGCTTCTAGTGCGGGCTGGACGCCTAGAGACAGTTGTCACCTACCCTCCTCAGGTTATATATTCATCCTGGTGACCCCTTTTGCTGTTGCCATAATGTCTGTCTTCTCTCTATTTCTGGTTCTATATGTTATTGTTCAATAAACCGCTACATTGTTTTTGAGCCAGCTGTTGTGTCTGAGAATGTCTTCTCACAAACGCTCCTCACCACTGATGTCACAATATATTGCATTTCATCAATGTTACTGCTCTCTCCTCTCCTCTCTCTCTCTCTCTCTATAGATGGCTGAAGTTTGAGGAGGATGTGGAAGATGGTGGGGAGAGGTGGAGTAAGCCCTACGTGGCCACACTCTCTCTGCACAGCTTATTCGAGTTGCGTAGCTGCATCATCAATGGCACAGTGTTGCTTGACATGAGGGCCAACTCTCTAGAAGAAATTGCAGGTGTGTGTGTGTTTGGACCATGTTTTTATATTTTTGTGAGGACCAAATCACATTTTGATGGTCCCCATAAGGAAAGTAGTTTTTTAAATAACTAACTAACTAAATAAATAAATAAAAAAAGAGTAAATATGTTGCCTTTTCATTACTGAGGTTAAGGTTAGGGTTAGGGTTTGGGTTAGCATTAATTAGCTGCAGTAATAATTATGTCAGTGGAAAGTCCTCACAAGTATAGCACTACAAGTACTGTGTAGTACAAACACTGTGTGGGTGTCTGTGTGACTGAACTGAATGGTAGCTCTGAAATTCTTACAATACAATTTTACATATATTACAATCTTATCAATATTCAGTAGTCTTAACAGCCTGCACTAGTTAGGAGATACAGTATGTTATTTCTGAAATATCGCTATAGTTAACTGAAGAATATATGACTGCATAATTCTTATTTCTGTAGAGGAAAACCTTATCTTAAATGTCTTCTGGTTGAGATGTAACAGCATCTTTGGGAAGCCTTAATTTGGGGTTAAAGGTCTAATTTGATGTTAAAATCAGTCTCAGGTTCTGTAAATGTTAAGAGAGCCTGGTAGCACTTCAAAACACATTTGTAATATACATGTTATTTAACATTAATAAATCTCCCAGGTTTGGTTTCATAATTATAGTCACAAAAAGTACTGTTTATTAACAGTAGTGCTGGCCTTTTTCCCGAAAGCAAACTAATATTTGATTTCTCAGCTACAGCGGATGGCAAATGGACTTGTATCTTATATTTGGATAATCCTTGTTGTCGTGGTTCTACTGTGCCACTTAAATTTTATAAATTAACATCTTGTTGAGGTTTGCTGATGTGAGTTGGAATGTCCATCTCTACAGCGCCACAGTTCTAGATCTATGTGAGCAAAAATAGCAGCGGTGCTTGATAAAGTGCTTTCTGCAGTCACAGGACTATATACCATACAGCTAGCTTCATTTATTGGAGGCTTAGAGAGATAAAGAGCCTTATCCTAAAAATAATTTAGCACAGATTAGTAATTTAAATAGCACATTACTTAAGTATGAAGTCAGGGACACTCTATTAATCAGTCCAGCTGGTATTTTAATTTTTGATGCCTTTCTGGTGCACGTATGGACAGTTTCTGCATACACCAGCCATTATACAGAATGTATGAAGATTTCTTTCACAGAGTATGTAAAATGTGTAAATTCATAACACATTTGATATGGTATGACAATCGCAGTATCTGTAGTATATTATGAATGTATATGTAGTATATTTATGAATTAATAAATAATTTTATAATAATAATAATACTTTTAAACAATTTAAAAAGTTATTTATGACTATTAAAAACAGGGACATTTAGCATTAGAAGGCCTAGTCACAAAGAATGTGCTGTAATGTATATTATTTATTTCTCTTTTAGACATGGTTTTAGACCACCAGGAAGCATTGGGAGAACTTGGTGAGGAGGTGAGAAAGAAAGTCCGAGAGGCCCTGCTTAAGCAGCACCACCATCAAAACCAGAAGAAGCTGGCCAACCGTATTCCTATAGTACGGTCTTTTGCTGACATCGGCAAGAAACAGTCCGAATCTAACTCTATGGACAAGAACGGTATGCTCTACCCAAGGAGGAGTCCTTCTATGTACAGATTTCATGTAGTTTTCCTACCATGCTTTTTGGTGGATACATTTTTTTTGTTGGAAATTTTTTTGCCAGTCTCTGTTCCAGATGTAAACATGCATGTGCACCCATGTGAACCATGAAACCACAGAGCCCCCCACTTACAAAACCAAATTTAACCCGTCTATTATGCATGAGCATAAGTGACCAATAATGTGAGCACCATTTTTACAATGGAAATGACACAAAGAATGATTATTCATTAAAATGACTTAATTATTATTACTTTATTTTATTATTTTTAAAGAATAGAATTTGCAGGGGAACACAGGCACTATAAATCTGAAAGGTATTGGATCCTGTTTTGGCAGGATAAACCATAAATGAAGTACTGCATATGACACTAATTTGTGAACTCTAAAAAGGGCAGACCAGACAGACAGTATAAATGCTACTGTTCTTCTGTATACAGCATTTCTGATACACACCAATCAGGCATAACATTATGACCACCTCCTTTTCTCTACACTCATTGTCCATTTTCTCAGTTCCACTTACCAT
>JAOUQY010000049.1:17595001-17608911 GCA_028566355.1 Doras micropoeus
ATATAATCAGGCATTTGAAATGCTACCTTATCTCTTTATTCCTTATTGTGCTATTCCTCTTCATTCATTTATTCATTTACAATTATCGTGGTCAGGAACCTAGACTGGGAACTCTGAGCACTAGTGTAGGACAATTGAAAGACAGCATGCACACACATTTGTTCACTCATTGACACCTACATGCATGTGCAGTCCACCTACATGCATTCTGGGAGGTTTATGAAAACCAAAGAACACCCATGTGGACTCAGGAAGAACATGTGAAACTCCACAGAAAAAAAGTGACTAGAGCTCAGAATTACACCAGAGCTGTGTCCCTGGAGCTGTGTCAGTGCTACCCACTTTGCCACCATGCCGCTTACATATACTCTAATGTTGCATAAACCAATTACTATAAATGTTCAGTAACTAAAGAAATACCGTATGTAGTTACAAGATTAAGGAAAATCATTTTTAAGACACAGGCAGGCCTTGAGAGTTTAAGGACTGAAATTAGTCATTACTATTAGCTTCTGAGATCATTCTATGGAAGAATGATGTAAGATATATAAGACAAATAATGTGAGAGATATAAGACAAGCTCTTCACACTAATGGTACTGTGGCCATTGCTACAGCCTGATTGCACTATAAAATGGTTGAAAGGTTATATTATATAAGAATATAGTAGTATTGATATTTGTTTTATGAAGTCTGCGTTGTCTATAGAGAAACATTTCCATATATTAAGGGTTGTCACACCAAATACTGATGTTGTTTAGTTTATTATTCTTTATTGCACATTGTAGTATTTCATTACACCATTTTTAAATTAATTTTATTTACAGAATTGCTTTTTGCCTACTGTATTTATGTATTTACATACACTCAGGGTTCTGCTCCTGTCAGCCAGAAACAAGAATCTGAGTCTACAGTGGGCACAGGTACATCAAAACTGGACAGCGTTGGCTTTGGAACAACTTTGCCTGCTCTTTTGTATATAATACTGCATATACACTTAAAAAAAGCCAGAATTCATCAGACATGTTTTGTTTTATATTTATTTGGATATTTGCAGTCAAACACTGAGTTACACTTGCTTTGCTCAATACCACAGCTTTTTTTTAAGGGAAGATCAGACCCAAGTCTTCAGGATACACATTGAATTCAGTGCAAGTAATTCTTCAAATAGCACAGGCATCACAATCAGTGTCACATTTACTATAGAGCTATAATATTTAATACATATTATAAAAAGACATGCAAACAGTAAACACACGTAACAGTCATGTTTTGCTTGATCAACAAAGCAAAAAGAATACCAATAAAAATGAGATGAGTAAAATGAAGATACAGCATACAAAACTGCAATCAAACAGTATCCAAAATCTCAGCTTGTTAACATTTCACCATAATTTATATACATACGTGTTGCACAGTTTTATTTCAATACAAATTTCCTACAATCAAGCTGATTATTTATTTCTTTTCAGAAAAGCACTTCTGAAGAAAATGACTGAGGTGTATGTAGAGGTGGTAGCGGGCCTTGCCAGACAGACCATGGTCTTTATCTGTGTACCACTGTAAGGATAAAAAAGATAGGTGTCCAAACAAAACCCACTCAGATATGTGTGATTCAAATATCTTTAGTATTTGAAACAAAGCTTATTTTTAATGTTCCTGCATCTGAAAATCTGGTTGGTCAGACACTCCTATTGCCTCCACTCACCATTGCCTCAAAGTCTACTTGCTGCTCCACCAAGGCTTTGGAAATCTGAGCAGCTTGCTGGAAATGGACATTATCTACAAAGAAAAGATTTACAAAAATATGACAAAACGTTACATGTTTAAAACAACAGTTAGGATTTGCTGAAACAGTGACACAGCAATCAAGGGAATAGCTATGAGTTTACAAGCAGAATATGCTTGTATGTGCAAATATGCATAGACAATTGCTTAACAGCTTTAGTGAATACTGGAGATTTAAAACTGTACACTGATGCTTTATTCTAAACACCGTTATTTGGGACAAACAGAAAGTAATACCGTCCGCAGTGCCATGCACCAGCAGGTACTGCACTGATTTAAAATTCTTTGCTCTGCCAGTTACTGTGGAATTCTGCAAAGGTAGAACAGGATAAAATAAAGGGGAACAAAAGTGCATTAGATATAAATCTTGTACAGATTGTCATTGCCTTTTAAAAAATACAAATGATGTGAGACGTGAGCTCTTACATTGTAGCTGTCTGAATTCTCCTCAGGCCGATGCATGTACCTCTCAGTATACACAGCGTCTGAAAGGAAACATTTCAGGGCTCAGATACAACTTACAACATGTTCAATACCTGCTCCACAATCAGATAATAACCACTGTGCTACAGTGATCCTTTTAATGCAAAGCCATACCATAATATTCCCACTTGGAAACAGGAGCTACAGCGATTCCACATTTGAACAGGCCACTCCCCGAGCCCAGAACCATGGAGGTCACATAACCACCATATGACTAGAACAGAAAACAAAACTGGTCTAATAAATTAATATCACCTGTAAAAGAGTCTCTATAGAACATTTCCTGCTTGGTAGTGTGCATAGCTGCAGCAGACTTTTCAGTAGTTTGCCATCGGCCTGCTATGCAAGTCTTAAATCTGTGACTTTAATATCTATAGTCACTACCCTCATTTTACAATGTACAACAATTTCCAGAAAAGTTGGGACACTTTCTAAAAATGCAATAAAAAAAGGAAATCTGTAATGTATTAATTTACTGGAAGCTTTATTTAACAGAAAAAAGGATACAATTTTTAGTGTTTTCAAAGACAAACTTAATGCGATTTGTTAAACATAAACACATTTAGAAATTGATGCCTGCAACACACATATGCATGATCATCGAGCCATGAGTACTATTTGAGAAACCGTCATGCTACTGTGATGGACGTAGCCACATGGGCTCAGGAGTACTTTGGAAAATCACTGTCATTAACACAGTCCACCGCTACATCAAGAAATGCAACTTGAAACTATATTATGCAAAGAGGAAGCCATATATTAAATTTGTGCAGAAACACTGGTGAGTTCTCTGGTCCTGATGTCATCTGAGAGACAGTGGAAATGTGTTCTGTGGTCAGATGAGTCCAGCTTTTTTTTGGAAAAAAACAATGTTGGTTTCTGCTTACCAAAGATGAAAAAGGGCAAAAATTCTACTTGCAAAACTGCAACAATTAGTATCTTCATTTCCCAAATGATTAAAAAGTATAATCAAAAGAAATGGTGTTGTGACCTACTGGTAAACATGCCTCTGTCTATTTTGTTCATATTTAAAAAATAGAGTCAAGTTCATCACTGAAAACACTGAAAATCTTTTCTTTGTCCTTTTGTCTCTTAAATAAAGCTTCCAGTGAATTACACATTTCAGTTTTTACTGCATTTTACAAAAGTGTCCCAACTTTTTTGGAAATGGGGTTTGTAAATAGTCAATATATTTTACGAGAGCACTTACCCATCCCCATATTCCTATCCGGTCTTTGTCTATATAACCCATATCGATGAATTTCCTACATGGGAAAAAAAAAAAAACATTTTCTCAGCTAAGCTTAAGCAATAAGCAATATACAAAGCTACAAAGGAGCATAAATGGTTCAACCCATTAAGCCCAGAGACCAGAGAAAGGCTGTAATATGTTCAAATTCCATTTCTGTAACTGTCATTACAGCATCACTTTACATTAGTGCTGTAGTCAAGGCTGGATAGTCAAGTCCAAGACGAATCCAGGAACAAGACTAGCTGAGACTGAATGAAGTCTTAAGGGGGTTGATCCCAAGAGGGTTTAGATATATCAAATACTTTATTGAGGCAAGATTTGGCTTCATTTGTACATTGCGCTGGTGATTAGGCTATGTTTCCTAGGAAGAAATGTCACATTTTGGCAATGTGAAAAGAAGAGCAAAACATGAACAGAAATGAGTCCAGACCAAGACCATATTTAGTGGCACGATGTCCAAATGTCAAAAGATGTCCAAGTTAATACACAAAATGCCTGGACTTGAATCCTACTTAACATATTTGTATAACTTCTGTAATCATCCAAGCTCTATTTAGTACACTCACACAAACAGAAAATCTCCTTCACTCTGTATGAATCTGTCAGATCTAACTTTTTGCCTCTTATGAAAGATCCTAGATGCAGGTGTTATGCAATATGCAGCTGTTTCCCCACCTGCTGTATCCTGCTCCACTATAGTCACAGACAGGTTTAGCATTTAGCGTGTGCACATTGTTCCTCTTAAGCTCACCTCACGGCTGAGATCTGATCTTCCACCTCATATGTGCCCAGCCGCTCGTAGATGGCGTGCATTATTTCGTCGCCTTGGTAACCGCTTCCTCTTCCATCAAAGCTAGCGATGATGGCTTTCTCAGTGCTGCAGAGGTACGTGGCCCACTCCAGCCTGAATTTATAGTCCACATACTGACTTGCTGGACCTGCATAACTTTAATACACAACACTTCTCCCATCAGTCGGATCTTTCTCAAGAATTTTTAAGGTACTTTACACATGTTTAATATTTCAATTCACAAACTGCATTTATTCATGTCTTGATGGATCTGATACTTCTACGACACTCTGATCTTGAATGCGAGCAAGACATTAAAGTTTCAGATTCAATTAGACATCAGCATTTACTTCAGCCAGTTTAGGACTTGAACAGGGCCAATTTTGAGCATTCATCTCAGAGAAAGTGGTGTTGATGAAAGCCCATGACGCCACACATTTGATACATCGCAGCTAGCACATTTAATCACACGTAAACACAAGTCTCAGCACCTGTTCCTGAACTGCAAACATTGACATGGAAAAATAGACTTCAGCTGATACTGTTGTTCCTAAACACACAGCACGAGAACAAAACAATGGAGAGACAAATATAAATGCAGCAGAACTCACACTTGAATCAGGAGAGGGTATTTTTTGGATGCATCAAAATCAGGAGGGAACATCATCTGGTACCATAAATCTGTCATAAATAACTAGTTAATATAAATTGACATATTATAATATATTATTGTTAACATATTGCAGTCATTACTTATAATATACTTCATTGTCAGTGAATAAAGTGTTACTCTTACCAAACCCTGCCATTTTTAATGTGGCACGTTTTATTGTTGGCATTTGGAGCTCGGTTTTCAGAATTTGTTCCAGCTTCTTGTTGTCTTCAAGCACCTGGAGCTCTAGAAGCATCAAGAAGCATCACAACAACCATCAGCGTTTTTTACCCGGAAATTAATTTGATATTATTCATTTATATCACACTGCTGGTGAACTCTCAAATCTGACTGCCCAGTAGGTGCTGTTTAATCTAAAATAACGTTATTTAACAAATAAAACATATATTCTTTGATATGGCGAAGATTTCTTTGGGGAGACATTTATTTTAAATTTATAGAAGGAGCCTCTATCACCAGCACTTTCTAACAGGTCAGATAGGTTAGTCTGTTGCATTTTCTCTGTAATACGCAAAATGCAAGAGAGAGAAAGTAAGCGAGACAGTAAGTAATAATGTGTTTCACAAATGTGTTTCATATCATGAAACAAAACTGTTAAAATCAGTTAAAACACATTGTTCATTAATAAATAAAGATTCATTGTTAAGATAAATGAAACGCTGCAATGCAGTTACAGTATATAACTTTTTCCCCTTTAATCAACTAACAACCTAACCTTTGCGAGATCCTCGATTATCCATCAGTGTAAACATGGGCAGTCCTGGTCCTAGAGAGCAAAGAGAAAAAGGACTGAGTGACCTGTCTTTTACAAAATATTATATAGTTCCATTCTTCCAGTTCTTCATTGGATTTAAGGTTGTGTGGTCGAGTCTTGGACAAAAACACAGTCTAACATTATTCTATATTTATCTGAAGTAGTTTAATACAGCAGCAGGTGTGAGAGAGCAGGACGTGAGGTGCACTAACCGTAGCAGTCCATGCGGAAGTAAGAGGCGTTTTGGCTGAAATGCCCTGAATTGTACTGGCACCTGTCCTCATAGAGCGAGCAGGTGAGGCATTCAGCGGCAGAGTGACTGTGACTTGTACTGAAGGATATCCTGATGCCACACAAAAACAGACATACGTGAATGCAGCAGAGTATTCTAGGAATTAACTGCATAATAATTTCACAATGGATCAAAAAAATGTAAGAATAAATCCAATTACAAAATAACACTGCATTAAAAGAACGGGTCTCTGATATTGAGACGCTATTACATTATTACTGTATAACACCTGCTTTTCCACAGTGGAATCTCGAAGCAGTAGCAAGTAGTTACTCACTTATAAAGGTTTCTCTGGCCTGGTCTTCCCATATGCTGATTACTAATATAGTAGCTATGATGAAAAGCATAAATTAAAAAGAAATAAAAAGAAATAAATAATGAAATTACATGAAATCACTGATAGGCCTGTTCTCAAACCCAACAATCCTAAAATAACATAATAATAATAATAAGTTAATTTTATAGCACTCACATGGCATCCTGGGTTAATTTTGATATATAGATTACTTCCCATTTGCCTGAGGTTACTGCTACTGCTTTGCCCTATAGTAGAAAAAAAACATACAAACATTACCATGATGAATGTTATTAGATGCTCTCTATAACTTTCTTCTGCCCCATGTTTTACACATACACTCTGAGGTCTCAAGAAAGCCTGTCCCAGTTCTTAATTGGACACGGTGTTATATAACGCTCTGGGAGATAACACTCATTAACAAGAAGGTAAATTTACAACTTCAATTTTTACCATATGGCTAAGGCTTCTTCTCCTTATGCTTCAAAAAAATTGCTTATTTTTTTTGGTACCAAAAGTAACTTATTTAACAAGATTCCTCACTCTCTTGACCAGATATAATAATGCCATGTATTCCAATTAAACGAGTCTGTAAGTGAGTTTTACACAAAACTCAAGTATCAAATGCGAAGGTGCCTGATACTTCTACACGTAGCTACATTTGTTTCGTACATAACGTAAACACCAAGTGATATTGCAATGACTAAAGACCACATTATAATTACATCTGACCACTTACATCCTTCACATAGTGGATATGTTTGTAGCCCGCTGCATCACTCATCACCTTGTAGAAGCTGATGTTGTCTGTAGCAAAGTAAGGAGGCCAAGGGTTGTACTGAGAAACAGAGACAAGCACCAAGAGTTGTTAAGCAGTTATTGTCACAGACTGCTTGGAATGTATAGCTTTATTTTTAACATTGAATAATTTGAACTCACCCGACCAACCCAGCCAGTTCTGCTCTTTTGCTCAAATTTCTGCACGAACACATAGTTTTCAAAAGAGATGCATTTTACTGGACAGCAATAATAGCATTTTAAAGCACACTTTAAGTATAAGTACCAATACGGTAATGTAAAATACATCATAAATAAAAGCCCTGCATGAAAAATTCTACTTAAGTAAAAGTACATAAGTGTTAGCAAAATGTAGTTAAAGTATTAAAGTAAAAGTACAGGTTTGGACCCTCTGACTGATATATTATTATATATTACGACATCATTAGATTATTAATAAAGCCTCAGTGTGTATGCTGCATGTTACTGTTGTAGCTCTTGGAGATGGAGCTAGTTTGAACTACTTTATATACAGATTTATAAACAGGGACACCAGATAAATCTGAGGAGTTGATCTGAGATGATTAATGGAAGAAGAAAGAAGGAAAAACAAAGTTGTGATAGATAAATCTGTTTTCAGTTTTTGCGATATCGGATCATTTGAACATTTTTTAAATTAAACCATGTTTAGTGGGAAATATCACTATTTAGTGGAGCTGTTAACAACTCAGAAGTCTGAAATGTGACGCAACTGCACACTGCTTTTTGTAAGACGTCAGAAGCCAGAAAGGTTGGAAAACCCTGTTTAAATCTTTAACTATTATCCTTTGTGTAAAATCTTTATCCTAAAAGTAACTAATCACTAAAGCTATCAAATAAACGCAGTGCAGTAGAAATATATTTATTTCTCTCTGAATTGCAGTGGAATGGAAGTACAACGTAGTCATTTTGATGCATATTATACAGAACAGTAACTACTATACCAATTATTTAGTATAACTAATGCACATAGGTAATATACGGAATTATGTGAGTGAAAAAGTTTGGATCCGCTGAAATAACCTGGGAGTTTAAGGGCTTACGGTCCTTTTCCACCACCATAGACTGTGCTACTAGCACTGGAAATCTGGTGGAGAATTTAATATTATTTTGTCATTGTATGCAAACATTCCAGGCAGTTTCCTGATTGTAAATTCTAACAAAACTTCAAGTAAGATACATATTCTGCATACAACATGTGCTGTAACATCTGCTGTTTACAGATTGTGAATTACTTGATAGGAATGTTCACAAAAAGCAGCAGTTTGTATGTTGGCGCTAAACTAGGGTTATGATTTGCCACTACTGCTGCTTTAATTTTACCATACAGAAGGAAACACCTGCAGTTTGATGACATAACTACTGGACTTTCAAACTAGCGGAAACATGGGTGCTTGTGATGGAAAAACAGACCAGTACTGTTCCTGTGTTGGTTGAAAAGAAGAATTAGAAAAGTCAGTTCTCTTTTAACAACTCCCTCTCTCTGGTGATAGAGCCATATAAGAGATGTAACAGACCGTGATTTCATTCCAGTTGGTCCCATCATAGTCATATATCTGAAGGAGAACCTGGTCTTGCCTGCGTGTCAGCCACTGCACAGCAATCCGCTCATCAGTTACCCAGGTTACTGAACTCAGGTAGTGATCACTGATGGAAAATACAAGCGCACGCACACATGCACACAAACACACACACATACACACTCACCTGTCACTCATATGACAAAACATAATAGTTATTGACACACCTGCAGTTATTATGTGAGAACAAAAAAGAGAAAAAAAATCTGCCGTACCCTGCCCCGAGGGATTTGGGCACCACCACTTCTGAGGGATTAGATGCAGTTGAAGTATCAATTACAAACAGCTTTGCTTTTGGAATATTGGACCCAGCCTTTTAAAAAGAAACACATGCAATTATGTGTTGACTACAAACTGAGTAATATAAAAAAAAACTTATCATACATACAGAATCGTTTTCTGCATTTTCCTACCTTGGGGTAGGGGACAATCATGGTGGTGGGGTACTGCCCATTTCCATACATTGAGTATTCAATGGCATGCACCTCTGTGTCATTAATCTGCACATAGGCCAGGTACTTTGCATTAGGAGACCACCACATTCCCTCATTTGACACAAACACCTCCTCTGGAAAACATAATCAAAGAGCATATTGAAGTCGCTTCAACATTTGTTGAAAAAAGCTGAACATTATTTTTGCTTAAATATTACTAGATTGAAATGAACGGATAATTGAATTAAATAAATAAAACTGATAAATGGATGAATGAAAATGAAGTACATACGAGTTTGCATAAGTGTTATGCGGATAACGCGTCGCCTTTGTCATCTCCATCGCTCATTAAACTGATGTAACATACAAAAATATAGCAACCCAAAAAGAGCTACAACTTCTTCGCTCTCCATTGTTCCTTTCAACTTTAGCAATGTTTGTGATAACTAACGAGCTAGGAGATCCTAACACTGAACACGAGAGATCAGAGCACTGTGCAGGAGAAACTACAGCCAAAACATACAGTAAACAGTTAAAATACATCACCCACAGTTCATAGGTGTTTCATCACTTATTTCTAATACAAAATTAGTCTGAACAGTGTTGTATGATTTATCATGCTACATACAGCGGAGTGCTGTAATCATGACGCTGCAGCGCATCCCAAATAGAGGTATTTTATTGACTGAGTTCCCTATGAAGAGCCCTTGGCATGCTGCACCCTGTGCAGTCTGTAGAGAGCAGGGATACAGCTTGCAATTGGAGTACAGTCTAAAACAAATGTTTGTATAATTTAACAAATTTTTTATCTGTGTTAAAATTTATTGGCGTTAATTTTTTTTATTGCAGTCAATTCTTTAACATGTTAGCGCATTCCTTAACACGTTAATGTGACAGCACTAATAGATATACAGTACTGTGCAAAAGTTTTAGGCAGGTGTGAAAAAAATGCTGTTAAGTGTTAATAGTTTATTTTCATCAATTAACAAAATGCAGTGAATGAACAGAAGAGAAATCTAAATCAAATCGATACTTGGTGTGACCACCCTTTGCCTTCAAAACAGCATCACTTCTTCTAGGTACTAGGTATTCTTTAATGTTTCAGTTAATGACTGTGTTTCAACCTCCATGTGAAAGTGATGATCATTAGCACCTGTTTGGTATATTTGGTTGATCATACACCTGACTATAATCCTACAAAATCCTTGATTTTTTGCAAGCGTAAGAATTGAAATTGGTTTGAAGTCAAAGGGTAGTAACACCAAATGTTGATTGGATTTTCAGATTTTTCTTTTTGTTCACTCACTTTGCATTTTGTAAATTGATATTTACATAAACTTGACATAAACAATTATTATTTGTATGTTTGAAAGCATTTTTAGTTTACAGCATTTTGTGGATGGGAGGCTGACCTTCATAAGACCAGTCTGGTATTCCATTGAGAATCTGGTTGACTTTTCCATCATAAGTTACTTGTATGGGTTCAGCAGTAGCAGTTGGCTTGATGTAAATGTTATAATTCCACACATAGGCCTAAAGAAAAGATAGGAGATTAAGAACAGTGTTGCTAAAATACTATCAATGTAACAGTAAAAGCAAACTGCACTTTCTGAGCAATGGTATATAAATGTTGGGAGTTACGGTTACGTCTCACCATCATGTTTCCCACGGGTGCCCACAGTAGTAACTGGACGACTTCAGGGATGTGAGTAGGTGTGATAAATGCCCTGTACATGACACATTTACAGCAACAAACACATACTGTGTAATACATGGAATGTACAATGTTTTTAATTCACACTTTCTATATCGCATATTCTATTAACAAAAAACAAAAAAACAATTGTGCTTACTGAGTCTCCATATTATATAAAGAATATGAGGCTATGAAGGAGTGTCTCCATTGCTGTCAAAACAATTTAATTTCAGCATTACTGGATGCATTACCAATACGCAATGTTTGCATGATTGTTAGATGTTTTTATTGTTTGATTACCTTTGAAAAGTTGCTCTCCATGCAGACATATTTCCTATCAGCAGACACTATGTAATCAGTTGCATCCACCCGAGCCTATAAATCAAACAATAACCTTAATAAAAAACATCAAACAATTAATAATTAACTGTTCATTAATTAATCATTTATAATTAATAATCAATTCTATGGAATGAAAAGCTAATGTGTATCATGGAGAGGCATCTTACAAATGTTGAGTTGCTCAAGTATAATGAACTGGCCATGGTCTCTACATTGTACAGATACACATTTCCATCCTTGAGTTTGTGGAGATATTCATTGTCTGCCAGAAATCAACATAAAGTTACATAATGTTATTGCTATAATGTCTGATACTGCAAAATGACACTAATCCATAAGTCTAAATTATTTCTTCTGCACAGCATTAAATTATTAGCAGATTACAAATAAAACACTGATTATGAAATGGTGGTACATTACATATTATAGAACTTTCATTGCACTGTGATGAATTCTATAGTTCATATTTGTAATGCTTTTCTCTAAAACTCCAATGTGAAAAAAAGTTAACAAAAATGTAATTATTGGAAAATTGACAAGACACTACATATTACACAACAGGTATAACTGTGTGATACGAAAACGATCTTGGTAAACATATCAATTATTCATTTGAGCATCTTACCTGAAAGCCACCGTAAATTATAGGTTTGATACCTAATAGTATCATTATAAAAGTCATCAAATGTGAAAGTCCTCCTTGGCCCTGAATTGCTTCCTGAAGAAGGAAACACAATAAATATTTTTTAAACAAGGAACAGGCAGGACAAATGACTTACCACACGGTGGCACCACTTTGGAAGTTAACTGGATGATAGGCTTTGAATTGACTCCAGCACACAAAATACTAAGTTCTAAACAAATATATATGTATGTAATAAAATAAATACATAAAATAAATTAAATAAATATTATATCAAAAGTCAAAAGTTTGGACACACCTTCTCATTCAATGTTTTTATTTTATTTTATTTTTTCCTACATTATAAATTAATACTGAAGTCATGAAGGAACCATGAAGGAACTATGAAGAAACACATAAGGAACCATGTAGTGAACCATGTTGTAAACTTTGTAAGTAAACTGAAAACCACTGAATTGAAGGTGTGTCCAAACTTATGACTGGTACACTGGTACCCCCCTCACTCTCTCTCTTTTTATATATATGTATTTATGTATATAAGTATTTATGTATATTTATATATATTAAATATATTACAGACACTCATCATAGTCATGAATGTTATTGCAAATTTGGGCTTTACGTGATTGAACTGTTCGTTTTTATTTTGGTGCCCAAGTTTACATATTTTCTGGGGGGGAGCCCAAGGCCTCTTAACTTCCTGTTAGTGATCATGATTGACTACAGCTGGTAGCTTCTGTGTCCACAAATATAAAAAAGATTTATGAGCTAAGTGCAGATCTGAGAAAGATGATCATAGACTTACACACGTCAGGAATGTCTCTTAAAGCCATTTCTCTTAAACAACTGCAGATTCCAAAATCACCAGTTTAAACAATTGTGCATAAGTACAAGTTATTTTTTGCCACTTCTGCCAAGGTCTGAAAGAAGATTCAAACAGACACCTTCTGCTGAGAGGAAATTGGTCAGGAAGCTGGTCAGGAACAACCCAAGAACCTCCAATGCACAGGCCTACCATGAAATAGAAGCTGCTGGAACACCAGTGTCATTGTCTACAGACAAGCAAGTATTACATCGCTGTTGTCCAAGAAAGAAGCCCATGCTCTAAAATCAACACCTTCAAACTTGAATATGGTTTGCAGCTGACCACACATGTAGGAAAGTTTTTGGTCAGATTAGATGAAGATTGAGTTGTTTGTCCACAATGACCAGAGATATTTTTCTAAGAGAAAAGGTGAGGCATTCAACCCCAAGTGCATGCTACCAACTGGTAAGCATGGTGGTGGTAGCATCATGCTTTTGCTGCCAATGGAACTGGTACCTTGAACAAAGTGTATGGAATAATGAAGAAAAAAAGACTAACTCAGAATTTTCAGCATAACTTCAAACCATCAGCTAGATGGTTAAAACCATGAGTGCTCCAACAGGACAATAAAAATGATCAAAGCTAGTTGTGGAATGGATAAAGCAGGCTAGCATTAAACTTATGGAATGGCTTGCCTAAATTGCTGAACTCAATACTATAAAACAAAAGTGAACTGTGCTTAGAAATCAGTTCTGTGCCAAGAAACCAACAAATTTAACTGTACTCCATCAATTCTGCCAAGAATGGTAGGGTGGCCAAATATCCAAACTGAAATCTGCCAGAAGCTTGGTGATGGCTACCAAAAGCAACTGTTCAAGGTGCAACTTGAATGCACCTGCATGTGTGCTGCATGTATATTTTTGACCCTCTGTTGGTTTTATATACCCTCCCAAAATTCAGAATTGTCCATAAAGGTGTCCAAATTCTATTAATTTTTTTAAATTCTAAATAATAGTGTATTGTACACTCATCATGCCCCAGAAAAAGAACAGTTCAAAGAAATCACAGAAAGTCCATCATCGCCATGACATTCATGTCCACGATGAATGTATGTATACTTCCAACTGCAACTGTATATATATATATATAGTATATATTCTATATAGTGTTTTTTTATTTATTATTATTTAAAATAATAAAGTCATCCAAACTATGAAGAAATACATATGGAATTATTTAGTAAACAAAAAAGTGTTAAACAAACCAGA
>JAOUQY010000049.1:17610612-17621327 GCA_028566355.1 Doras micropoeus
GTATACATGCATGCATGCACTCTGGACAAGAAAAGTTCCAGAAAAGTTTCTCTTGAATGACATCACAGTAAAACAATTTGGGTTCCCTAAATACCCTTTTTGGGGGTGTGGGGGAAGGGGGGTGTCTAGAAATCTTTTACAGTAAGGGATCCTTTTATATATCATAGACCCTACAAAAGAAAGTTTGGGAAAATAGTTATACAGCATTTTTAGATAGATATTTCATTTTTCATCTATAGAGCTGCTTTTAAAATTGATTACTCGTTAGATTCGGGTGGCATGGTGGCACTGCAGGTAGCATTGCTTGCATACAGCCCCAGGATACCAGTTGGATCGTGCATGTTCTCTCGTTGAGCGTTTTCCAGATTCCTTGGGTGCCTCCCAAGTCCCAAAACCATGCCGGTAGATGTGAATGTGTGTACATGCAGCCCTGGGATGGACTGGCATACCCTCTAGAGTGTCTTCCTGCTTTGTGCCTATTATTCCCAGGATAGAATAATTTTTTTCTGTACAAGGTTTTTGTGATACCTTTACTTTTGTAAGAGTGTATATTCGTCTGGTCCAGTGGTGATTAAGGTTCTAGGGATTTATAAAGTAAGGGATCAGAAGCCTGTGATTGCAAATTTCAGCATCGGTGCTTTCCAGCCCTTGTGCAAGTCTCGTAACCATTCTCTGCTTCTTGGTCATTGTATCATTGCTGACCCTGCACTCTCCTATGGACAGTTATTTAAAAGACAGTTTTGCACTTAGCCTTATTTTTTCATTAAGATGCAATTTTATTCCTGCAAGCACCTTTATAAGACAGCAGAGAAGAAAAGTACGACACACCTTCATCATATACTCATCAAGGATTATTTAACTATCTTGTTTTTTTTCTTGAAACATTTTGATTGGTATACACTGACTTTTAATAAGGAGAAATGGTGCCTGGATTTTTACTATAGGCTACAAAACATAAGTACTTAAAAACTGGCAGTCTACATTTCTGATCACCAAGGGACTATTTTTTATTTTAGTGCATTTCTAATTACGTCTCTGAGCCAGCACAGGAGGGAAAAATCTGTCCACTGTCCAGATGTCAGCTTAAGTCTTAGTTGATGGGAGCAGTGATCTGACAGGAGCTCTCTGGTGAGGCCTGTACTCAGGGAAATAACTTCCTCCTGGGGGTGCCTGAACAGGTGCAGTGGTGTGTATGTATGTGTGTGTATTGCTGTTGTTGTTGTATGTGACATTCTCCCCTGAGTGCGTCAGACGCAGAGAACTTTATGGCAGTCAGTAAATTTTGATCCAAGCCCCATCATTATGGATTACTCATGCAAGAAATTAAACCCAGGCGACATATCAGACATTTTTTTTTGCTTACTGGGAGTAAACAGTTTCGTTCCCTAAAGAAGTACATTTCAACATGAATGTCAATAAAAAAAAAAACACCCAATAAAACCCATGTATGGTTCACGCAATGGTCATTCGATATACTATTGCATCTGAAAAAATTGTGACATATTTGAAGTCACATATGAAGTGACATATTTCTAGCCTTTTTGTGTTAATTTTGATCATTATGCCTTACAACTCATTAAAATCAGAAATCCAGTATCTCAAACAGTATATACATGATGTGTATCTCTTGGTCTAGTTCAGCACATGCAACCACAATGATGGGGAACTTGACAGTTGTCGAGAAAACCATCAACACCCTCCAGAAGGCCACAGAAGGTTGTTGCTGAAAAGGCTGGCTGTTCACAAAAGACATATTCTAATCATTTGAGATACTGGATTTCTGCTTTTCGTGAGCTACAGGCCATAACGATCAAAATAAAAAAAATCTTGAAATATGTCTCTTGATGTGCAATGAATATAAAATATGAGTTTACCTTTTTCAAATTAAATTATGAAGAAAATGAACTTTTTCCACTCTATTCAAAATTTTTGAGATGCACTAGTAATAACCCTTAAATATCAAATCCAATGTGCTTCACTAAATTTGCAAAATGACAAAACATGCATGGATTAGTCATGGCTTGCTCCATTTGGTTTCATTTCCTGAAGGGATACGTGACCCGAGCCTTACGCAGTAATTAAATAAAAACATTTTACAGTGTAAAAGTGTTCAACTCATTTGGAGCTTATAGTGATAAATATCTCATTTGCTTGAGATAGGAAAATAAATCCACATGATTAAGAACCTTGTATTTCTTAAGGAATCAGAAGTGACAGTTAGATTTTATTCTTTTATTTCATATACATTTAAATAAAACCAGTGGTTCCAGTAAGTGTTTCTGTAACACCAAGAACATAATTAATATCAACCCTAAAATGATCTAAGTGTAGGGCTCCTTGGCAAGTTACAAGCAATTATACGTGTCTCAATGTATTATCTTTAAAGTCTGTGGCTGTTCAGCTACTCATACTGCAGGAACAAAAAAGTTACCTCTCTCATGGAAGCAGTTCAAGCAGCAGAGCATAAAATGTGGTGATTAAATTAATCATAATTAAAAAGAAAAATATTTTTACAACAACTAAAAGAGATGAGGATAATGTCAGTGAGAATCTTTGAGCCTCCTGTGCCTCCCTTTAGGCAAAGTGTGCAATATGGAGACGACTGGTGCAATATGTGTAAACTAAATCATTCAGAATTGAAAAAAAGGAAATAAAAGAGACAGTTTTCACATTCCACATGCCAGTGTAAATGATTCTATGGTCTGCTATTTTTATGACAACGTAATGCCTAATTATTTCAGTGGTACAATGTGCAGTTCAGTACTAGTTGTCAGTAAGTAAACTGAGATGAGCACTGTTTTACTCTTTCCGCTGATTTAGTCCATCTCTGTTTCATCATCTGAGTTGTGTGTGACGACATATTGAGCGTAGTCAAATGCCGGGAACCTGATGGCCAGCTCATTCCACTTGCTAAACACCTTTTTCTTGGAGTTGCATGTCACCACAAAGTTTTTAATGTGGAGGCATGGACATTCGATGCTTTTATAAAGCATCATAGAACCCCAACCCTGCAACCACAACAAATCAAAAAGATCATTAAAAAACTTGTGCTCAGTCAAAGCATATATAGCCAAAACCATCAACATGGCATCAAATTTACTTGATCTTGGACACTGAGGGTGCGATTCTCCCATGTGTATAAGTCAATGAAGGTCATTATGCACTTTGGGCGGCGCAACCCCAAAATCCCAGCGTTTCTTATGTAAACTTCAGTTACCCGCTGTTCCGAAACATAATATTGCGTTTTAAGTCTGCCATAGCCCTACGGTTAGCATTAATATACATGCACAGTTACAGTTAAATCCGCTGTTTGCCTTAACCCTTACACTGTATGGCAGCGGGGGTGTGCTCGAGCGATGTCTGGGAGAGGAGAGAAACCGGTTTAACAGGCATGAGATTATTCTCAGATGTTACTTGTCCCATTAGTAAAAGGTTATTTTAAGTGTATGCATGCTTTCAGAGGGAGTTGCCCTGAAAGACAGTGAAACAATAAAGTCCAAGGAAAGAGCCCCCTTTTTGTTAAAAAAGAAGAATGGTTTACAGTTACATAGTGCAATTAGAATATAACAGAATTATTAATTAAATCGTATAAACAGCGGTGCGTTCCAGCCACAGTTATCACCTGCATTCCCTATTGCATTTATTTTCAAAATCAGTGTTACTTATGGTCTGAATGGTTTTACTGACATTCATGTGATGAATGCGGAGGTCCATGGCCAGCCAAAATACAGAAGGAAGTGACTCAGTCTGTTTCTGTTTGCCACACCTTCATTCTGAAGTGAAGCGCTGTGCACGTGATTGTGCACTGAAGTGAATGCTGGCACACCAGCATTGAATTAAGGCTAAGTTACCTGCCATTAAGCTAGTTTACACAAAGACACATGGGTATGAGGAAATACAAAAAAAAACAGCAAAACCTATTAGAACACCAGTTAAAACCATAATGCAAAAGACATACCTGTCCACAATTTTTACATGCTATAACTCCGTTTGCCTCGTAGTCCAGTAGTCTCTCTTGCAGGGCAGTGTTCTCTCTGACAGTGAACAGCTCTCTAGAATCAAGAAAAATATCACTGCCCTCATGATAATGAACTTTATTATTATCATCATTATGCATTTCATCACAGCAATTCAGTTCAATTCAATTTTATTTCTAAAGCACTTTTAACAATGGACATTGTGCCAAAGCAGCTTTACAAAGTCCACACATAATTATTATTAAATATTAAATTTAACTTAAAGTTTTAACATGAAGTCTACTTTGTTGAAGTTATAAACTGTTCACTAATGAAGATCATCACTATCCTAATTGTATATTAAGTATTGCAATGACACTATTACAATGAAAAATGACCAGTCTCTCCCCTCTCACACATATAACAAGTACCTGAATGCCTCAGTCACATTGACATGGTGCATGCTCTCAATGATCTCAATGTCTTCTCCAGAGCACACAGCTACACCACAGCTCCTGCAGGTTAGCTTCACTTTGCTGGGGTCCTCCTTCATCATGCCCTTCTTATCCTTCTTTTTTATCTTCACACGCTCCTCCATGATTGTCTGCAGCTGGTTCTCTTTTATCTGAGCACAACATGGCCATACATCAACTACAATCACCTCTCATGCCGTCCACAGACAGATTCAGGCCTTAAGCTAGAAATGAATCCTATAATTTTTAAGAATTATAAAAAAGTACAACTGGGGGTAACTCTTACTTTCTTTTCATACTCTTCACGGCTCAGAGTGCACACCCTGGCGATAGCTGTGTTCATCATTTTCTCCCTGTATTCATTCACACTTTCCCTTTCTGCTACCCCTGATCCTGCCTCCTCCACCACTGTGTAACTGCTGTCCTCTGCTCTTCCTCTGCCTCGAGCCTGCACGACAAAACAGTCAAATTGATTCCTTACGTTACATTCAGTTCATGTGAGTTCAGAAATCTGTAATTTGTTAATTCACTTGATGTTTTATTTAACAGACAAAATAAAAAGATTTTCAGTGTTTTCAATGATGAAGTTATGCAACCTGAAACTGTATTATGCAAAGAGGAAGCCATATATTAATTTTGTGCAGAACCACTGATGAGTTCTCTGGGTCCAAAGTCATCTGAGATGGACAGAAAGACAGTGGACATATATGTGAAGGTATCATTGATGTGGAGGCTTATACTGATAATTTGGAGAAACGTAAGCTGTCATCAAGATGACTTCTTTTCCATGCCTATTTCAGAAGGACAATAACAGGCCTCATTCTGCATGAGTTACAGCAGTGTGGCTTGACTAGCCTGCCTGCGGTCCAGATCTGTCTAATATTGTAAATGTATGGCACATCAGGAAGAGGAATATCAGACAACAGTAACTGTTGAGGAGCAAGAATGTCTTGTATCACTTGCAAGACTGCAGCAATTAGTATCTTTCAATTCATTTTATTTGTAAAGTGCTTTTAACAATGGACAAAGACATACGATTCCAAATGATTAAAAAGTAAAACTAAAAGAAAAGGCAATGTGACCCAGTGGTAAACATGACGCTGTCCCAACTCTTTGAGTGCGTTGCAGGCATCAATTTCTAAATTAGTTTATATTTAACAAATAGTTCATCACTGAAATGAAAATCTTTTAATTGTCATTGTCTATTAAATAAACCTTAAAGTGAATTAACAAATTACAGATTTCAGTTTTTATTGCATTTTAAGAGTGTCCCAACATTTCTGTAAACAGGATGAATGAAGGAATGAAGCAGAAAAAGCCTGGAAGGTAACATTTACCTGAATCATAGCGATTTCATTGGTCACCAAACCATACCGAAAGACAAAATTACACTCCTTAATATCAAGGCCCTCCTCTGCCACAGTGGTGGCTAGCAGCAGATTGATTACTCCTTCACGAAACTTGTTCAGCACCTCCCTCTGCTCTGCCTGCCACCACACACATGCGCACACACAATAATTTTAGGGAGACAATATATCATTTATGTACACAAAAATTATTTTCACTACCTATTTAAGGGCAATGACTTCCCAACTGCTGTAGTTTACCAAGTAGTACATTACATACACCAATTACAAAAGTAACTCACTGCGGTCATTGGTTTCACCAAACTCTGATCTCCACCACCAATCAGATGGCTTACTCTGACGCCAACATCCTCAAACTTTGAGTTCTCCTTAATCCACTGGCTGAGAGCAATGGCACTGAGGCGAGTTTTGGTGAAGATGATGCCTCTGGCTTCAGGTCTGTTGGTGTACTCCTGCAAGATGAGCTTCCTCAACTCAGCCAGAATGTTATTCTCATACTGTGGGTTTTTCATCAGCTCCTGAAGACGCTCTTTTTTAGCTGTTTAATATCATTAACGAAACGGAGCGAGAGAGAGAGAGAGAGAGAGAGAGAGAGAGAGAGAGAGAGAGAGAGAGATAGAATGCGTCTGAAGGCAATTGGTAACACATTTAGTGTTTTATGCTAGCTTTAAATGCTTACTAGGCTAACACGGATATAGAACAAATAAAGTACTGAAAATATTATGAAACATACATTATGGACTGATCATCATGCATTGCATTGCATGCATTGCTATAATACCATTAAATAACTTGAAGAGAAAGCGTTCAGTGTCAGTTATCTGAATGGTGTCTTCATCGTCAGGGGTAAATTTCTTCTTGATCTCTTCATTGTAGTACTTGTCAAGGAAGCGAAAAGCATCACACATGCGAATGGTGTTGCTCTGGTAGAGAGCCTCGTTGTACTGACGCAGATGCTCTGCACAAACCCGCACTGTCTGATTGTCTTCTTTAGCAGCTGACAAACATGAAACACAGTTATGTAGCATCACAACTACTATTAACAGCATTGTTCACAGTATCTGTATGTATACTGCGATTTAAAAGGGCAATATTATTGTGACAGTCATTTTTGTTAGTTATCTGGTAGATCATACAGATCATACAGAGGATGCACTACTGAGTTCAAAGTGAGAGATCAGTACATTTCATAAACAAAACAAACCCAAACATCAACCAACCCAACCAAAAAACAGCGCTGTCCACTTCCTAAGAATCGTATTGTGTAACACTGGAAAAGGCAGCTCTACTTCATTTTTGAGTCCTACTTGTAGGCTTCCTAGTCTAGCAAGAGTCATGCTCTCAGGCCCCTGGCAGGCATCTTAGTGCCTCCTGTGTATCTTGTGGGATAAGCCCTTAACATCACTCCCTATCATTCTAGACTCCTGTGGAGCATGCCTCTAAAAGTCAAGACCAGCGATGAGATGGTTTACACTGAAAAACGTCAGCCATTGTTTACAGACTACATCAAAACAGTGGGTCCTGATGACTGGGCTACAAACTTTATTTCCCCCAACCTTTTTGGAATCAGGGCCATGTTGATATTAGATTCCAAAAAGTTGTTAGTTTGACACAAGAAGCTATCAAAGTAAACTCAGAAAAGAGCTAACATCAAAGCGGTGCTGCAGTGTAAGACTGCTGTCTGCAGCTTCATTGATAATTTCCCTTAAGTATGCAGGAACTACAAGTTTTCTCTCAAGTTCATACTAGTTCAGAGACATCTCCATGTGTTGCTTTTCCCAGACAATGCTGTAAAGGGTAACTACATCAACCCTCAGGGCATCATAAGGCGGCCCTCTACACATTGTTCCTTACTCCTTATGTTCCCCATTCGCTTTTACCCTCACTAAAGACAATTCATCTACCAGGCCTGTACAATGGTACAGTGGATGCATTATTGAGAGAACATGTATGCCCAGGGAAATGGGAAATGTAGTATCCTAGATTTGCAAAAGGTTTGGTAAAGCGCAGCTCCAGTATGTTTACCAATGTCTAGTCAACACACAGCTGAATGTGGTCCTCTCTGGCAGAGCCATGGAACCACTAATTCTTACAAAGCTACACAGAATTCAGAAACTTGGCCATAGTCCTACTCGTGGCCCCAAGTAAGACCATTTTTCTGCTCACACTGGTGAATGGAAGACCCTTTCAGCTTCCTCCCTGAGCAGATATGCTAGAGTCTTATATGGAACACACCCCATGAGCAGGATCCTATTTGTCACTTGATTCTCAAGAAATCTTTTTCCAAGGACAGCTAGACAGCAGCAACTTCCCATCTGTGCTAAAGTTGTATGTGGTTGGTATTCCAGTGAACCATAGTACTCTGGAGGACATCTCTCTGGTGAGTCATAAAGATACTGTGGCCCTTCTGAAAGGGTTGAGGTCAGGATTGCCTTTGAGCTTGGTGTGGGGTTTCCCCATTGCTCTTGAGTTACATACAAATGCTGAAACTCAACCACATTGTTCCAGCATAATGTTGTGTATTTCTAAGTGAGCCAGTAGATGAGTGGCTCTTTGGTTATATCTATCAGAATCGGATTTACTACTTTAAACGGGCCATGTGCAATCGCTTTTGATTGTTTGTTGATTTGTGTAAACATTGTCTTTTCCGTTTATTTAGATTATTTACATTTTTATTCTTTAGTGTTGTTTTCTTTGCACCAAGAGGAGGGGAGCTGTACTTCAATTTCGTAGTGCAAGTGTACAAGTACAGTGTGCAATGATAATAAAGGATTAATTCATTCATTCATTTCATTTAATGCAAAATGGTTATTATTTTCTTTATTACCCTAGTTAAAAGTCACTAGGGGCATTTATAGGTGTCACAGCACTTTAATGGAAGAATAAGGACAACAACATTTTGCAATTCTATCCAAGATGCCAAACTGCAGTGGGTGTCATTGAACTTATTGCAACAGTGTAACAGAAAACATCCTTTATGTGTTTTAGTGGCCAGAGCAATCCCAGTGGCCATTGAGTTTCATTGAGAACAGAACTGGCCTCGAAACCTTATATGACATCATTTTCCATGAGCACATGTTGTATAAATTCTGTGTTTCATTTTGGGTAAAGCAGAAACGTTTAGTATAAATGGAGTTAAACTACAGCTGTAAAAAGGGATACGCTGTATTGTTTCCTGTATAAACCCTTATAAAAATTCTTTAATTAAAAAAACTTTCTAATTATAGATTGTGCAAGAGACTGAGATTTAATTTCTGATCTCTGACAGTTCTGCATGCTGCAATTTATACTTCAGTCAGAAAGTATGTAAGTAAACGTAATGAATGTATATATTGCAATTTGCAACTTCCAAAACATAATTTTGTGTTTAGTGTTTAAAAAGCTAATATACATTTAAATGCTGGTTAAAATTGAAGCCGTATCTTTTCTGTCAGACGTTCCTGAGGCACATTTTTTTTTTACCATTTGTCATTTGTTTCCACAGCACAAAACAAAGTTACACCTATGCAAAGACACATGAGGACCTTGGTGCAAAAGCACATTTGGTGACTGATTCTGGCCAACTATCGCAGGGATTTAAGAGACATTTGAGCCTGCGTTTATGCTGGCCTTGCCAAAGAGTGGATTAAGGGTGATTGAGAGTATCCTTTTGAAGCCTACAAAGCAAAAACTCCAGTGTTGAATTAACATTTTCAATGTTTATATAATCCAATTGTAATATATATATAAACACTGTAAATATTAATCCAACACTGGAGTTTTTGCTGTGCACAATGAAAAATTGGATGTTCTGCGGCCTTGTGGGCATGTGTAAACAAGGACTGCACAGAATGGGGCATATGTGGTGCTTTGCATCCATGAGTGTGCAATGAGGTGCCTCAGTACTTTCTGTAATGACTTGGCTATTGGTACGCAATAAGGAAACAAGCTCCACTAGTTCTGAAGGAAACATGGCCTGGTGGTCTGGAACATAAGAAAGCTGCTCTCTTACCATTCTGCTCTTTTTGCACTACCCACTGCTCATAATTCTGTGTGCCTGGTTGGCACAGTGGGTTCAGTTGGGCATGTGTGTGAATCTCATTCATGATTCCTTTAATCACATCTCCAAAGGGATCCTTCAAAATGACAGGAAAAACAGAATTAGTAATGACAAAAATCTGTATTGTAAGTAAGACTTGATGTAAAATTCCATGATGATCATGACATAGTTAAGTACAAAAGGTTGCATACCGTTCTGGGTTAGAATATGTAAAATGTACTCATACTTTGTGTTCATTTTGTATGAAAAACATACAACAAGGTATTACAGCAAGTGGAGACTAAGTCAGCAGTTATCTTTATTAGCAAGCTCAAAGGTCTTGCCCCCTGAATGGCCTATTGAATTAAACATACAGCAGGTTTACTTGTCTAGGTCTTATTTAACACATGAAAGACTCAAATAGGTTATGATTACACAAACTACTGACCTTTCACAAAGCTGAAGGGGACACTGTTGTGAAGCACAATAAGCACATTATTGTGAAGCACTTTGAAGCTTTGCCTTAGAAAAGTGCTATATATAGTTTACTTACTTACTTACTAATAGGATATTAACATGTTTAGAGATACCATTACCATCATTCACAGGAGGAAACATTGATATAAAGCAACTACCAAGAAGTAAACAGAAGATAACTGAATAACTTTAAGTCAAAAGTGTAGTTCTTCTAGTTATTAATTTACATGCCTGAAATACCTTTAACACATACACTATATTGCCAAAAGTATTCGCTCGCCTGCCTTCACACGCATATGAACTTGAGTGACATCCTGTTCTTAATCCATAGGGTTTAATATTATGTAGACCCACCCTTTGCAGCTATAACAGCTTCAACTCTTCTGGGAAGGCTTTCCACAAGGTTTAGGAGTGTGTTTATGGG
>JAOUQY010000049.1:17663151-17675159 GCA_028566355.1 Doras micropoeus
CCTGACATTGGCTTAAGAGAGGAACAATATTATGTCCAGTGCAATCATCTGACAGCTTGATTTAACCACAGTATGTTATACTGAAAACTATAAGTAGGTGCTAGATCAAGTGCTATTTTATAAAGTCCCAGATTACCAGAGTGGGAGCCATATTGTTAAAACCAAATTTGCAGTGATCGTACTGATGATTACAACCAGGATTAGTCATGCAGAAATATATTGGCAAGATACTAAACTCTTATCTTTTTTTATTTTCAAACTGTCTTTGTTTTTACGTTGCAAACACTTGTTCCTTCTCAAATCTGTGTTTTTCATCATTGATTTATTTCTGGCTTGTGTTTAAAGGCAGTAGTCTTGACACTATTGGAAAACCCATACTGGGCACTTCTACTCAAGAAAAATTTGGCAACCTTGAAAGCGTGAACTACACATGGTTGTAGAAAAGTGATTTAAGCGTGGGCGTGTAACCCATCCATGAATACCTGCAACTTTTCCACATGTAATTATCAATATAAATTTTGGACTTGCCTCACAAAATGTGAATACAGTCAAAAGTATTCTCACTTGTCTCTTCATTAGACACATTTACCCACCTTCTAGGTATGTAGTTACACACTATAGCACTTTTTCAAACCTCCAGCAATACTGGTACATTTGATAAACCTGTACCACTGAACACATACTACTGTGTCACTGCTGTGCTGAGCAGTTGGCTTTGGTGGTCTTTTTCCATTGATACATTTACATCACAATGAACATATACTGTACTGCATAATGTAACTTAAAACATCGCATACTCACATCCAATAAGCATGACACAGATAGAAAAGATCTTCTCTGAGTTGGTATTTGGTGAGACGTTGCCAAAGCCCACGCTGGTCAAACTGCTGAATGTGAAATACAGTGCAGTGACATATTTGTCCTTAATGGAGGGTCCAGAGTTGGGGTCACTGTAGTTGTAACGTTTTCCGATAGAAACTCCGAGATTGTCCAGCCAGCCAATCTTGTGCTCCAGATAAGGCTTCTCTACATTGCCGATGGCATACCAAATACAGGCAAGCCAATGGGCAATAAGTGCAAAAATGCACATGAGGAGCATAAGCACTGCTGCGCCATACTCGGAGTAGCGGTCCAGCTTCCTGGCCACCCGGACTAATCTCAGCAGCCGGGCTGTCTTCAACAGACCAATCAGAGTAGTTGTCTAAAGACAAATGAGATACCAGTTTAGAGGGTCATAATGGTGACGTTGACAAACCCACAGTGCTACAATGCAATCAAAATGAATTCATATCAGTAATTGACAACATGAAAGTGCATTATAGAAAAGTCCAACTAGATTCTTATTTTCTTAATTCAAACAATTGAACAATGAAAATCTCAGAGAATATCACATTGGGTAAGGAACCAGTTCAGCACATGCAGCTGTAATTACAGGCAGATCTGTCTAAAACTTTGTGAGCTAAGTGTGATTTTCTCATGCAGTCGCTTTGTAGTGGGATACCTGTGGGCCATATCAAAATGCCATATCATAAACCTAATCAATTTAGTTGTCAAATTGACCATGATGCCTCTGTGCAGTCTTACCAAAAGTGAGGCTTGTTTTTAAATGCTGTCAGTGACTTTTACATCAGGTGAGAAAGAGAATGATGTGGTTGCTATTGATAATGAACTCATTTCCTGTTGTAAATGTACAATTATCTTTAATTTGGCAGTAATGTTTATTTTCCATGAGTAGATGACTTTAAATGTAGAGATGGGTGCTGTGTCTTTCAGCAGAAATGGAATCTTTTAATACGATTTTCTGCGTTTTCACGTTTGGGGGTAAACAGATTTTAAAATCATCAAATCAATGAAAAAAATGAAAACTTCACCTGTGATTTTCTGAACTGTATATTAGAAAATGTCATCTGATCTTGTGAATGGTTTTCCACAGCCAACTCACAATTACAGCAAATGGGTAAAACGGAAAGGTTGTACTTTGTAGACTCATTTGGCTAGCACTCCTGTCTCTGTAGTGTACTCCCTCAGTAATGCATTTGAACCAATGTTTCACTAATTACCGGTTTTATAATCATGTGTAATTATGGCCCATTATACAGTACTGTCTATATGTTTTACCACTAGAGACCAGCACTACATCCACCAGTTCCCTGGCCATTGAAAGAAAAGAAAAGGGGAAAGTAGTAATTGAATATCTCCTTTCATGGCTTTTAAATTGACAATATTTCCAACTTGGTTATTGCAATGTTGCAGAAAAGACATACATTCTAATTTGTGGAAGGTTTTGTCTCATTCTGTAAACCCTGCAAATGAGCCCCTTGGTGTTTACACCGTGTTCTGTCTCATCTGAAACAGGCTTCTGCAACACTTTAAACTGGCCCCTGGCAGGAGATCATTTATTTACCTGCCAATTATATGGCAGCTCTACAAAGGGAATAAGTGTGGAGGTTATTTTTAAAGTTCATTTAAAAGGATGGGTCTGCCAGTAAACCTGTACATTCATGTTAACACTGTGTTAGCAAATGGCCATGAAAATGTTTTTTATCTTCAGTTTGAAATGAAAAGAGCGAGTAGGCAAATGAGTAGACAAATGATCTTATAAGGAAGCCATTATAAACTCATTAGCAGCTTCCACTCATAGTGATCCACAACAAATCTGCATGGAGTTATAGCTGGACATCAGCCGGAATACTGATAAACCACTCACCAGCAGCTTTAATCAAGAATGAAGAATGAGTACTTGCATCTAAAGGCTAGAGCAACTTTCACCATCATTATATTCGTTAATCGTCTAATCATTAATGTTTCTTTTTTCTGTATTTGACTGCATTCTTTACCAAATTAAGTACGTTGTAATTAACATTGTAACACCTGCAGGCAATGCCAGTCGTCTTAAACCAATCCACTCATTATACACTACAGGAGTACGCTGCTCCTGCCCCACTGCACTAAGGAATGCTTTCACGGGTCATTTCTCCCAGCTGCCATCAGATTGTACAACTCTAATCCATCTTTTTTCAATGCATCATTGTTCATTTTTGCCTTGGACACAATACAGCCTCTTACCTTTACCTCTTATGTGGATAACTATAGATAATACTATATACAAATTCTGTCCAGAAACTGATGAGAATTAAATTCCCATGGTTCATAGGGCTTATGCATGGGGATGGTGGTTCATGGTCAGTTAGAGTGTGATCTCAGATAAACAGCGAGGCCCATGTCATTTGCATTCTAGCCTTCGCAGCACCCAGACGTTTGTTTTTTGTGAAACCCTGCTGAAGTGCCTCATCACTAGAACAATGCGAGTGAGTTTGGTGCAAATGTTGGATCGTTTAACAAAAGAGCCCAATTTCCTGAACAGAGTGATCACAGGAGATGAATCACGGGTGTTTGTGTACGATCCTGAGACAAAAAGATAAAATGCTGAATGGCACACGACATCACCTCACCCAAAGAAAGCTCACATGAGTAAATAAAAAATCAAGTCACAGTTCATTGTCTTGTTTGATTGACAAGGGATCCAGAAGGCCAAGATTAAAGCACATTTGAAAGACCACCACTTCGGCAGAGTAAAGAACATCCATAGAGCCATGACCGAGACTCTGAACACCCTAACAGTTGATGATTTCAATCACTGCTACCAACAATGTCAGAGGAGTTGGGAGTGAGGGTTCACAAGAACCATATTTTGAAGGTGATAATATTGTATTGCAATTTTTTTTCAATAAATAAATAAATAAACTAATTCTCATTACTTTCCAGACCTCATATATAACCAATACACTGTATAGAGCATCAACACAATATATTCTGCTTCTTGCACCTTAGCATAGGTACAGATGTATACAACACATACCTTTTACAATAGGTTTGCTACTTTATATTATATCTGTTTTATGCATAGGGATACATTTTTACCTTTAAATTTTAATTTTCAATAATTATTTTTTTTATGTTATGCCATTTTATCTTTAGTATATTCTTCCTTAATTATTATGTGTATTATCTTTTATATATGCTGTTGGAACACTTTAATTTCCCCTTGCGATCAAAAAGGGTTATCTTGTATTATCGTCACTTCATTACTAGTATAGTTGTCCAAATCCAAACCATATCCATATTTGTTAAATTTATGTACAGTTTAAAATGAACACAGACATGATATAAAAGAAGAAAGTATCTTTCCAGTGCTCTACCACACAGTCATTATGACCATGCTGCTTAGTAGCAGTATGCAGAGCATATGGTTTGTGGTGCCATTATCATCAACAAGATCCTCACCAACAAAAACATCCCAAGATGAACGGCTATGGTTTCTGAAAAACTCTGCTAACTTTGTGCATTTAGTTTTCGCGTTATATATTGTGTTTGCGACATTATATAATTGCGAGTATTAAAATGCTTGTAAAAACACATGTAAAGGTTTTGTAAAAGAGTAAAATCACTTAAAAAAAGATAATGTAAACAAAGCAGATTGACATACATGGAGAGACTAGATATGTATTCAGGAAAAAAGAAACAGTGTTGGGAAACAATGCCAAACAAGGTTTAGGAGAAGGCTAGAGTCCTAAAATCACTTCATGTAAATCCTGTAAATGAGATGTGTCCTGAGGCCACCTGCCATCTGTCTCTCTGTACTATACAAAACATGCACTGACCACAGACTGCACAACAGCCCCATCTGCCCAACCACAGGCATAAAAACATACACATAATGCAGACAAACAGAAACCAGTCCAGCAAGCATGGGCTTTCCTCATGTGGGTCACTTTAGATTTGTCATCTGAGTCCATTTCAGTAATGGGAGGGGGTTACAACAGCACAATATCCAGTACAATATACACACTGGAGAGTAATGTTTCTTATGATTACAATATGCTTACCTCACTCTGTGGGGTAGGGTTACAGTGTTCCCTTTTCAATAAATACAACTAAAATTCAATGGGAAATCAATAAACAATACATCTTAGTGGCCTGACCCTTTCAGGCAATGCATGATAGACATTTAGCAGGCTGTTTGTCTATTTTGGAGGTTGCAGGAGAAGCAGCAGCTTTGCACAGCGTTGCATAACAAAGTGGAAGTTTGAATTCACTACGTTTAAGGAAATTTGATGGGTAGGATATCAGACAGAAGCAGCATTGTCTACCACCTGGTCATTTCTCTACTATCTGGCTCTTGCAACAGATTGAATGCATTATATCTCACAGCCTCCACGTATCTCACTACCTTCCTCAGGTCGAATCAATAAAGTAAACACATTCAAATAGCCTCCAATTTCCATTTGTTCTGTGCCGGGTGGAAACTGAAAGAATCTAGATAAACAAAACAACAGCAACAATAACAACAACACCCCAATCAGGCATTTATCTGGAAACTGAAAGTATCATGCCTTGAATACAATCCACAGTGTGATGGACTTTGTACTGAGAGTAAATGTATTCCCTACTCTTGGGCATTATAATACATGCTGGAGGAATAATGTAAAAATTTTTGTTACAACTTAAGTTTATGTTATTTAGTCTTTCCATGAATGAAAGACAAGAGAAGAAGCCTAATTGATTATTACATGTAAATGTACAGTAAATGTTTTATCCATAGTAGTAGCACATTTATCCATCTATAGACATCTTTCATGAAATAGGCCTATTCAACTCTTCAACTGAAATATGGGCTTTTAAATGCATTGTAGAATAAATGCACAAAGATTTAAACACATCTATGACTACTTTAAGTCAAGGACATGTAGATCCTTATTCACCTGACACAAGAATTTATTTATTTTTAAATATCTACAGTATACATTATACTAGAATAGTGCTTCACAACATTATTTCATAAAAGTGAACTATCGCATCAGCTGAAAATACATATATTCCTACATATATAAAGTAGGAAATGCACCTAAATAGGGTAGTAAAATGCACTTTTCAACAAAAACATCTCAGGTTTGCAGTACTTAATTAATAATAATTAAAGTAATTAATAAAGACATAACAATAACACGCAAGATAAGGATTAAAATAACTGACTGAAGCCTCTTCATTCTTTTCTCTTTCATGTAAAGCTAAAGTCACATACAGTACTACATAGAAACTTCAGCATCAGCATTGCTTTTTAAAATACTCAAGCAAGGATGATAAAAGGCCCAGGGTAGTTCTAATAAATGTGTTACAGAGAAATGTGTTGATTAAATAAAAGCTCTGCATACATTTTACTACTTTATATAATCAATTAGTTAGTCGGTAACAAACTTGCTGGCATTTCTTCTCACTCTTAATAAGCAACAGAATGATAATATCTATATTCGTCTTCTAAGTGTGTTATTACCTTATATTATCTATATGGGGTGGTTATAATTATGCAATTATGATGCGTCATCATGACTGAGTGCTAAAATATCCTCACAGATAAGCCAGTGTGCAGCAGAGATACACATAGTGACTTAAGGCTTGACTTGAGACTCGTGCTCAAAAGACTTGAGATTCGACTTGGACTTGAGATTTGGGACTCATGAACAATCTTTATTTTAGTTTTTATTATTTTGGCGCATTAACATTAAGGGAATGTCTGATGAGCTAAGTGCCATTCCCACCCTTATTAGCATGTATAACTTTACATATGTGCTTGGTCATAGATGACATAACCGTAAGAGTCTTGAGACTTGTGGTCAAAGACTTGAGACTTGAGACATGACTTGGACTTCTGATCTCTGATCTCTGCTGTGCAGGCTGACCTACTTCTGGCCTGTAAACTGCACAACTGCACTGATCAACATTTCTTGACATTCATTTAAATAAATGGCCTAATGAAATGGATATTATAAAGGAAAAAAGTAAGAATAAATATAGCCTTAGAGCAGGATACAAATCCTCACTGGCCAAAAAAGTGCATTAAGCACTCTCTTTATTTTTTATCAATATTAACAGCACGTCCTATGATCCCCAATGGATACATAATTCCTCAAAGACAAATAAATGTACAGAAATAAATATCTAAATAACACAGCACATCCAAGAGAGAGCAGTAAGAGAATGTTAATGTAGCTGATGACTTACTTCATCTGACCCTGATCCAAAGATGAGCAGGTCGAAGGGAATGGCTGCGACCATGTCTATGAGAAACCAGCCCTTAAAATAGTGCACAGCGATCCTCCCTGGGTGGCTCACTACCTCTTCATTGGAATTTACATAAGTCGTGCGGAAGTTTATAAGGATGTCGATGATGAACATGATGTCCACCATTAAGTCGACAACATTAAGAGGACTGCAGGAGTAGCCACACAGTCTCCTCTTCTGTTCCTCACGATCGTTCAACAGGAAGGCAGCAGAGTACGGGGTGAAGATGGCAGTGTAAATGACAAGGAGCAGAATGAGCCAATCCCACATGGCCTTAAATGGACTGTAGTGTAGGATGGTGAATTTGTCCATGCGTGGAGCCTGGAGCTTGTACTCTGGTAATACGTCTGCACCTAGTGACAACACCTGGACAGAAAAACAAAATAAAAACAATATTATTTTTCAATGAAAAGAATAGGGTTCGTTAGGGTTAGCTACATGGCTATATGCAAACCAGAAAATGTGCAAACTGACTGCCAGTGGGAAACAAATTATCGGGTTAACTGATGTTGATTACAATACAACTGAAGTTCAAATAAATGTAAATGATGTAAATGAGTGTGGCAGTGTGTGCTTGTGTGCATGACTCTGACCAGGGTGAAAATAAATGAATGAATGTATGAATGAATGAGTGAATGAATGAGTGAACGAATTAATTAAGAATCGAATTTCCTTGTAGTTGTAGTGAATGAGTGAATGAATGAATGCATGGATGAATGAATGGGTGAATGAATGGGTGAATGAATAAATGAGTAAATGAATGAGTGAATGAATGAGTGAATGAATTAATTAAGAATTGAATTTCCTTGTAGTTGTAGTGAATGAGTGAATGAATGAATGAATGAATGGGTGAATGAATGAATGAGTGAATGAATGAATGGGTGAATGAATGAATGAATGAGTGAATGGATGAGTGAATGAATTAATTAACAATTGAATTTCCTTGTAGTTGTAGTGAATGAATGAGTGAATGAATGAATGAATGGGTGAATGAATGAATGAATGAATGGGTGAATGAATGAGTGAACGAATTAATTAACAATTGAATTTCCTTGTAGTTGTAGTGAATGAATGAATGAGTGAATGAATGAGTGAATGAATGAGTGAATGGATTAATTAACAAATTAATTTCCTTGTAGTTATAGTTAGGCTCCCAAGCCAAAAAAATGACAGTACGGTTGCATTTAAGGGCAACTTATTCGAGGAAACAGAAATGAGTTTAAAACTAAAGGAAATGATATCAGAAAAAAATGCCAGCTAATGTGTTTATATGGAAACGAACAATCCATCACTGCAATGTCATAAAGTGAAGTTATAAGTTATTATTTTAGAATAGTGTTATAATATTATTTTTACATGCAAGGAAATGCAAAGAGATTCCTAGGTGCTGGGAGCTGAGATGGACTTGGGCAAAGTAACCTGCTCTGTGTGGCCATCACATCACTACAGTAATACAGACCAATCCTCTGGCTTGATTCTTCCAACATTACTAATCTAGTATATGTACTAGTCTACTCTGTGCACGAGCATTTAATTTTTTTGTCAAAATCATTATAACTTTTATAGTATTTAAACTTAAATTTCTTAACTAAACTAAACATTATAAACAGTGGCTCTATTCTGCTGTGGTGGCATTTTGCTGGTGTTGTTTCTCTTCACTGCACACCAATACCATGGTCTACTCAGTGGCCACCTTTGTCCTTTAACTTTCGATTTTTATAGCACCTTTCTGGGAAGACAATGCCCCATCCCCAATGCATCCACAATACACACACACACATAGAGTATATGTCTGTGAGATTTCTATCCTCATTTTATTCTCAGATATGATTTATGATTGTAGGAAACACCAATGAATAAAGGATACGGATGCTGCCACTGCTATCTTTTCTATTTAAGAATTCTATTGTATTTTTAAGTACAGAGCTATGGAAAAGATTTAAATTGCATCAGGAAGTTTTCATCATTTCATGACTACTGACAACATGTCTTTTATGACAACATGTCGTTCCACTGTTCCACAGTTTGAAGGAGTCACAAGCTAAAACATTAAGCTCCCTTTTCTGCCTAAACACATTTATTTTGTGTAGAACTGTGTAGAGAAAAGGAAGCTTCCCAGCTGCCCGTGTCAGGTTATTGCAGGAGTGAGCTAGGTTTATGTTCCTTGCCCAAGGGTACATAAATAAACAAAAAAATCTGAAAGAAAGCGAAGCTGAAGTGAAATTTGGCTCTGGTGCGTGGTGAGTTCATGATTATAGATATTGTGCTTCAGTTGAATTTCACAAACATTAACTGCTTGGTTATGAAAAAGTAACTATTTAGATCTATAATTGTACGATGATAAACCAAAACTAACAGGCAAAAAGTTAAGTTAGGAAAATTCTGATTTGACGGGACTTGATGGTGACTTATGTGCTCCAGAGTTGGCAGATTCTTCACTGTGGGTAGCAGGCCACATATGTATGATAATCATTTTTAAAATGAAGGCTGACAATGCACTAACACAGTTGCAGGAGCAATTCTGGGATTTCTTCATGGTGGGTTGACATTTGTGTTTTTTTATTTTTTATTTTTTGCTGTATAAGCAACAATTTCATGTTGTCTCCAGGGCAGTAAGATTTGTACTACTTTTTCCCTGTCTCAACATTCATCTTTTACAAGGTCAGCAAGGGAGCAGATATCATATTTTCAAACCCAGAAAGTTCGTGCTGTGTAGCTAAAACTGACTGTACACCAGAGAGTGGGACTGTGACAGAGCCTAAAGCATAAACACTTACACAGACACATGCACAAATTACACTGACAAAAAGCAAATGAGGCAGCTTACCCTGATTAAGACATCATTAATTACTATGCCAACATGAGGAGAGCTTGTTTTGTGTTGCCTCCTCAGCGTTTTTATTCTCTTTCAGTAAGGGTTGATAAATAGAGCTGTTTTCTCTTATCTGACTCTCACACATGCAGAGAGAATCAGTGAGAATCAGTCAATTCTGACAAGCCAAATGACTGAATCAAATGCCAAGCCAGATGCCTTGAGGAATAACAGTTGCATGGGCTTCCATGGAGTATACTTTTGTTTTCCTGGATGTGTTTCTGTTTTTGCATTTCTCATTTCCCCCTACAGCTGTTTATGAAAGTGATACATATGAGAGAGGCTGCCATCTAATGCTCTTTGGTCTACAGAATGACTGTGGGTTACCAGAAGGACACTTTCAGCACTTATCTGCCCCTAGAGTGAATCCCCAATGTCTGTGCACGGACCTAAATTGAGTCTCCAAGCTACCACTGAGGAAAAAAAATGGAAGGAAGGAGTGTGTTCAAACTTTAAGGCTGCTACAGTACTATTGAATTCTGTTCTGCCAGTATTGGGGCATATATTTGTGCACAGCAGTAGGAAATCCATCTTCATGCTCAGATGGTCTTTTGATGCATTGCAGTGTCAGAAAGAAAAAGAGAGAGAGAGACAGAGAGAGAGAGAGATAAGTGTTGAATAATGGAAGAAAGAGGCTAGAGATTTCTTAACTAAACAATAGTCTATAGTAACAAAGTAACGGTTATATTCATTCTTACTGGCAGTAAAGCAATGCAGCTGGAAGTCAATAATTCTCTGTAAGAGGTGACGATTTACAGTGACAGGAGGGAAAAACAATTGTAATGACTTCTAGCCATTATTTCACAGCTGTCCGATTTCATTTCTAAACATCACATATGATGTAAATAAGATAAAAGCTTACGCTTATCAATGCTTATTACGCTTATGTTTTCAATAGTTAATCAGTATGTGACAGTTTTTAACCAACTTTGCTGTACACACAGGAGACATATGGGATAACATTTGTTCTACACTGGCAGAGAAAACATCAAGTAGATGATCAGATATAAAAATGCTAAATCGGCTGTTGACTTTGAAAGCCAAATTTTGCAATTAGTAAATATTTTTACTGTCAACAATATGCAGAAACAGGAAATTGAGCACTGGGTTTTAGCCCATTTCTGAAACAGTACTAAAATTGTATTGTTCATATATTATTTATTTATTCTGTATAACAAAGTTGGCAGATTTGTAATAGTGACTGAGCTAGCTACTGTAACTGTACACAAAGCTTAAAGCAGAGAAATGAACAGAAACTAAATTGTTATTTTCACCATATTCAAACTGCCGCTGTGTACATGCTGCATGCATAACAATGTTCAGAAATCTTGTCAAAGATCCCAAGGATCAAAGATTCATGTGACTGTTGTGTTCCATTTTCATTTTTATCAAACAACATGGGACTGTTTCCTGTTTACTAGTTGCCTATTTAATGTGCTACAGTAGTTTACATGAATTATACATGTATTATATTTTTAGACATGCTAAGCATATACATTATTTATCAATATAAAAAAAATTCTATAGATTTTGATTCAGGCTTAGGAACAGTAAACATTATATCTTATATGTTATGTTATATGTGGTAATAGTGTATTCATTAAAAATAAATGTATAAATAAATATCACATTGGTCATGAGTAACATCTCTGCCTCCAAAGGCCTTCTTAGCACTATCCTGGAAGAGAAATTATACTTTTGATTGACAGGAACATTAGATTAATCAGCCTGTTTCAGCAAGATGGGCCTAGGCCTTCTCTGCTCATTGTAGGCTTAAGTACATCATCAAGCATGTACCGTGCTGTGTTTGTTTGATATAAAGTGACTGTGTATGACGTATACTTTAACACTAGTTTAGTTTAACATGTAGAAAGACCTTCTTGAAAACTGTCACCTCAGTTAGCAATCAGCTAGCAGTTAAAAGGCTGTGAATGACATTTACGGGTAAATAATTGTTGATCCAAATACAATGTATTGGGATAGTCTTTGTACTCATCTTGTTACTAATGTCTTGTTA
>JAOUQY010000049.1:17766528-17777560 GCA_028566355.1 Doras micropoeus
GTGTGTGTGTGTGTGTGTGTGTGTGTGTGTGTGTGTGTGTGTGTGTGTGTGTGTGTGTGTGTGTGTGTGCGCGAGTGAGTGAGTGAGTAAGTGAGTAAGTGAGTGAGTGAGTATGTGGCTGTTCACTCACACACTTTAATTTGGACTAGTCCAGCAGCTTGAAAATGAAGAGCTGTCAGTTGTGATTGTCTTCAATTCCATTGACTGAAAGGGGAAATGAATCTGTGTTCCATGTGTAAATAAAGCATTTGCTTACATGACATTTGATTAGTTACTAAAGTCAGAAAACTCCAGTGTTTTATATATATATATATATATATATATATATATATATATAGATAGATAGATAGATAGATAGTGGTGACAGTTTGGAGGGGTTCTCAGAGAAAGCCATTTTACACCCTTTTTGCTCCTTTAATTGTTATTTTAATAGGAACAGTAATGAACTGGGGGATGGGGGGGTTACTAAAAATAGTAGGGGAGAGGGTCGCATACAAAGACACATTTCACACTCATGGTAGATACCCCAAACAGTGTTACCCTCAATGCATGCTGGCACCATGTAAATTGTGTGTGTGTGTGTGTGTGTGTGTGTGTGTGTGTGTGTGTGTGTGGACCATGTTTTTATATCTTTGTGGGGACCAAAGTGTCCCTACAAGGATAGAAATATCTGATATTTTAAACCTTGTGGGGACATTTTGCTGGTCCACACAAGGAAAGTGTTGTTTTTTCATTGTATATTTTAATAAAAAATACATAAATAGAAGAGCCAAAAAGTTGCCTTTTCATTACTGAGGTTAAGGTTAGGGTTAGGGTTTGGGTTTAGCTGCAGTAATAATTATGTCAATGGAAAGCCTGCACCAGTATAGCAGTACAAATAAGTGTGTGTATGTGTGTGTGGGGGTGGCTGTGAGTGTGTGAAAACAATGAGAATTAGGCTAGTTCTAAAATTCATACAATTTATGGTGTGTGCTATTTGAAAGTGTGAGCGAACATACAGTTCAAACTGAGGTCTTCTTGACCTCAGGTGCTTGTACCACTCCCAACAGAGTCTCTCCCACACTGGAGTCCCAGAATAACTGACACAAAGCTAAATTAGACAGCCCATATCTTCTCATACTGCACTTATTGTCTGACTATTTTTAAAAAAGAGGAACGGGAGCTAAAATACAACAGGCTCCGATTGCCGGTTGTGCCAGGAGTAGGCCAGTGAGAGGACAAGCAGACAATACCCGCTAACTGCTGCGTGACAGGCTAATTATTGGCCTACTGTTGTAAAATTCTCTCTACATAGGTCACTTGGACAGTGTAATTAAAAATGCATTACAGAATCTTTTTATTGAAGCAATTAAATCAAAAAAGCAAAAAGTAATTAAGCTTGGAGGTAATGATAGTGTTAGTCAACAGCATTTATTGCGGAAATGAGTGGTGTTTGCCTTGCCTCTTAATGCGTGCTGCAGCCGTATTTACAGGCAGCCGTTTGATGAATGTGTCACGCAAGCTTTCAGTAAGAGCCAATTATGTTGATAATGTCAAATTTTGTGCAAAATTAGTTCTACAGCTGCATTGTCACCCAGGAAGTAATTGTGAGCAGAATCTGAGCATGAGTCCCACTGCTAGTGTACTCCAGCACATTATGCCATTTAAAGATACTGTAGTGCAATTTGTGCCATCCAGTTTATAATTACATTAAATTGCCCATCTTATCAGTGCTTAAAGAGTTGGGATTATCAGAGACATGTGCTGTATGGGCTATGCAGAATTCCTTCCAGACGTGCACCCACAGCCAAGACAAAGAACAGAAGACAGAGAAGATAATATTCTGAGGTTAGAAACTGCAATTTTTGCTTTAAAAGGGATCTTTGGTTAGAGGAGCCATGGCATTAAAGCAGCTGAGCTGTGTGAAGTAACATATCCAGGCTTGGGCTGTTTGACACATTAGATACACTTGACTTTGAGTGCATCTTATTTCATAGGCCAACATATGCATGATAGCCAATGTGGCTGACACGGTTTCCCCGCACATCTTCTCCATTGTTTCAGGTAAAACTACATTCAGATTATATGTTAATATGTGTGGGGGGTGTTTCTGCTGGTAGTGGTGGAGGTTCGCTGTCCTAGTTAGCATATGGAACAATCACAAAACTAGACCCTAATTAGAATTCTGTGCACACATTTTTGAACAGCACAATAATAATTTAATTGTCAGAAAAAAAGGGTCAAATCTGTAGCTTCAAAGAGAAAGGAATAATCTCATCAAAGATGAAGGTGGCAACAAAAGCACAACTTGTGCACCTTGTGACCTAGACCCATCAACAATATCCAGTGGCAGAACTTTGTAAATGAAAGTCATTAAATAATATAAGGGCTGCAGAATGCATACACTGGATGAAATGTGTGTGTTTGTCCTTAAAGGAGGCTTCTAATTTACACTTGAAAGAGTAATACTGTGCAGATATAAAGTGGCCTGAGGCTGCTGTCCACCGCATACGAAGAAATCTTGATTATTGTATTTACAATCAGTCCTATCAGTAACGGCACTTCACAACACCACAGGTGTTTAATGCTGCAGCTATGTTGCTACAGGCTAGAAGAAATAGGACTTTCTTCATTTCTTCCTTTTTTATTAATTTCTTCATCAGTTCATTCATGTCTGGTACTTTATACTTTCCTCACTAAGCATAACAAAGCAGTAATCAAAATGAAAAGAAATTTTTTTTAAATAAGCATGTGTAGTAGTGATATATTAGTATAACTGCATACACAGTAAAACTACCCGTTTTAAACGTACATTAAACGCTGTCCTAGTTAACAAATGGTATTTTCCAATCTATTAATTATCTATGAATCCATTAATTATTTTTTTAAGTGTTCAGTTTCTTTGAATTGAGCAATGCTGTAGCATAATGCAGTATACTGAATGCACGCCACAGCACTGTTCAATTCAAAGAAACTGAACACTTAAAAAAATAATTAATGGATTCATAGATAATTTATAGATTAATTTATGAATTAATAAATTGGAAAATAACATTTGTCAAAAAGAAATGTATAGTCCTTGACATGGTGGAGTTTTCAGTAAAGAAATACAAACCCCATTTCCAGAAAAGATGTGACACTTACTAAAAATGCAATAAACTCTGAAATCTGTAATTTGTTAATTCACTTAAACTGATATTTAACAGATAAATTGACAAAGAAAAGATTTTCACTGTTTTCAGTGACACTTACTTCTATAAGTTAAACATAAATGTAGAATTTCATGGCTGAAACATACTCAAAAGAAAACTGGGACAGAAGCATGTTTACCACTGGATCACATAACATTTTCTTCTACTTATTCTCTTTACTCATTTGGGATTTGAAGTAATTGTTGCAGTTTGGCAAGTGGAATTTTTGCCCATTCTTGCTGTGTACAAGACTGGAGCTGCTCAACAGTCCGTGGTCACTGGTGTCTGATTTTCTTCTTCATGATGCACCATACAATTTCAATATTAGACAGATCTGGACTGCAGGCAGGCCAGTCAAGCCACGCTGTTGTAACTCATGTAGAATGAGGCCTGGCATTGTCCTGCTGAAATACACATTGATACCTTCACATATGTGCAGATCACTCATGCCGTGGTCACTGATGCGCCCCCATGTCACCACAGGCACTTTTGATTGGTAACCATCTGGATGGTTTATTTTTCATCTTTGGCACATAGAATTCAAATATCCATTTTTCCCAAAAACAAGCTGAAACTTGGACTCGCCTGACCACAGAACATGTTTCCACTGTCTTTTGATCCATCTCAGATGACTTTGGGTCCACAGAACTCAGTGTTTCTGTGCAAAATTAATATATGGCTTCCTCTTTGCATAATACAGTTTCAGGTTGCATTTCTTGATGAAGCTGCAGACCGTGTTAAGTGACAATGATTTTCCAAAGTACTCCAGAGCCCGTGTGACTATATCCATCCCAACAGTTTCTCAAACAATATCACCTGAGGGCTCGGTGTCACATTCTACTTTTAATAATATTTTTGTATTTACAAAATACAATTAGGTTTGTAATTGTATCAGGTTCTTTGTAATTGTATCAGTTAAATAAAATTTCAAGTGACTTAACAAATGACAGTTTTCCGTTATAGCATTTATAGAAAGTGTCCCAACTTTTCTGGAAATAGGGTTTGTATAGTTAATATTCATGGTAGGAGTCTCCAGTGTCAATACTTTGTAACAGTCAGTAGTTTTCTGCTACACTAAAGTCTTCAGGGAAAGGGTGTTGTGCTTTTTGGTTTCTCAGTAACATGACAAGCTGCATACTTTATAAAAATCAGACAGAAGAGAAGCTGGTGAGGGAAAGACAGCTGATATCAGTAAGTGATAACAGGAATTAATGTCTTGGAGATTTCACATCATTACATGTAACTGTAAATGGATACAATAATGATGTGGTGTACTTTAATTAATAATAACAATGCAATCCCTGGCAATGTGCTGTGGCAATGTGCTGTTATTGGAAAATAATTAAATTTGGGTTGGTAACAGAGCACATCACCCTGTCCTATAACTCCATGTACCAACTGCACATGTTTTACTCCTTACTAAATACACAGTACACAGGCTGAGTCACATAGAGAAATGTAGAAAACTACTATCTAGCTAAGATATAGCATATTGCACTGCACGCAAACAGTAAACTGGATCAAAATGGTCTAAGCTTGCTCAATTGGCTTTGGTGATTTTGCCATTTAATCAAGTATATTATATATATTGGATCTATTCCATGTGTGCAATATAGTGTGTGATATGTGTCGTATTGCCAAGTGTGCAAAATCACATATGATTAAATGCACAGTTTCTTTATTTCATATCAAATGACAATGCTCTATACACTCTTGGTCTCTGCGTGCTGATTAAGTTCAACTCAAAACTAACACAGGAGACACAACAGCAGTTCTCTGGATTCCTTTTGTTCTCCCCGCTTGTGTTGTTGTTAAGACTGCGAACAGCAGAGGGCAGCTTAAATACATACGTATGTGCTCCCTATGCTGATATTCACACCTTGGCCTCCTTTACATGTCTAAGTTAGCCCACGGCTAGAGGCGCCCCCACTCAAAGACCACCGTTTACTGACATTAACAACACAGCAGATGGAGGGAAGAGTCTGCTCTAATGTGACAAGGGAAGCAATCGGTTGCATCTTCTCTAGAGGTTTTTTTGCACTCGTGTATCTTTCAAACTCCTGCTCGAACGCTTCACCAAGCAGCTCTGAAATGCGTGTTGTATGTCTAGCGAGTTCCACGTGGAATGAAACTGCTTCAAGAGGCAGCACTTAGGCAGCATTTACACGGTCCTGAGATGACTGCTGTCTAATCTGGAAGGCCACATGTCTCTTAAGGTATCTTGTTTTGCCTAAATTGGCATTGTGGCATGTAGTGTTGTACTTAACATATCTTGGCAATTTAATCCGTTCCACAATACTTTTTAGCTTTGGGAAATTTGGGAAATATAGTGACTGAAATTTCCCTGTGATCATTACAGCTGAAGAGTACACCTACAAATTTAATTGGCCATTTCACAGCTACACCTTTTTAATGTCCATATATTTTCCTAGACAGACAGAAATAGTTCCTGTGGTTAAATTTACGATGCATTCCCAATTTGCTCTGTGTGTATAATGGAACTCTTATTTTTGGACTTTTGATGAGTTGAGCACACAATAAACCCACCACTCAAGTGGCTACAGTCATGAGGAAAATGACTAGTACTTAGCTTAAGTTTTGTCAGAGTATAAAATTCAGTAAGATGTAGGCCTGTTATACCCAAATGATGCAGTAAAAGAGCTGCCATGGTTTGTTTTCTGCAAATTCACTGACACACCGAGCAAAGGAATTCTGGTGCAGAAAATCGAAACATTTTGGGTTTTAATATTGACAGTTGTTCCACTGGAGGCCATTTTACCACAACACATGTGAACAAGCTATTTGGTATATGTAGAAAGTGGCATTTTAATTGCATTTGGCTATTTATTTAGCTAGAACATGGCCATTTGAGAACCCTTGTCTATGCTATGATTTCCCTCATCTGGTGGTACATCAATAGCTTCCCTCATGTGTGTAAATGCCTAAGAACAGATTGAGAATGATTAAAAGTACAGTGTAATTACACTTATAGCATAGTCCATGGGACATTCTACAGTCCAGGCTATTAAGAAACACATACATATCAGATTTTCTAAGTAGTGTGGAGTGTTGGTATGGAATTTACTCATAAACATGCTAATTCACTTATAAACCAAGTGAACTGTGTCATGCTTGACATGGCTGCCAAGGATCCTTCTTTTTTTTTTTTGAGGGCTGCTGAAGCAGAATGGAGTGCAGAAAGTGTGTGAGCAGGCATGTCTCAGGGAGTGCTCGTGCCCGCTGTGTCCGCGCTGCCGCTGCCGCTCGAGATGAATGTAGTGGAGTGGGCTTGCGCGCTCAGTCACTGTCACCTTCCTTGCGGTGGTCCTCCGCTCCCTCCTTACACCGGGAGCCCACCGCTGACCAGAATTATCCTTCACGGGCCCCAGCGCCTGCTTTAAATAAACACGCCGTTCAGCCGCAGCGCGCCGCCGCCCATCCATCTCAAAGAATTAGCGCCACTTTTGCGCGCCCTGTGAAGCTGAGCGCGTGTAGCAGGCCTCCCACATTTTTCACTGCTAGCAAACACACAGGGAGGCGCTGGGCTTAGTAACATGAAAAGCTCCATCTTAATAGATGAACAAATATAAATAATTAAAAACTAAGAGTTTGGAGCTCATGGAGTTGTCAAATTCTGTATTTGACCGAATTTATCCATTTTATTGATATTCCCCTCACAAACTGTGATGTTGAGATATTTATCAGAGAAAAGAAAACATCGCAAAACACACTTCTTTTTTTCCATATTTTTTCAAGATAACACAATAAAAACAGTACTATCTCTCATTGTATTATCTGGCATTTGCAAGGACAAGAGACATGACATTATTTATTCAAATTTAACATTTGAGTTCTTCTAAATTTACATAACCTAGCTTTTCACAACACATACACACGTTTAGTGTCATTAATTATCAGAAAGGACATGCAGGGAAATTGTGCAGCCAAAAAGATTAAAAGGGGAGAAATACAATGGTTTCTTTTTTTAAGTAAATAATATATTCAGTAAATAGTGTGATTATCTGCTTTGCTTCTTCTTAATGATTTTTAATCATGAGCTCAGCATGATCCTTCAGTGGTTAAAAAATGTTTAGTAAAGAAATTCAGAGAGGGAGAGGGGGAGGTGGATGATTTTGAAAAAAAAAATTGAAGTTTACCATTTTTAATGGCTCTGCCGTTAGGCGTGTGAATATTTTTGTTTTATATGACTGGATAATATTTTCCTATATTAAAGTGTTAATAGCAACACAATTGATTGGTTAGCTCCACCAGTCATTAGTGAGGGGGGTGGTGGAGAATATGGCAGTAAAATTATAGTGTTGTGCCAGTCCACCAGCATGAGCCTGCTCTCTGGGAGGGGTGATCGGAGGGCCAGACCACCACATCTGACAGCAGTTTGAAAAACCACAGGAGGGAACCATGTTAATTAGGCACTCATGAACATAACACTTAGCTCCATTCAGTCAAAAGATCCATTCCTAGATATCTTAATTTGCTAAAGGTAGTAAAATGTGCAGTTCCTCTAATTAAGGTGAGTCTGGAAAAATCTGCTTACATACTTACAGAGTGGCTACACGTGTTAGTGCAGGGATGTCTTTGCAGGTCTTTACTACTGCAATGTATTAAGTAAAAACAGAACAAATTGATAATTAGCCGTTTCGGAAAGCTGTGCTTTGTACACCTTTTACTTCAGGTTAAAGTTGTTATAGCGTAACTGTAATTGATTTACTAGGAATCATATAAAAGCTACAACAATTTGGTTTTAGTCTCAGAAATAAATAAAATTACTTATGGGTAGTCTGGATAGTTGCATTATTTGCCTGTTCATAGGATCCATAATATAATGAAAGTTTCCTTCCTGCATGACAGAAGCCGAGCAGTATGCTCTTAACCTGTTTCAAAACTCACAGCCTTGCTTTCAGTCAATTTGCTAAAGCACCTTTGCTGCACATTTTGTTTAATGGCGGAGGATAATGTAGCATGAATTCTGCGACATTAACACAAATGAAAAGAGTGTGAATTCACACTGCATAGAAATTAAGCCTCAATAAGAAAGCTATAAATCACCTTCAAAAGAAACCCACCCGGAATAGCTCCTGATTAGGAGTTAAATAAAATGACCCAGAATTCTAGACCTTTACTGAAGCTCATGTGAAAAGCAGGTGCCAAGATCTTTTTTTTTTCTCCCCCATCACAGCTAAGAGCACTCTCGAGTCCAAAGACGCACTTTTAAGTTCAATCTGAAATGAGTTTGTCATTAACAAGGATAATCAAAGCTTCAAAATGTCAAATGCATTGTAGGTTTATATCTCTGAATTTCGTACAGAGGATGGAGTGGCATGTGTTTCAGACTGGTCTTGATAAGAAGCTTACGCAGAGAGAATCTTAACATAGATCATTTCACTAACCACATTGGTGGCCAGTAGTTAAATTGGTTTCACACCCCGCATACACACACACACACACACACACACACACACACCCCATGTACTGGAGCGATATCTCGACACGGTAAGCAGTTTAGCACATCTGAAAGGAGGAGGTTGAGGTAAATGAACTCAATTTCTGCCTTTTTTGTGAAATGTTTAACATTTCTGTGTTCTCTTAAATCTTTTCTAAGTACACGTTAAACGTTATACAGCAGCGCAGATTATCAAAGCTTAGACTCTTCTATCTATCATTTCATATTTTTAGTCTTGAAACATTCATTGCATATCCAGGACAGAGGAACATTAAAATCTGATCATTCCTTGCATTCATTACATTAATGAATCTAATATGAATAAGTGTCTTCCCATCAAGCTCAGCTCATTAGCATAGTCATTAATATTAATCTCCGTGCAGATTTGTTTTCCGTAGGCGTAAAATGCTCAGTCTGTATAAAAAAGGAAACACCTTGATAACTGTTTGAACGCTTGAACGTTAAGGGCAGATGCACGTCACCGACAGAGCTGAAGAAATGGTTCCTGCCCTCTGACTCATGGCTGCACTACTGAGACTCCGATACACTCGTGCAGCATTTACACAAAGCACCGGCTTTCTTTTGACACGGACAATTTTCATTCCCTATTCTCTGAGTAATCAGAGATGTCAGACATGGTTTTATTAAAATACAGCAAGTATTTATGATTTCAGTGGTGACTCATCCTCGCTGTTGCTTATGTCTTTAGTTTACCTTGCAGAAAGAATAAGATAAATAATGAGTTGTATTATTTTATTTGGTGCATGTGTGTGGGAGTAGGTATTTGTGTGCACACTGTGTGTGTGTGTGTGTGTGGTGCCCTAGGTCTGGCTAAGCTTGCTGCTGTCAAATGAAATTTAAAGGGCCCTTTCTGGTTCTCATTCTTTAGTTTAGCCTTCCCGGTGAGACATCTGAAATCACTTAGAAAGACAAACTGGTCAAAGCAAGCTCACAAATACTCTGAGCAGCTGCTTTTTCAGTCAATCAATTCATTGCAGCCATCTGGGGGAAAGCAAAGAGCTCTTTAAGAGCATGAAGTTATGAAGTGGCTTGTTGGTGTTACAGTAATAAACATTCGATTTGCTGATAGCCTTTATTTCCAACACCACAATGATTTGGATGAAGAGTGTATATTGATGTCTAACAGAGCAGATGGAATATATCTGCAAACACACACTTTTGTCTTGCTATCCTTGTGAGGACCTTCCACTGACATACTAATTAATGCAGCTAATTAATGCTGTGCTTCACCTAAACCTAAACATAACCTTAACCTCATACTCTTTTAGCTTTTAAACTACATTTTTGTTTCAAAGGCAGTTTTCTTCATAGGAGACCATGCAAATATCCCACAAGGTCGAAATGGTCAAATATATAAATATATTTTAAGGAAATCATTCTGGTGTCTTGATAACATACACTACATGTAATTTCTGGGATGTTTAATAAGACTGACCTAGATGTAAGAATTCAAACTATTTGTAGAATAAATGAAATTTCATTTTTTTTTATGTTAACCTCCATAGTGATTGGTTATGTTTAAGAAATGTTAACCTTACACACTGCATGTTTTTGTATTCACATAGACAAAAGATACACATTTTCACTATCTTTTTTCACTAGCATCTTTTAACTGCCACAGGTTTGTGTGTTTTTGAAACCGTAAATTACGTGTGCTTTATATTGCACTGATGCAAAGAGTGGAGTCTGTGTAGATTGTTACAGGAGACTGCTTGGTACCATCCTGTGCTGTGTTCTAGGTCTGTCAGCTGTACACACACACACACACACACACACACACACCAGCGGAGGTCAAAGCTGTCACTCAGAGGGCACAGTCAAATCTCAGCCTGCCTTGTCTCAAGTGGGCGGGCTCCTTCCTTTCGGCCAGCTGTTTCCAATCAGCTGGATGAAACCATTCCAAGCCCAACACCCCACAACCCCCCTTTTCCTTGAATCCAAGAAACAAACACAGACCCTAGCAAAAAAAAAAAAAAAAAAATCGAACCGAGAAGAGAGCAGAATATTCAGGGCCATAAATGACGGACACCGCCTATCTATCTAAACACCATGTCCTCTCACTGTCTGCTCTATTAGACACACCTACCTAGTTTCCCCACCTTGTAGATGTAAAGGCAGAGATATGTTGGCTGGATATTTTTGGTTGGTGGACTATTCTCAATCTAGCAGTGACACTGAGGGGTTTTAAAACTCCAGCAGCACTGCTGTGCCTGATCCAGTCATACCAGCACAACACACACTAACACACCACCACCACAGCAGGGCCACTGCATTGCTGACATACATCCACCACCCAAATAAATCCTGCTCTGTGGTGGTCCTGTGGGGGTCCTGACCACTGAAGAACAGCATAAAATGGGGCTAACAAAGTCTGCAGAAA
>JAOUQY010000049.1:17796990-17807099 GCA_028566355.1 Doras micropoeus
TGTGTGTGTGTGTGTGTGTGTGTGTGTGTGTGATTTTTTGCATTGGGTTAAAAAACAGCTGTGTAGCATGTCATCTATGACATTTTTAACTACAGATGACAGAAAAGTATAATTAAAAAGAGGAATTAAAAAAAAAAAACAATAACCCAAGCTGGCATGAGACACTTTTCTATATTTGAGAAGACCTACAATAAAAAGAAACACTAAGTATTACAGACAATTAGGGATTTCCAAATAGTAATTAAGGTATTAATGAGAAACCAAACTGTCAGCGTTAAGAGCCGAACGGCTCCTACATCTTAATTTATTGTTGTAATTAAAATGTTACTTTGATAGGCGATGCTAAAAAAAGGGTAATTGCCACTGAATTAAAACAGAAAATTGTGTCACTACTCAGATCAAGGAAAAGAAGGATTATTAAGACATAGCTTTTAAATAATGACCCATTCTTGGATTTCTTGACATTAATGAGGATATTTATTGCACAGTGGCAGAAGTACAGATATCAGCTATGATCAGCACATCATTAAAGTTGGCTCAGCACTGGATATCACAGTGGTAAAGGGTAACTACATGACACTTTGGCCACTTTGTGAAAATGTGGAGCCAAGGAGGGATGATGGTCTAGAATGTTTCATTTCAGAGTGGCATGGGGGGGTTGAAGCGTGGTGTTGGGGCACATTTTTATCACTTGCATTGTTTCCCCCTTTCCTAAGTGTGGTGTAAATATGAGTTAAGACGAATGGTGGGAGATGACCTCTGAACCATATCGCTGCATGCTTGTTAGCTGCATGCTCACAGCTAGATAGATGGACCGAGAGAGAGAGAGAGAGAGAGAGAGAGAGAGAGAGAGAGAGAGAGGTGAATAAGCAAGGGAGTGAGTGGGGTAGGAATGGGGAGAAATATCACACGGCTCCTTAACAGCAGCCAGGTAGACTGCAGATGATCTTCAACATCAGTGGTGTTCTCCTGCTGCTCCCAAACCTAAGCAGTCTGACCCAGTGACCCTCACTCACATGCCTCTTCTCCTCCGTGATGGACAGATGGAGGGAGGTGTAAAAGTTGTGTGTTTTAGAACTTTATGCGGTACACGACAAGTGCTAATTGGAGGTGGGTAGTGCTGGCTTGGCACGAGGCCCGAGTCACCTATTCTCTCTCTCTCTCTCTCTCTCTCTCTCTCTCTCTCTCACACACACACACGTGTGCGCACACAAAAACGACTTTATTATGCAGCTAAATAATTCTATGCCTACACCCAACCGTAACCTAAACCTTAACCTGAGTAAACAAAATGAAATGTTCTGTCTCTTTTAGGTTTATTTTTAAATTGCAGTTTTTGTAGGGGGGAAAGTTAGAAATAACTGGCCTAAGTGTTAGAAATAATCATTAACACGATTATTCAAATTTTCCACTCAAACCATATGAGATTTCAATTTTCTGTAAATAAAAAATATTATTCTCAGTCTCAGATTTTAATTAATGATATTTTCCCTCAAAATAGTATAAGTGCCAATATTGCAACCACCCCTAATTAAAATATAGATCTAGATATAAATATAGATATAGCATCTCACAAAATGCAATGCCTGAAGCATTAAGAAATGCAACTAGAGAACCATGTGCTGTGCTCAGATGAGACCAAAATCCACTTTCGGAACATGCACAGTAAAAAAGAGGAGTGCAGACAGAATAAAATCCCCAAACCCACTGCAAAGCAGCTGAAATGGACGGATCGTTATTAAACGTTGCTTTGAGGAAGTTTTGAGGCTCGTTTCAGGCTTGTGTGTTTGTGTGTAAATCAATTATACTTCTTTATTCGGATCATTCGGCATATTATGCATGATGTGGTCTTTTAATTCATGTGGAAATACATGAAGCATATTTTAATACGATTTCAGAACAGTAACAGTTACATTTACATTTAGGCATTTAGCAGACACCCTTATCCAGAGCGACTTACAAAAAGTGCTTTAAGGTCACCATCAACAAATATATTCTGATACCAGCTCAGATGTCTGTTAAGAGTACAATCAGGTCTGGATTATTATTATTTTTTTTTTTTTTTAATGAAAAGGATACCTAGTGTATTAGTTTTAAGATGTCATTTGAAGATGGACAGAGATTCAGCTGTTCTGACACATAGAGGTAGGTCATTCCACCACCTCGGTGCCAAAACGGAGAAGAGTTATGAGGAGCGTTTGCCTTTGGTAGATGGTGGAACCAGTCGGGCGGTGCTGGAGGACCGAAGAAAGCGAGGTGCAGTGCGAGGGGTGATTACTGCTTTGAGGTATGTGGGTTACTCACACTACTCAGTTACTCACACTACTACGTGCTAAAATTATACACAACGTTCGACATCATGAAATATATTTTTATTATGCCTATATCTATGTTTGTATTGTTATTTTAGTTTTGTATTTATTATATAAACTCCCAAGATGTGTAAAACCTGATGATGCGCAACACATCAAATCCGTCTTCTCCTCTGAACACCTACGTAAGCCTCGAGTCAAATTTGCCCTTGTGTGCCGAAGAGTTACTATGGTCTGTATCACAATTTTGCTCCCATTTAAATAGTGACATTTAAGGTACAGTCGTGAATACTGAATATTCAACATAACGAGCATTTCGTTTCCGTGGTTTAGATTTTGTTTGAACAACTTCCTGCTTTATATCATTAAAATTTGTATATCATTATATCATTTTTATATCAGTGTATAACTCAGGGAAGCTTCAGCTAAGGTGTGTGTACAGAATAAAATTTTCTTTGAAATAATCACATATCAACCCAAGTGAGAGCGAGTCAGTGAGAGAACAAGAGAGATCCAATCGTGTTAAACTCACAGACTGCTTTCATCAAGAAAGCAGAAATAACGAAAATAGCAGAGCCTGTTAGTGCGCCATTCAGAGTAATAACAGTTATTGTTTACTGGTGGGCTTCAGACAGACAGATAATGAGCTGTATTAGTTTTAAATGGTTGGAATGAGAGGGGGTATGAATATATTCGCAGGACACGCTGCACCAGGCACAATCTGCAATCAATAAGGAACGGCCTCTCTCTCCGTCCCTCCGGACTGGCGTTAGACGTCTCTTCGGATCACAAACAATGTGGATGGATTACTTTGTCTGACCCACATCGCACAAAATCACAAGATGCAAAATGGAATAAATTATAAATAAATGGATGGAAGAAAACCCGCCAACTAATTTCTGCCTGTCTCTAATAACATAGGGTATATACATATGCTATCAGCCACTAACATATGTTTTCTCTCCCTCTGTACACACACACACATTAGATGGTGTGCACAGCTTGTTAGATGTAAGGAGATAAAACTTAGCATAGTGCTCCCAATTAGCACAGCAGTGACCATGTGCTGCCTCAGTCTAATGTCCTCTCCTGATGAGAGACTCAGGCAGACACAGCTTGCAGGGTGGTGTGGGCCTGTGTGTGTGTGTGTGTGTGTGTGTGTGTGTGTTTGACAAAGTGAGGCTTGAGAGAAAGAGGGATAGGGGTTGAGAGAAGGGGGGGAGTGGAAGGATAAAGAATGGAGAAAGAGGGATGAACGAAAGAAAGAGCACGAGGAGAGAGATGAAATGGCTTAAGCATTCATTTTGAGTAGAGAGACAGGTCCTATTAACATTTAACAGCATTTGTGCAACTTGGTGCGGAGGTTATGATGCAAATGAGGGAGAATTAAAAGTGGCCAGGGGTTTGGCATTGATGGATTGCAGTCTGGCAATGTTCACACTTCCCAGTGTCCATCAGAGGCGATTACTATGTAATTAAAGCTTATTTCTGGACTCTCCGCTGCATAATTACTTTGTGAATGTAGCCATCATCTAAAAGCTAGCAAAAAATGCTTCAGCGTTTAGTCCGGCAGTCATTTCCACCAGCTTGTGTCAGATATAGCCATCAGACAGTGCAAAAGAACTGTCACTTTTAATAAGAGGCAAAAAATTAAATGAAACAGTATGCTTATTATGGAAAAATTAGGCTTTCAAGAGTCCTTTCTGCTATTTGCATAATTTATTCTTTTTTTCTGCCCCTTCTTCTTTTCTCTCTCTCTCTCTCTCTCTCTCTCTCTCTCTTTCTCTCTGTCTCACTCTCTCTCTTTCTCAGTCCAAGCTTTAGGCAATTTCCCTCACATTTAAATAGATTGCACATTTAAGGCTACTTAAGGAAAATTATCACTTTGCATATTTTAATTGTTATGAAGGAAGTGATTTGAGAGAGGTCTGTGCCTCATCTTCTTGAGCGGAACTGTGTGTGTGTGTGTGTCTGTGTGTGTGTGTGTGTATGCGTGCATGATGTGAGCGCTGGACGCTGTGCCGTCACAGATAACCCCCAAGTTCACACACATCCACTCGACTTTCATCAGAATGCTAATGAGGAAGCTAACACTAGGACAAAAGGATCTCTGATATTTACAAAATAGGCACTAATAACCAGAGTGTAATGCTGGACACAACTTATTTGTTTGTGTTTGGTAAATTCCCTTTGTTTGGAACTAAAAATGAAGGAGAACGCAACAGACACACAGAAATCACACAGAGAAATCAATGAAACAGGTATTACACCAGATGCAGTGTTTAGTCTGAGGTTTCATATTTTCACAGATGATGAGTGTTTATTATTTTTTAGATCACTAGAGCACATTCATATGTATAATTGCCATGTAATGTTAAATTCACCTTTAATAGAGTTAGAGAGCTTGCAGAGTAATTCCCTGCCAGGTTGAGCTGGATACCAGCTGTGAACAGAGGGGGAGCTGTATGTTCAGACAGCAAGAAATATTTACTCTTCAGAATCAAATCTCCCTTTAGAGTTCACTTTAAAATCTCACCACAATAATAACCGATTCAGTACGGATTTGAAAATGGGTCAACATTTGGACGAAGTTGTTATTTAGAATCAAAAAGTAAACAATCGGTTCCTGAACATCTTCCTGGGCACTTTAATATAATCAGTTAATATATTTAATACAAACAGATCTTAAGACCAAAGAGGTCCACCCTCTCAAAAACGTGCTTCTTGGTTATTTTTTATAATATGACCGACATTAGATGAATACATGAAATGAATGCATAAATGAATAGAAATTCTTCAAGTTTTATTAATTAAATAAAAATAAAAATTAATTTTTTTTTTTTTTTTTTGGAAAATGATTAATTAATTAATCATTTAAATCATTAAATTATTATATTATAATTATAATGTATTTCATCATGATGCCATGGAAGATCATACGGTCTCAAAGAAGAGAAATAAACTGTAAAGCATACCAAGTATAACCTCCCTGACAGCTGTTTCAATTTTAATTCACTTGAAGATTTATTTAACACACAAAAGGCAAAAAAAATTTCAATGATGTTTTCAATGATGAACTTAATTCTATTATTAAATATAAACAAATTTACATATTGATGCCTGCAACACACTCAAAAAGTTAGGACAGAGGCATGTTAACCACTGGATCATATCGCCTTTTCTTTTAATTATACTTTTTAATCATTTGGGAATTAAAGGTACTAATTGTTGCAGTTTTGCAAGTGGAAATTTTGTCCATTCTTGCCGCATACAAGACTTGAGCTTCTCACCAGCCCGTGGTCACTGTTGTCTGAATCTTCTCTTCATGATGTGCCATACATTTTCAATAGGAGACAGATCTGGACTGTAGGCAGGCCTGTCAAGTACATGCACTCTATGTCTACGAAGACATGCTGTTGTAACTCATGCAGAATGAGGCCTGGCATTGTCCTGCTGAAAGAGACATGGAGATACTGGGAAAACATGTCGTCTTGACAACAGCATATGTTTCTCCAAAATACCACCATAAGCCTCAGCATCAATGGTATATGCAGGTCACCCATGCTGTGGGCACTGATGCTCCCTCATGCCATTACACATGCTGGTTTTTGCAGTTTCTGTTGTTTTCACTTTCACAGTCTGGATTTTCTTTTTCATCTTTGGCACATAGAATCTGACATATTTCCCCAAAACAAGCTGAAACCTGGACTCATCTGACCACAGAGCACGATTCCACTGTCTTTCAGTCCATCTCAGATGACTCTGGGCTCTGAGAACCTTTGGTCTCAGCTTTATATGTGTGTGTTGCAGACATCACATTATATAGTTATTTATATTTGCAAAGTACAATTAGGTTTGTCAGTGAAAACATGGAAAATGTTTTCTTTGTACTTTGTACTATTAAAAAGTTTAAGCGATTTAGCATTTTTTAGAAAGTGTCCCAACTTTTCTGGAAATTGGGTTTTGTATATAGTATATATACATACATACATACATATATATGTTAATGGATAATGATCCAAATAAAATATTTTTATTAAACTCTGCACTACCTGACTATCGTGTCATGTAACGAGAGAAAATGGATTTGGAATAATGGACTGTGATATAATTTAAGGGATGCTCAAGGAAATGCAGCATTTATGAATCTTCTTTAATGCTCTGAAATGCTTTTCATCAAAAGGTAAAAATCAATCAGTAAATGATTCAGCACAGGAAGAGTGACCTATGCAGAAGAAAAGGTTCAGACATGAAGCTCTCAGCAGCAGATCAGTAATTACTTACAGTTTAATCACCACCGAAACAGTCGTCCTTGTAATAGAAATAAAAAGTCATCATAAAAGAAAAAAGAAGTGATATTGTACCACAAATATCTAGCACACTTCAAAATGGTGTATTCGTATTAATATATAAATCCCTTAATGCACAATATAAATATAGTGTATGTGAAGAACAGTAATCTGTAAAGGACAGGGTGAAATGACATAAATATGAACATGGAAGTAGATACCTTGACAAAAAGGAAGAAAAAAAAAACGCCTCCCATCGTCATCTCTTCATCTGTGGCTCTGATAACCTTTGTGTTTGTGATTGTGCTGGAGCGTGTTGGCGGTGTCTCTGAGGGGAACCCTACTGAATTGCATCCATTAGGAGTGGCTTCTTTTAATGTGCACGACTGTGGAAATGACACACAGCCGATCACAAATGAAACAGCGACAGGCTCCAAATGCACCCAGTTCCCCAGTGTTAATTGTACAGCAGCAACCTACGCACAAAGCATCTACTACATAATTATGCCTTCAACATAGAAAATCGAAAGCATTAATGTCGTATTTATAACAAAATGAAAGAAGAACAAAAAAAAAAAGACAGCGATAAAACAAACTGTACTTATGGTGTGCAGTGAATTTTGGGCAATCATAATAATGAGTTACCTTTCAAGATAATGCTTAGAGAGGAGTGAGGAGTGTTCTGAATATGTTAAAAGTAAGAGTTTAAAGGGAAAAAAATGATGCATATTTATTGTAAATAAACAAGTGCACTAGAAGTCTGCGTTTTGAGTAGTTCCTTGCACATCATCTGGCATGGTGTATACACTGGTATTAGATAACTGATGCTTGCATACGCCAATCAACCGTCTACCTCAAATAACTAAGGGTTAAATGCCTCACATATTACCAGCTAAGCTAAAACCTCAACCTTCGACTTCATGGTCACGGTCTCTGACCATTACTACGTTACAAAGGCTAAAGAAAAAAAGCTGCCCTTTCATACAGCAGTTTAAAATGTGTGCAGACTGTTCAGCTGTACAACTGAAAATATCTACCACTTAGACATAGCACCTGGGTGTGGAAATCTTTTATTATAGTTCTGATTTTGATTATGATGGACAATACTGACAGAAGGATGTCATTCAAAATGCAGGAGCAGATTTATTGCTTTTATACCGCATTGCTGTTGAATGCTTGATTCTGATTGGTCAGAAGGTGATTAGTCTAACTGCAAGGCTACACATGCACTCGTAAAGCATTTTATTTCTGTAGTAGCGACTTGTAACAAGGATGTATACACAGATACGTTTAATTTTCTTTCTGTGAGCTCATTTAGCATTTTTGGAAGGAGACTCCAGTGTCCGGTTTATGGTTTTTCAGAAACATGACTAGTGCTTTTTTTTGTCTTATTACCTTCAGAAAAAGTGATGGTAGTAAGGAAATGAATGTTTACATGTATTTTTTTTCCTTCGGCTGCTCCCATGCCTTGGGGTCTCCACAGTGGATCAAGTCCGCATCTCGATCTGGCACGTTTTCCGCCAGATGCCCTTCCTGACGCAACCCTGCCACTAAGCAGGTTTTGGGAAACACTATCATGGGCAATTTTGTATATCCGATTCACTTAACTTGCATGTCTTTGGACTGTGGGAGGAAACCGGAGTACCCAGAGTAAACCCACGCAGACAGAGGGAGGACATGCAGACTCCACACAGAAAGGACCCAGACCGTTCCACCTGGAGATCGAACCCAGGACCTTCTTGCTGTGAGGCGACAGGTCTACCCACCTAGCCACTGTGCTGCCCCAACTTTTATATCTAAGTGATATAAATAACTAACTTATCTCTCAATTTGAAACTAGATAGAATAAAAAATATGATGGATTGTTAGTTACTAAATAAAAATATGGATCATTGGCAAATTGCCAATTTAGCTGCAGCAGCATGTCCTGTTGTGTATTATTCCTTACCAGATTTGACAATAGTACGTAAATGTAATTGATAATTGGATTAGATGTGAACTTAAAGATGTGTTGTGCAAAAATGATGATGAATGTTTATTGTGCAGTGTATAGGTCTTCCTCAAGAATTCCTTCTCTCTCATGCCAACTTTGCATTTTAATAAGCTTTCTCACACAACAAATGACTTGTGAATATATAGCCATGAGGTTCTAACGTGTGCCTCATTTGTAAATATTTTAATGAATCTGGTATGCAGCAGGCAAAAAAAAGGAAAAACACATACACTGGAATTTCCAAAACATGATCTTTTATTATCCTTTGCCCCTATGAATACATGAAAATACATTTACGTTGACTGCAGTTATGGCAATACTGTACATACACACACATAGAAACTTTATGTGGTGTGTTTCAAAACGTTATATCAACAATGTACATTAAGTACACATATGTGCGAGTGTAGCTCATGTACAAATACAAGATATGAAATGTAATTACATTTCATATAGAATTTTCATATATAAAAATGCACACACTTAATGATAAGTGCACACACACACACACACACACACACACACACACACACAGACATACACACATTCACATGCACACTACATTTCACAAAGGAGTAAAGCGATTTTATTATAATCCAAAAACTGAATCTGCATTTTAGAGACCTTGAAGAAGACCTATACAGCCCACAATATCCCTTACCCATTGTGGGGTTTTTTTGTAAGTAGATTACAAAGTGTTTCAAAGTTACGACTGTGTGCAATATCTTTACCTCAACACTCTCTAGTGTCTCATCATTTGCCCAACTACTAAACCGCTCAGTGTAGGGACAGTCTTTCTGAGGTAGACTGCTCAAGTTCAAGGACAAGACGTTTTTCCACTTTTAGATTTTTTTTTTCCCTTTTTTAATATTTTTTTTGCCTTTTATACAAATGCATGACATTCAAAAAAGACAGAACATAGGTACTACATGTGTGTATGTAGCAATGAGGTAGAAATGGTTTTAGAGATCAATGTCTGAAATAGAAAATTGATATGACAGCAACATCTAGAAGAGTGCAGAAAAAATGCAGGGTGAAAAAAACATACAGGGACAGAAAAGAAACCAAAGCAAAATCAAATGCTTTGAGATTGGTTTATACATTGAGGAAAAAAATGTGTGCTTTAAACATTTTCGTTGCATTTTTCACTAATGCAGTCTTAAAGTAAAAGCTTTGTCATCAGCAGTACTCAGGGGCTTCCACAATAACCTCCACATCACAAAGGATCTGTCCAGATTTCAGAGGGATGTCGAAGAAGTGAATGCTGGTGGATCATCCACGCAGCAAAAAGCTAATTAATGATCCAAAAGAATTATTTACAACAGGAAAGAGTGGCTCTGAGCATCAGTGCAATTTGACTTGAGTATGCACACTATTTTATTTTGGACTATATATATATACAGGGGTTAGACAATGAAACACCTGAAACACCTGTCAATTTAGTGTGGCAGGTTTCATGGCTAAATTGGACCAGCCTGGTGGCCAATCTTCATTAATTGCACATTGCACCAGTAA
>JAOUQY010000049.1:17840955-17851248 GCA_028566355.1 Doras micropoeus
TATGCATATACCTCTTTCGTACAATGATGAAGTTAGACAGTTCATTTCCTGCTGCTGCAGTCCATGAGATGACATGTAACTGAAATGCAAAATATAGCCATAATGCTTGTTTAAAGTACCTTCTACATAGTATGGATACTATGAATAGCTGCGCCTCAAAAAGCCAAGTTATGGTATATTTATTGCACATCTATTAGCAGCTTTGCTGATCCTGACAGGGACAGGAACATACCCCATCGGTCCAAATAGCACCACGCAGGCTGCATATTAAGGTGGCAGGCGGTGGGGTAATACCGGAGAGAGAGGACGGGAGCAGTAAAAGCCAGGGTGAGTCAGGGTCAGCGCTGTGTCGGTGAGCACCACCGCTGAAAAGTGCTGCTCCACAGACGGCTGAGATGAGATAATTACATTACGGCTCATCATTAGCGCCGGCTGCCTCCCCCACCGGCCAATGCTAGAAGCCTCCAGTCAAAGCTGAGAGCCAGATAAGGGGCCAAGAGCGTAGCTACAGACTCCTGATGAGGCTTCTACAGCCACTTTTAGCCATAAACTCCTTGACTTATTAACAGGAGCTAACATCAAATATTCAAATATACTGAAATGTGATCAGGCTCAACCAAACCTCAGGACATGTATCTTCTAGAATATTTCCTTTCACATTTATTCTTCCCGTCCAGAGATTGCAAATCACCCGGCACAGCATCCGAATACCAGTGTACACCAGTCCAAAGGTCAGCCCACTGCCTTATAGCTCTAGCTGGCTAGCACTAGCTCAGAGCATTTCAGCCCTGCGAGTGGATGCTAACCACTAACCTCCCTGTGAGGCTTTGCATGCTTCAGGCCGATCCCCCTCTGTAGGTCTGACACCGTAAACTTCATGGCATTTTACCAACATTTCCTTCTCTCATTCCTCTCCTCCGCACTCGTTTCAGCGAGCTCTTGTGTGCTTCTGGCTTTCAGTCCTCCAGACAGTCTTCACACAGCACCTCTGTATCACATCCCGGCTTCTCTACGTCAATCCCTGGCACTGAGCCAAGCTGCCAGCCCGTCGGGCCCCCACCGAGGATGAATGGAGCGCTGGGAAGTTAGCAGCGCGCCGCGCCAATCGCGCACATCTCCCTATGATCATCATACTAATTAAGATCCAACTGCTTTTATGTGATCTTTAGTAGTACATCAAAATATCAATTTGAGACAATTAGCTGCTGAAAGTGATGACTCAATTCATCATTCCTGAAGGATTTCGTTTTTTTTTTTTTTTTGCCTGCCAGTGGGAGGAGGGAGCCAAAATATTGGTGCTCACATTCAAGCACATGAATGTTTTCTGTCATGCATATCAATGGACAATTTTTCTCAGAGGCTAATTTCAATGCATTAATTACAATTTTATGTTCTCATTAGATGATATAATTCGCTCTCCAAGCTGAGCTCAGAATGACTGATCTTCTGAAGCCATGTTTTTTTTTTCTTCATGTCTTTGTGTAATTTACAAGGCTTCCGATGAATTTAAATGTCAAGAAACATCAAATAAATGAATAGGAGAGAAGGGTTTTTAGCACCCTGTAATAAAAGCGCACTCCGCTTGCTGGAAGGAAACAGGTGACTTTTTGCACTGCACCCTTTAGACGGTAAGGGACAAGAACTAATTTACAATTTTACTCAATTAAAACCATCTACATCCGCATATATCAAGGACATAGAGCGGAAGAAAGCGGAGGGATTCGGATATATTATTTGGCCAAGGATAAGAGAACTTTGAGTGCATAGAAAAAAACAGTAGCGTTGCAGTGGATTTTTACAGGCTAAACATGTAAAGAATTGTGGATCTTTGTGTGATTATCAATTTTTTTATACATTTTATTTTCATATCAGTGGCCATAGAAATCTTTCCTGGAGAGTGCAGCACACCACGGTGAAGGAGGACTGCAAATGCACGTCTCATTTTTCAAGGTTGTTCAGTGATAAAAGCACGTTATTGGTGCAGCGGGAGACAGCCAAGACAATCCATCTGCACCGCTGATATTCTGTACTCTATACAAACCGCTGCTCTGCTGTGGCGCAGGTCTTCCAGAGCTGTGATCAAATCGTTCAATTTCACAATTTACAGAAGGCCAAACAAGCAACAAACAGCACGAAAATTTCCACAACCTGCTAGGAGCGATTTAAAAAGGCGACCACCAGCGCAAGAGCAAGGGTTAAAAGAAAACGCTACCTTAAATGAAAAGCAGTGATAGAAATTCACGCTGCCCTCTGATCAGACCTGAAACAGCCGTGGCATCACTCTCCGGCTATCAGAAAAATTCTGAACTAGGTTGTAATGTTATTGCAGACCATAATGCACAAATCCTTTATTCACCACAGGCAGGACTTACAGCTATTCCTATCATAAAAACCTTCTTTCACTGTATTACAACACAGAAAATACTTCAACTGTTTAGATGTCCAGATTTTTCCAATGACAATGAGACTAAAGTAATAGAAAAATGTAAAAAAAATAATAATAAATAAATAAATAAATAGGCAATTTATATTATAAAAATTTATTTATAAAAATAAATAGGCAAAAACATAATAGGGCACAGGACTTACAGCTATTCCTATCAAAATCAAAAAAATATATTTCATTGTATGTAAAAGCAGAAAACAACTGAAATTACAGTAATAAAAAACTAAACAACTTATTTAACAACTTAGTTAATAATAATAATAATAATAATAATAATAATAATAATTATTATTATTATTATTATTATTTTTATTATTATTATTATTATTATTATTGTTGTTGTTGTTGCTGTTGTTATTATTATTATATGTTCCACCTCCTAACAGTTCCACTATCTCTCTTTTTCATCTCTCTCGTTTGTGACTCCCTACCTGCCCCTGAACTAAAGAGCATAAAATTCTGCCTTCATGGAGCCCATTAAGAAGGAAGTTTATCATGTCTAATTAGAATGTAAACAGAGAAATGAAGACGTCAGTGATTAAGCTAGATGTCTACGCTCCTGTCACTGGGGGTATGCTAATTGCTCGTATAAAACTGTGAATGCAAGGGAATGTTGAAGAAGGCCACTTTCAGTGTATTATGACTGAACCTCATCATGGCCACCTGGGTATCAGCGATTCTAAAGCGTTTCCCAGCAGACGCTCTAGCGCTGCTTTGCTGCACGGCCAGACAGAGATCCGGTGAAGGGCAGCTCATTGTTTCAGATAGCAAATAAACCGAAAATAAACCGAACGCCGCGGAGTGCAGACACGTCTTATGTTCACTTCTAATGGACTACAGCAACTGTGTGAAGAACACGAACTCCTACCTGTGAGCAAAATAATGAAAAGCCCACTAGTTTGTTCGGTCTTCGTCCCTTAGACGTCTAAAATGACACGTCTGCTCATGTTTCTGAGACACGTCAGCCACGATCGTACACAGTTGTGAATGAAAGTCAGCGAACAATCCTGCTTTAGTTCTAAATGAAACTATCATCTGTTCTCTATAAGCCATAACATATTAAAAAAAAAACTGGTATGTGAGCAGTTCAAAGCCTGATGTCAGCTCAGTGTGATTGCTGCGGTTATGATGCTGTCAGGTTGTGTTGCCTTGGCGATGCGTTGTAATGAATGGAAGTCCAGTGTGCACGGCAACATATTTGCGTCGATCTGTCAATCATTGTTACTGCGGCGGATTTCAGCGTTTCTCTCACCAGCCGCGAATCGAGCCTGTGATCGAAAAATGCTAACCAATATCACACACAGATCCCCCCCCCCACACACACACACACCCACCCACAACCCCCCACACACACACATGCACACTCTCCCTGTCTAGCTTTGTTTTTTTTTTTTGATATGTCATATGTGATATGTGATGTGAGCGAAAGTTCCTCACTCAGATGGATAACTTAGATTAGATGCAGCCTATTTGTCATGTCCACAAAAGCAGTTCCCTCCTAAAACCATCCATAAGCCACAGAAATGACCAATAAACTAAATGTCAAAACCTTTAATCACATATTTCTGTCATTATTTATTCTCAGACTATGACAGGCATTCAATAGTTTGTACTATATTACATTCAGCACTGAATGATTCTTAACTTAAAAAAAAAAAAGATGGTTAGATTCAAACGCAGTCAGATTCATAGACTCATCAATGCAGGGCAGGTGGAGTAATAAATCACCACACACTATTTACAATAATCGCATAATGCAGACACACCACTGCAGCCATATTCCCATCCATAGTTCAGTTTAGGTAAATATAAATGAAAAAAAACTGCAAAATGAAATGATGGTTCAAATGTATCTATATTGACCGATTGCTTTGATCAATTCTGGAGAGATTAGCTGAGATCTCAAAGCTGAGAGTTTGATGGGTTTTACAGTTGGGTGCTAACTGGCATTTAGAGCAGCGCTGTGGAATTTTCACCATATTTTCCCTTTGGCTCCATGACTCAGGACAGCATGCAAATAGGAGCTGGGGTGTCTGGGTGTCTGTATTTAAAAAAAAAACAAAAAAAATAAACATGCATTCACGTATGCTGTCAATCAAAATGAGAGTAAAAGAGAGAGAGAGAGAGAGAGAGAGAGAGAGACAGAGAGAGAGAGAGAGTATGGAAAGAAAAATGTGGCAATCCAATGACCAATATGTGTCTAAATAAGCGTGTGTGTGTGTGTGTGTGTGTGTGAGAGAGAGAGAGAGAGAGAGAGAGAGAGAGAGAGAGAGAGAGAGAGAAATGGGGGAGGGAGGAAGCAGAGGGAGCATGTCAAGGATTTGAGGTCCTTCATCTCTGCAGCAGAGCATACACATCTCTCAGTATAGCAACAGACAGCTGCAGCTCCTTTCTAACGTGCCCCAACTTAGATCATCGAGAGAACTGACAGCACTCTCCGAAACGCACAAAGATAACACAGCCAGCTGCCACGGGAGAAAGAGAGAGGGAAAGACAGACAGCCAGCGAGAGAGAGAGAGAGAGAGAGAGATAGAGAGAGAGAGATGCAGGGGGGCTCTCTCTGTAGAAATGGGATTTGTATTTGCATGTGTCTCTCCCTGAGGGGTTTCCTTAGTTTTTCCTGATGAAAAACACACGAGACAACATTTAACATATTTGCTTAAAGATGACAACCCGCTACTGATTTCATTCGAGCCAGGCTTTTGTCTCCAATGAAGAATGGTGTTGGGGGGGGTATGTGGGGGGGGGGGGTGTGCTGAATGAGGTTTGTTACAGAGACTGACAAATGTATCCGTCTGTACAGATGAGTGTTTCATCAATTTGAAACAGGCCCCGAGATCCCCCAAGGTGCTCGTCTAGCAGCAAGCCGACTTCTCCTCCAGCTTCCTTTAATTGTCACCATTACACCGAGATAAAAACTGTCAGTCTCATTTATACAAACAATCCCAAGAGGACCGCGCCGGTTAGACACCCAACCCGTTACACTGTGCCAGATTTTTTCGAGCACTGAGGGTTTAGTCAAACCACTGACAAATGAGTACAAAGAAGCATAAAATCACCGCTAGCAAACGAACACCTAGAGAGTGAAATCTTACTCTGTAGGAGTTAAACCGGTAATGCGTGTGTCATGTTGAATTTATGGATGCTGAAATGTCAGATCAAAGTGCCGTAAAACTTGTAGGTTCTGTCTACTTTTCATTTTAAAAAACAATAGCAAGAGCTGAACTTCACTTCACTTGAAATTTATGTTTGAGAAGTATCTAAATAAACCTGATTAAGTGTGTTTAGTTGCAAGGAAAGTTGATAAATATCAGATTGTGCGTCAGACGATAATCATACTAGTTAACAAATCAGCATGGCTTCCTTTAGACCACAATATTTATATCGCATGCCACTCATATGTCCCCCTGTCCAGAATTCACACTAACGACAGCTCAATTAAAATAATCTATATGTTCAATTTTACTTAGCCGGTACTGTTACTACAGCATGCATCATCACAATTTACCAGAACATTTGTAAATATAAATCCCTAACTGGAATCCTTTGAACAAAGAATGGCACATGCAAAAAAACATTTGCATCAGCTCCAGTATGAATCCTTTTCCAGTTTTTCATGCAAAATAATGCAGATACTTATACTATCCAACTGCACTATTATTTTAGGAAAATGCTAAATATATAATTCGATAAAATAGCGATATAGTGAACTGATGGTTCAATTCTAATTTGAATCTCATATCAAATTAGCCTCAGACTTAAACAGCCGTTTTCTTTTGTTCCTGTTAAAATGAGCAAAACCATTCGGAAAAAATTCTGAAAAAGTGTGTGTAATTAAATAACAAATGTTATGTAGAGAATATAAAGTTATTAGTAAGATCAAGCTGTGTGTGTGTGTGTGTGTGTGTGTGTGTGTGTGTGTGTGTGTGTTTCCCTAAGGCTGCGTGCTCAACACGAAACACATCAAGTTAAAGAGGGTGCTGAAAAGGGGAGGGGTCAGCATCTGTCATCGAGCACACCACAAAACTCAACATGAGGTTTCATGTCAACACACACACACACACACACACACACACATATATACATGCACCCACAATAAGGAGTGAACAGTGTTGTCATGTTGGTTAATATGCTGACAGGAGCACCTGGGGGTTAAATCAGAAGTATTTGAGACCACCGCAGCTTTTCCACACATCCTCAACTCACTGTGTTAAAATAATCAGCCGGGCCAAGAACCTTTCAAAAAAACTACCGCCGCAAAAGCTGAAACTAAAATCTGTCCAAAACACTCCGGTTACATGCTGGGTGAGAGGAGCTGATCGAAAAAAAAAGACCTGCACAAACGACCACCGCTTAAATCAGGCCACTTCTGCCCTGATCAAATGACACGCAACAAAAAATGATCTTAAAACAACTTAACATTTCTATCATGCACAGAATACAGAAAACTTACAGGGAAAAAAAAAGCCATGAACAATTTCCATTCTGCTAAGAACACACAACAGGGAAAAAAAATCACTTCAATATAATAAATGCTTGTGTAAATGTATATGTAAATTTCCCTACTGATGGATCCTCAGCGATAAAGAGGAGTTGAAAACACACTTCAAAGTGTTTTAATTGTGTTAAATGGAAATTCTGCTCGTGTGCACATTAACTGATTTTTCATTGTTATTAAAAAAAAAAAAATACACTTTCCGGGAATAAAAAATGTTTTGGCTAATGGTTTAATCTTGGCATACAGTACTAGAAAGAACAGAGTTAAATAGAAAGCTGATGTGTGCTTAACATTGCCCACAATTCCTCTAATAAGCTGTGGGAAAAGGAACATTTCTCAAATGATTTTTCAAACAGCATTATAACAGTAACTAAACATGTTTGACACGACTGGACGTAACACATACGTGGAAAAAAAAAAGAACGTCTGCAGAAATAATAACACATAACCTATTTAAAGCCAGGTGTAATTAAAGATGCCTATATGAATGTCTAAATTCTAAAAATGATTGTATTTCACTAAACTGTACAAGTTCTAGTTATATACACTAGACTATACTGTGTACACTAAATATAACACACTCTGTCCTGCACTGCTGATGGACGAAACAACATGACCAGGCTGAATAATGCATGGAGCTGAATTCGCCTAACTGTCCTTGCAAACTTTTCTCAGACACACACACACACACACACACACACACACACACACACACGTACGGTACGAGTAACACTAATTCACGTGACACATAAAATAATAACGATAATAATAAAAGCGATGAAATTTGCATTACACGTACACACCATAACACACACAAGGCTAATGTATAATTAATACGTTAACTATAACGATTTGATGAAGTGTAACAGGACTACAGGCCTGCAGTGTTTATAATGAAAAAGACTAGAAAGAGTTAATACGAGTTATATTTGATCTTAAACGGTTGCAAACGAGTGAGTTCGGTAATGATCAGGGACAGTTTGAGATTTCAAAGAAATAAAAAGACAGTCGAAAAAAAAAAAGAACCTAAACTCTTAGTGAAAATGAACTTAATGGTGACAACAACACAACATATAAAGTGGATAATAAAAATAATAATACAAAAAAAAATAATAATAATATTGCTATTATTATTATTATTATTATTATTGATGTGTTTTTGTTGTCATTATTATTATTATTATTATTATTATTATTATTATTGATGGTGTTGTTGGTCTTGTTGTTAAAGCAGTGTAATGTGAACAGATGACAGGCTCTGTGGGGTTTTACCTGGCGCTTCTCTAACGCAGCTGTAGTAGATAAATGACTTTAAACGCTTATCAGATCTAAAACACGCTTCTTTTTTTGCAAGGCACTCAAACAGGTAAGCAATCTGTCACTACACACAGATATAATCATCATTTAAACCTGTCATGCATTCAGAGTGAGACTACACACAAAGCTAGTGTACGATGAAATAACACACATTTGAAAAAAAAAAAAAGAAAAAGAAAAAAAAAAAAGAAGAAGGAGAAACGTACCATCAAGAGCGCTGCTACTGATCATCTCTGCCGGGATCGAGCAGGGGGAAGCGGGGGAGAGAAAAGAGCAGAGCCGGAGGAATTCCGAAAGCCGGGGCTTTTTTCAGCGCGGCCACTTTTCCTCTGCGCTATCGGATTTCCCCTCACCGTGTAACCCGGGGGTGGGGAGACGGGGCTTTATTTCATCAGGTACTCATTTAACCTACATGCATATATTTAAGGAGGAGAAGGCAAAAGCAGCAACAAAAAGCTATTGGAGAGTTGAAAGAGAGAGAGAGAGAGAGAGAGAGAGAGAGAGAGAGGTGGGGAGCAAAGGCACACACATGAAATGAAGCTCATGTGAGTTTTCTCCCCGAGCCTCCTGGTCAAACTAAAGACTAGGGTTTGCCTTAAACCTGACTTAAAGCCACGGTGGGTGTGTGTGTGTGTGTGTGTGTGTGTGTGTGTGTGGTGCTGCGCTCTCCGCGTGTCCTCTCAGGGCTTTAGAAAAATACATCACAGCCGCGCTGCTCCCCTTAACGCAAATCGCTCGTTTTAACCAAACGGCATGACAAACTTTTTTTTTTTAGCTAATAAAAATAAACAGCCTCCTGCAACGCACTGACGTCCCTTTAGCCAGGAAAGTTCCTCTGAAACAATTTCAACCCCACCCCAAAGTCAGAGCACTTTCTCCCATCAGAGCCACCGAACTTCGCCCGGCCGGGTGTACTTTGGCATTTCACAAAAAAATGACAGAAAAACAAACAAACAAACAAACAAAAAGCATATTTTGAAATCGAAATTCAGATGAATGTGTTTGGTGCTATATTAATAATACTGATGATAATAATAAAGATGATGATGATGATGATGTATGGACGCGATCCTATCCGGACAGGCGAGCAACGCGAGAAAGCAGCGAGGCGCTCCGCTCTTCCGTAGTCCAGCGTTTCTGTAATGGTCGCTATGCGGCTGAAACGGCAGCATTAAGTCTTACCTGCGTGTGTAACAGGGGAACGGCGGGGGTCAGAGCGACATTGATCCGATGGGCTTGAGGAGGGACGACGGCTCGGGCTACGCGCGGGCGCTGGCGATCTGAAACCATTCCAAGTTAGTGAAGGGGAAGACTGACCACTGCCTCTGCCATGTTGGAATTTCAAACCCCAAACAGCTGCGCCGTGCAACAGCACAGCACGCCGCGGACTGCGCATGCGCCCTGCGCCGAGAGCCAAATTCAAAGCAGGGCCGCGCGCGGAGATGGGCTGAAGTCCAAAGGCAGGGAAAGTCACACTCTCTCACCCAGTTACTCTGAAACAACAGTCCCGTTTTATCTTTCCACGTCTGTCTTTGAATGAATTAACCGTCAATAGAGAAGTAAAGTGCATGCTCTGCACTACACTAGCAGAAATACACTATATTGACAAAAGTATTCACTCATCCATCCAAATCATTGAATTCAGGTGTTCTGATCACTTCCATGGCCACAGGGGTATAAAAGCAAGCAAATAGACATGCAGACTACTTCAAACATTTGTGAAAGAATGGGTTGCTCTCAGGAGCTCAGTGAATTACAGCGTGGTACCCTGATAGGATGCCGCCTGTGCAACAAGTCCAGTCGTGAAATTTCCTTGCTACTAAATATTCCACAGTCGACTGTCAGTGGTATTATAACAAAGTGGAAGTGATTGGGAACGTCAGCAACTCAGCCATGAAGTGGTAGGCTATGTACAATGACAGAGCGCGGTCAGTGAATGCTGAGGCGCATAGTGCGCAGAGGTCGCCAACTTTCTGCAGAGTCAATCGCTACAGACCTCCAAACTTCATGTGGCCTTCAGATTAGCTCAAGA
>JAOUQY010000049.1:17946568-17967756 GCA_028566355.1 Doras micropoeus
GTCACTCAACTTCATATGTGTATGAAGGCAGACGAGCGAATACTTTTGGCAATATAGTGTATGTAGCTTACATAAATGTATATAGTTATTATAGAATAATTTTTCATATGTACACAACCATCTGGATGTCATCATAAAAACAGCAAAAATTAGCAAAATTATTTGTAGCAAAATTATTTGGAGTACAAAATGTTTACAGTCTTTTGGTGACACAAACATTAATCAAGCTATGATTTGACTTATTTGAATTTTTGGGCAAGAATCTGTGTAAAGTTTTTACTTTTACTTTTGTTTTGCATGAGAACCCTAACATGGAAGTGAGGGTGTGGAACACAGAGTTCAAGTTTAAAAATCTTAGCCCTAAAATCAGCCTGCTTTAAACAATAGGGTTTTTAGACCACGCTAAATCAGCATGTGAAAAAGAACCAAGGTGCTTTTTTTAAGAAAACACTTGCAACATTATAAAAGCATCTCAGGCAATAATAGAAAATAATTGAAAATAAATACACTAAATAAAAATGTAGTGTTCATAAATTACTGTGGTATAAGAAGGAACAAACATCAGAACATGGCTGTCATTGGAAAATAATCAACTTCACAGTGATAACGGCCATCTGCTTCATTATAACTAAACGTTTAATTTCTTACATATGACATATTACAGTCCAAACAACATTATACTAAGACATGGTGCCCAAAGCTTCTATGAAATTAGGTATGCTAAGATTTCAACAAATAATATATAAGGCTGCATTTTTGTGCAGTTTATTTTGATATATTTATTATCACACCTGCCTGTTTGTCCCTTTTGGCCTTCCACTTTCCTTTTATGAGTTTTGTTTCTCATTGTCATGGCAGTTTATTAGTCACACCTGTTGCTTGTTATTCTTGTCAAATCTTGTTAAAATTCTTTGGCCCCATTTACACCTGGCATTAACATGCATCCTAGGTGATCAGGTCTCAAGCGGACAGATCTAAGTATGTCTGTTCACACAAAGAAGCTGATGCCTGCAACACAAAAAATAAATAAATAAAGCTGGGACAGAGGCATGTTACCTCATCATGTTTTCTTTTTAAACATTTGGGAATTGAAGATATTAATCTTTGCAGTTTTGCAAGTAGAATTTTTGTCCATTCTTGTTGTATACAAGACTTGAGCTGCTCAATAGTGTGTGGTCACCATTATCTGATTCTCCTCTTCATGATGCACCATACATTTTCAATAGGAGACAGATCTGGACTGCAGGCAGGCCAGTCAAACCACGCTGTTGTAACTCCTGCTGAATATGGCTTGGCAGTGTCCTGGGAAAAAACGTTTTCTTGACATCAGCATATGTTTCTCCAAAATACCAGCATAAGCTTCCACATCAATGGTACCTTCACATATATGCAGATCACTCATGCCATGAGCACTGATGCATCCCCATGACATCACAGATGCTGGTGTTTGTACTTGTCTGATCACAGAACAGGTTTCCTCTATCTTTCGGTCCATCTAAGATGATTTCGGGTCCAGAGAACTCTGTGAGAATTTCTGTGTAAAATTAATATATGGCTTCCTGTTTTCATAATACAGTTTCAGGTTGCATTTCTTGATGCAGCTGTGGACAATGTGACAGTGATTTCCCAAAGTACACCAGAGGCCATGTGGCTATGTCCATCACAGTAGCATGACGGTTTCTCAAACTGTACCACCTGAGGGCTCACGCACATTCAGCAGCGGTTTTTGCCCTTTGCATTTGCACATCAAGATTTCCCCTGACCCCCTGAATCTTTTCATGATATTATGAACTGTAGATGGTGAAAGACCTAAATTCTTTGCAATCTTGTGCTGAGAAACATTTCTCTCATGAACTTTGGCACAAAGTGGTGAACCACGATCCATCCTTGCTTGCAAAGACTAAGCCTTTGGTGGATTCTCCTTTTATTCTCAGTCTTGAAAACCTCACCTGTTACCAGTTTTTTTTGCCTCTGTCCCAACTTTTTTGACTGTGTTGCAGGCATCAATTACTAAATTTGTTTATATTTAACAAGTACAATTAAGTTTATCATTGAAAATACTGAAAATCTTTTGTCTGTTAAACAAAGCTTTGAGCAAATTTTTTTTTTTTTTTACAGATTACAGATTTTATTCCATTTTTAGAAATTGGTTTTGTAATATAAGGTGTGAATGGAGCTTCTGTCCTTCCTCTTTGTGTTTGTATTATATGTGGAATCTGGAGTCATTAGTGAAGGCAGTGGAGTGGCTGGGGGTGTGTAGAGGGGAATATTTTATGACAGTTCCAAATGGTTATTCAGAAGTGGTTAAAATTGCACACATACAATGTAGCTCTATTTTCCCCTTTCTGAGGGGTAGATCTGGTTGTATAAGGTTTCTTCCTTATTTCTAGCTGTCATAAAAGTACTTCATTGCATGAAGGTAGATTGTAGAAAACTGCTTCTGCTACTGATTTTCAACCTAAAATGTATGAGCGTGCCGCATTTATCACTTCATGTGGTGATTTCCTCAAGCCCTCCTGAAATTAATTCCTATCTATGCCACTGACAGATAGTAACATTGACTCACTCTATTACCATGAAATGAACACAGGTTTTGGATATCTTTAGAGGTTTTGCCTGAATTCTTGTAGTCACGGTATACCCTTGAAATGCTCATACCTGAAAATCCAAAATTTACTTCTACCTCTGAAATGCTATGACCTATCTCACAAGTTTCAACTATTAAACCATGTTGAAAATAGCAAAATTGTGATAACTTGCCATTCTCCCATCAGAAACAGCTCTAGAAGCTTCCACAGATGTCTATAGCTTTATATAAGGGCTGGGGGATGCAACCAATGATGTGCATAAGTGGTGTTGCTATGTATTTTATATAGGCTCTAGTACCAGTTTTTCTGGTACTTCAGTGTAATTGTGATTAGGGAGATCAGCAGTGTGATGATACAGAGAGTGTGCCCTTTGAACAGGTTCAAAACCTCTGCTTCAAGAACAGGGTTTAAATCAAATCAATATGGATTATCATGGAATGTTTTCTGTTGTGTGGTGTGACAACAGTTTTGGATTGTGATTATTGGATTTCCCCTAGTTAACATGCAGTTTAACTAACTACTGACCAATTTCAGGACATAGCTACATATAGACAAACTCACCATTGGAGAGCTTTTCTGCTTCTGATGAGGCTGGATGAAGTTTTGGTACAGCTGCATCCCAAACTGCAGATATTACAAAACACATAATCATGTTAGAGTGATGTTATGGAGGTAAAGAAAGATCCACTGTATAGGTAATGTTTGCAGGACATTATATGGACATATATATTACTTGTGCTTTAAGAAGAACATCATCTTCACAAATGGTTAGTGCCTCATTTCTGATATGCTCTACAAAGACTGTCTGCCATTTAGAAAAAGACTAAAGATAAAAAAAGACAGGAAGGAAGAAAGAGAATGCCCGAGAGCGATGAAGAGAGTTTTCACCTTGAAGAGGCGCATAGCCGTGATCCAGCAGGTCCTGGTTTGCTCAACATCCGCGCACAGCAGTTTGAGGTCCCGAGCTGAGCTCGACTTACTCGGCTGCACACCGAATCACACGTAGGCACATTTTCTAGTCACAATCTTAATCATTTTATGATATCAATCACATTTTATAATATCTCCTTGACCAAGATCATTTCTAGCTTCTCATAACACTACAATGATGGAGGGAGATAAGACGCCAGACACTGTGTTTGATTATGGATTTATATAACACCCATTAAACAATGAGGCACAGACAAATGGGACACTTAATTAGGGTTATTATATCATAAAGCTAACTATGCACAGATGGTATGTGTAATATAATTCAACATCTACATTGCACAATCAAATATGTGAAACGTGTGTGTTTGTGGATTAAGCTGGGTGTGTTGTAAAGAAACAGTCTCAAATACCTTTATACAGAACCCGTAGTCTGTGGGAGCGCCATGTGTTTTTCTGGCTGATAACAAAGTGTAGACATCACTGTCACAAAACTCTGCAACAAACTGCAGATGTCTGGGTTCCTTACATATGAAACACAGAGAAACACAGAAAGAAACCTCTGTCAACATAGAAGTTGGGTTTTAATGCAATTTTTTTTTTTTAAATGTGTGTGACTGTGATTATATGGAGATGACAAGGGGGTGGGGGTGCCCTAAATTCCTTTTGCCCTATCCCCGAGTTCCAGTACTAAGCCTTCCATAGCAGGGGGATGAATGTAAATATGTAAGTTATGCCCAGCATCCAGCACACTGTCAGGACATATGCTAAATGAATGAAGGGTGTCCTGAAATGCAGCAAGCTTGTGTGAATTAGGGTGTGCTTGGAGGCGGAAATTATGCAGCAAAGAGCAGAAAAGTGAAGCACTAAGATAGGAATTTAACTTTAAATATGAATAACTACAAGGCTAATAATGGTTTAAAACAAAACTAAACAAAGCTGAAGGTGAAGGCCTACTTTTGAAGCACAGGAAGCACAGCTGAGGCTGTCGTGGTTTAACATTGTTATTCTAAGACATTACAGTGAAAAAGCTGAAAGAGCTGCAACAGGGTTTAACATGTAGGACGACATTAAGGCTGTGGCTTATGTTGCAGCAGTGAGACTAAAATTACTGTACCTGTTAAAATGATAGGGATTTAGTTTGAGCATTCATCTAAGCTCCACTTAAAAGATGTGGATTAAGCATTCAGTGTTTGGAAACTCTCTCAAGGACTTTGCAATGTTATGACTAAAATCAAGGGCAAAACATCGCACAATGTAAGACACTAATATAGCAATCTCTTCTGTTTCACATGGGGCTACCCTCTCAATTACAACTAGGGTGTAACATGTACAAGAGAAGATAGAAGCACACATGTTGCAATGCCAGCAGCTTTATCTTAACAACAGTGAAAGGGAGCCAAGTGAAAAGAAGAGAATGAGAGAAGGGGAGGAAAGAAAGAAAGCCTTTCCCAAGCAAAGCAACACAAAGCAGCCTTTGTCTCATTTTGTCTATGTGCTACACTATTCTAATTTCCAACAGCCAATAATAGGCAGAGACACACAAAACAGGCAGAGATTGACAGACCTGTGGACAGAAAACGAGAAAGGAATGAACACAGGCAAACCAGATTTAATATGTGTAGTAGAAATATGTTAAAAAAAGAAAAAAGAAAAAAAGACGTGGCTTAGAGGCAGAGTAGCTTTGTGCACCCGGGCGGCTCCTCTTACACGCCTAACAACAAGTCTTTGTTGTAAAAAAATGAAAAAAGGGTAGGAGGGCAGCACTGGTTGGCATGGCACCTAGCAGGTATAAGCTTCACCTGTGGTGAGTGGGAAGGGTTCAGACACTGGCACAGCACCAGGATCTGCCGCACACAATCCTGCCCGACCAGTTCTGGCCAGCCGAGGGCCACAATGCCCTGCTGTTCGATCTAACCGTCACATCTAACAGCAGGACTGCAGGAGATTAGTGCTGCAATGAGGGTGCTTTGAAATGATCTGCTGCAGGCTTATCAAACCTCAAGCTCCTTCACTTATATTTGTCTCAGACTGGAAAAGCTAGGAGTGATTTGTGTAAGCAAGGCTGCTGTAAGAACTGTAGGTATTATTATTATTATAATATGCTTTTACAGAGTTGAACACCTTCAGCCCCCTCTTGGATATCTACATAAACTTATACAACAGTTAGTTCTGACCAAGTAATTTGATTGGACAAGATTGTAACAGCACTGGGGCTTTTAACTATACATGTATGTACAGATGTGTTCCATTAGCTGATAATTAGGCTTATTAATGATCATTATCTATCTTGGATTGTAACAAACTTTGTACCTCAAAGATGAACATATTTCCAAAACCAACATTACCGTCAACACAACAATACAGTCAACTGTATTAAATTTCATTTATTAAATTTATTATTATTAATTTATTTCTGCAGTAACGTGTAGACATACACAAAGTAGCAAGCTAGTGTTGCTTGGCAACACTCTAATCCCAGTCCAGCTGCAGAAGTATCTGTGTTGGTGGAGCCAAATAAATGAATAAACACACAAACAAATCATAATCTGTTGCCTACGGCCTCGAACCTACAACTGAATCACAGCCATGCTGATATTCAGTTATAACAGCACTCCCTTTCGTGTGATATTGCTTAAATGTATTTTGGGGTCATATGAAAGAGAGACAGAGTGATTATTACATAAAATTGCAGGCCATGCAATGGATTACTATGTATTTTTGTAGTACCTTTGATGTGCCCTTATTGGAAAAATACAGCCCAGACCTTCTCAACACAAAATAGAACTTCTTCCAGGACTTCCTGCCTTGCTCTTTTGAATAAAGGAAACCATGGATCTCAGGACATGTGCTAGAATTGAGAAATATCTAAGAGACACAAACAGCACCAGTCAGACATCTTTCAATGTGACAGTCCTTCGCATAAGAACTCTCAGAATAGATGATAAACATGCATAGATAAGATAGAGACATATAGACCCAGACATAAATATAGACATAATTTCCTATGTTAACCCTTTAAACTTCTAACCTTTCAATCTGCACTCTTAAATATAACTTTTCTACAAGCCTCGGCATATTTACTGAACCACGTATTGGTGATTCCTCGATTGGAGTGCCATTTAGCCCTCGAAAGTGTTAAAAAGTAACCAATTTTTAAAAAAAACTTTATTTTTCAACACTTTAACCATTCCAAAAAATGTGTTAACCATCTTGGGTAACAATATCATTTATTTACAAGGTGTCACTGTTAACAATGTCTGTATTTTGCAATTAAACAGGTTAAGCTTTTTTAGAAAAGGGTAAGCAAATACACAACAGGTGGTGTCTAGCATCCATGCTTACTGCATGAGGACATTAATGACATTCTAATGATTTGCATGAAACAAATGACTTTCAACCTATAATTTGGGTAATAGTGTTGTACTTCAAAGTGACCTCATCTTATACACATCAGTATGCCAATAAAAGGAAATGTAAGACTGTGCTCGTCTCCTTCCCATGACCTTTAGGAAATTTGGTTAATGCAACTTCCTGTTGAACTGAGACTTGTGCATTATTCTAAATATTTCATTGGGGAATATATATTTAGGGAAGAGGCTTAAGTGAATGTTGTGGGACACTAAAATGTACAATGTTTCTGAAGCTATAATTGATGACTCATGAAAATGCTTCAAGCATAAGATGTTAAATGGATTCACATATTAATGTGAAAATAATAATGCTTTTGAAGTATTGTAATGGGGTTGGGACAGGCAAAGAATCTGTTCACTAATGCAGTTATCTGTAGATATCTGTAGATTTTTTCTAATGCTTTAATATGAATTTTGTGCATGGATTGTTATAAAGTACACTTTAGCCTATGTTTAAAATGTCTTTTACCTTTACTTTACATACATATTTATAAATGTAACATCAGTGGGACACAAAAGACACCCCAATCATACAATTACCCTTAATGTTAACAGAATAATATGCTTCAAGAGAAATAATATTTTGGGACTTAAAGGTGTTGAAATGGAGATTTGGGGGCAAGGAGACTGTTGAAAGTTGATACCTGGATAAGCTGTGAGTGGTTCATGAGGCCATTGGCTTCACTCAATATAGACACCATGCTTTCTGGAAAGAAATCCTGTTAATATGAGAAAAACACCAATCACTACCAACAAACACCAGCCATGGAGATTACTAAAGACTCAGACTAAAGATTTGCATGGTCTATAGTTTACAATTTTAGTCACCTCTATATCTCGGTATTTCTCCTAAACCTGCTGGAAAGGATTAATCCTCTCTAATTCGACTGATCAAAAGCAGAAGCAATTCAAACAGAGCTCTAAAAACCCCATGCCTGTCTTTAAACTCTGGCGAAGCCCATTAAACAGATCTCTGCTAATAAGATTGGTCCCCGTTTTTCCAAAGAAGCACAGGCCTCAAACGTCTGATCAGGACATCAGAGTGTATATAAACTGTTTATTTTGTGCCTGGATTATACATTATAAATATTATAGAAATAAACCTTTTTCAGTTGCATTTCTACTACTTTGCCAATCAGTTATACATTACCTAGGCAGCATATACTGACTTTTTTTCTCCCAAGACCAACACACACAAACACACCACACACCAGAGGTTTCTTGAAGAATTCATATTTGGCATAATTCTTCCTGAAATACAGGCGGCTGTCTGAATCCATGCCCCAGTTAGACTGCACTTCCAGGACTGATTCATGGTCTTCTATGATTCTTTCTAAAAGCAAAACAAGAAAAGTCACAGTGAAGGAAAAAAAAAAGAGTAAAAATACACCTATGTACATTTGCATACTTATCTCTACACACACATACACAAATTCAATCAAAAATTCAAATCATTATTATGAGAGCATTGTATATTAGGAGCACCTTCTGTGTTTGGATTTTGATTTACTCCAACAATCAGCTAATATTGGCTCGTAAAATAAATGATTAACAAAGTTTTACTTTTTAAAATATGCTTCATCAATGAGTAATCTTTGATTATAACGAGTGCAAGGTGCAGCGAGTCAGGGGAAGCTGACTGAGTCGACTGCATTGCTTCACTTTATCATTAAACATTATTCAGTTCCTTGAAACCCAAACGAATGATTAATGAATGAATGGAAAGCGGCTATTTAGAGCAAGCCATCTGGAAGAGTGAGAATGATGATATTCAAGACTAATTAATTCCCATAGCATAACTGCAATCAGGGCTGGCGAGCCTCATCAAAATGCACTGGCATCCTGGGTGTTTCTCTGGGTGTCTGTGATCTCCTGCTGTGATGCACAGGGTATTTCTACTCTTCTCTGATCTGTGGGCAGTTAAAAGCTTCTGCCAGTAGCAGGCTGTGGAATCTCCGAACAGCATTTTATGCATGCTGGATAAGTTGTGTGTGAATGTTCTTGTAGCATTTGCAGAAACTATTAAGAGAATGAGAATAATGCAGGACCTAATGTAAGATGGAACTCTTGAGCTATGACTAGGGACACATGAATCCATCATTCAGCCCAGCTTTTTTCATCACAAGGCCATATGAGCACAAGCGGTCATATTTTTAAAAGTTAAATGTTGCATTGAGGACAAAATACAACATGAATACCCTATACAAGATTTGGTTTTTATTGTAAACCCGGGCATTCAAAAAATAGATAAAAGTTGAGTTATGCAATAATAAAGGACAATTCAATACATTTTAGATCCACATCATTATTGTGAACTTGATTTGACAAAATTTTCCATTGATGTCTAGAGCTACTGACTCTTATTCCTCGTTTGAGCTTCAAGTTGTTTTTAAGAAGATATCACTGTCTAGCACCACAATCAGCATGGTTCACTGGGCTTATTGTGCACTTTCCAGTGTCCTTTACTGCCATTGATGCACAGCCCAATAAACCTTTACTTACAAATTGAACAATATAACAATTTAACCACAACGTCTGTAGTTTCCCTAAAATAATAACTGTTTATTACATTAGTGGCATGAGATAGTTTGTTTCCCCTAATTCTAATGGTTAGGTCTGCAATGTGCACATGTCTGTGTGACAAATTAATGGAAGGACCAGGATGAAGAATGGGGACATTATCATCCTGGAAGAGAGAAATGTTTCATCAGAAGACGATGACGATCAGTCTGAAGAACTTTGTATTGACTGACCCTTCCACTGGAATCCACTGGATTTTTTTTATTTTGTGCAATTCTTTATTAAATGATAGCATTTGGTTCAGCTAGAGAGCAAGTGAGGACAACATTCTCTCACTGGTTAAAAATATTACAGGCAAGCAGTATTGCTAAGGGCTGACACAACAGATCATCAGGAAATATCCTCCACAGTTAATTGTTCCATTTGTGCATCATGTGAAGAGGAGTCCGTTGGTCTAGGTAAATCACTCTCCAATAAATGTCCGCCACTAACAGAAATAGCAAACGGCAGAAAATGAATGTACATTTAAAATCGGACTCCTTTAGGCAAAGCCACGCAACTGGTTATCCAAAACTTATGGCATTAATTATACATTTATGGAACAAACTGCATTTAAACTGTGGCAGCAGGTATTAGAGTCAATGATTTAAGCAGAGATGGGTTTCAGGAAACATGCTGCATCGATGATAGCATTCAATCAGGTCTGTTTAATATATGTGCTAGTTAAGGCTCGACTTCTTCTATAAAAGTATCCCCAAGAGAGGAGAAAAAGGATAGCAGACGTGTAATCATTATGAACCAGCAGAAATGATAGATGCATACATAGAGGAAAGAAATACATGGACTGACTAAGAGGATGGAAGGAACAGATGGTGGAATTATGCAATGGTGTGAAGAATTGTGTTGAGGAATATTCCTGTGTGGAAGGTAGCCTACACCAGCAGAAGCCACTGCCAGTGATATTAACCACTTCCTGCCCATTGGAGCTGAATATTACTTGTGTTTGGAAGAAAGGCCATGCTTAGAAGCCTACTTCCTAGCTTCCTAGATTATTCTTTACTCACCACTACCATTTCTTATCCCAAATCCTACTCATTCATTATTCCTTCCAACATCCATTAATCCACCCATTATGTCTCACCATTTACATTCTCCTCCGCTCCCCCAAAGTGACTTTCTGATGACATTCATTTCTCAGTTATTCCACGTGTCGTGAGCATAACTTTTCCCACCGGGCTTCACAGTCATGCTCCCCTCCACGCTTATTTTACTGTCACTACTGAATTGGCTAAAGATGAACCAGAGGGCTTTGATATTCCCTTTCACCGTGTCAAACTCTTCTGCTTAGCCATGTAAATACTGATGGAAGAGCACACATTTGAGCTCCCTGCTCCTCTTGGCTCCATGATTTCCTCTATAACCAACCATTCCTAATTTTCACTTCAGTTTGTGACTGGAAGAGTAGTTCCCAAATGTAAACCATGAACAAATGGACAGAGCTTTTTCTTGCCATGGCTTGTGATCAACTGCACTGCCAATCAGGGTGTATACCTGCCTTGTGTCCGATGCAAATGCAAATGCAAATGCAGGGCATCAGAGCTCCCAAGGTGTACTTCAGCTGGAGTTTTGGATGTCTAATCTTAGAGGATAAAGCTGCAATTCCAGCCCAAGTGTGTTTGTACGAATTTACATTCACCCCTTTGAATATCTAGCCAATTAAAGTGTCCTTGAAACATTTTATTAACTAAAAGCTGAAGTTTCTGAGAAAGATCAAGCTAGAAACTTGAAACTTCTCTATGATCGATTTTTACACCCCACTATCGTCGTGTCTTATTTCTGGTCTCCATGACTCCTACACTCCTCACACTTTCATTACGGAGGGTTCAGCCTTCTAACACAAAGCAAAAAAAAATTCTCAGTACTAGAGCCAGAGTTCTCTTGAGTTCTTTTGCCTTTCTACATTTTGCTACTCAAACCACAATCGATTAATTGAAGATAAGGTCTGCACTCTCAGACACTACATTAAACCTTCAGTGTCTACTTCAATCTCAAAAAGCATTAACCCCATAAAGCCTGTTTATCCTTCTGCCTGCCACACAAAGCAGGGGGTGGGGGTTTATAGGAGGGTTTCTGCTTGGGCAAGTTTTCTCACAGACATGTCTTCAGCCTGAGGATGGTGGTTTTCCGACTGTCTGTTGAGCAACAATTATTGTCTGACACGTTAGAGACGTTTATCGTGGAGTTTATTAGACTATACTCTGTGCTGTAACATAAATTGCACAAAATGACATATTTTGTCGAGACAGAATCACAAAAAAGATCACCATCTGTAAATTAGTATGATCTCATCACCAATGGAGACACATGCGTCAATACTAAAATCCGGGAACGAAAGTGGTTTTCTGACATTGAAATTATCCAAATCAAGTAATGCAATGCTTTACTAGGCCACTGATGCTGCAGTCACCCTGAGAGCTGCACTCAAGATTCAATAACGGGATATAACAAATTAAGACAAATATTTACCTGATCGGGGTAAAAACATGGACAATGTCTGTGGTACCCTACTTGCAAAAATAGCTGCTGATGCAATAAAAAGGGATTTAAATCACAATCACCACGGATGGTGTTTTGTTCAAGACTAGATAAGATCTGTATACAAAAGACCAACATTTGGAATTCCACAGCATGTGACTAAATCGCAGGGTGTCGAGCTAGGCCACAAAGAGGCCGTATTTCTTGTAGCAGGTTCTGTTACATTACAGCTATAGCCAAGGGGTGATGGTGCACAAAAGCCAGAATATCAAGACTCGTAAAACGAAGCATGAAACAGTGATACCATTATGCTCCATTAAAGCTAAATTAGTTTTTCGGGCATTACGGGGGCACAGATGGATGCACTTACCAATACCCAGATGAGCAAGGTGCTCAATCAACGTCCAGCTGTGGTCATCGATGCAGTGGTTCTTCAGAATGAACAGTTGGCAGATATCCCGGGCAGTGATGTCACTGGGGACCTCCACGGCTCGACTGCTGTTGTCCTCGCTGTATACTTTGATCACCTTCCACACATGAACCCATTCATTAGCCAAAAAAAGTTTGCAGACCGAGTCATTTTGCAATGACTGGCAAATCATATAAAATCTGATACACAATTTTGACTATTGATCCAGATTTAAAAAAAAAAAGGCAGAACAAACATATGAACCTAATAATTATATGCCTTTTGTGCAAGGGCAGAGAATCATGTCATTAATGGAGCTCATTTGATACCGCAAGCTACCTCACACCTCACGCCCTCCACACTCAACACCCCATTCATTTCGAATGACAGTGAAGCAGTGAGAACCAGGCCAGCAAACTGGGAGCAGATCATGAATGTTCCCTTTCACTTGCTTCACAGTTCCTAGTCTCGCACTCTCCAAAAGGAACAGCAGAAAGAGCAGTGCGTATTATCGCCAGTCCTTTCGGTCCAGATTAAGTTTAGAACCGCTATCAAGGATAGCTCGAATTATCCCTTATAGAGAGAGAGGAGTGTTTTAGCCTCTTCTGCAAGGCATCAACCACAAACACACATATGCATGCAGAAAAACAAATGAGAAAATCTGTATTTTTAGCATAACTTACCCCCGTATTAGACGGCAAGCAGAGCTGTGATTTGGGGCTAGCTCTGCAGTTTAGGTAAGGCTGAGTACACAGCATTGTAGGAGCAAGATTTTAGGTGAAACATAGAAACATGCATGTACTGAGGGAGCAGAAGCTCTCTCCCTCTATATCTTCTCTCGCTGTTCTCTTCCTCCTCTGTCTCTTACTCTCTCCTCTCTGGCTTTCCCAGACGTTCTCTTTCCCCTCTCTCTCTCTCTCTCTGTGTCTCTCTCTCTGCAGCTGAACTGAAATGAGGTAATTAAGAGACCAGGCTCTGAGCTCCAGTACTTCCTGCCTCTCCTGCTGTATGTCACCCAAACTCTGCCCAATCACCTGCCATCTCTAACTAACTGCAGCCTCCAGGGGTAAGCCCTGCCCACCCCATACCAAGACAAGCTCCGCCCACCCCTCACCACCACCAGAGAGAGAGGGGAGTAGAGGAGGATAGTGCAGAGAGAAGGGAGCTGGGAAAAAGGAGGTGGAGTGGAGAAGGGGTAGAAAAGTCACAAGGCTTGCTTCACCTACCTTTTCCCATGGCCGGGATCAACCCTATCCCTTGCCCTGTTTATAATGCTCGGCATGGGGGATATAGCCATTATGAATGTGTTGCTTAAATGTAATTGTAGTTTAGATCAAGTCTGTGTAAAGTTTAAAAAGGTGGTTAGGGAAAGATGGGGGGAAGGGAAGTAAAGGAAAGAAAGGGGTCAAGAGACATGAGACGAAATGTGAGGAGAGAAAGCATGGGGGAGAGAGAGAGAGAGAGAGAGAGAGAGAGAGAGAGAGAGAGAGAGAGAGAGAAAGAAAGAAAGAAAGACTGTTGTCCTGGTGTTAGTTTGTCCAGTCAAGGCTCGGTTAAAGGAAGTTTATTATTTATACTCATAGTAAAATCAGTCTACAGGGTGATAAGGTGAAAATGAACAGATCACATGCATAGTTCATGCTTATGACAAAACAGAAAAGAAAACAGATGTGCTGCTCTTGTTCTCATATTCTTAACTTTCAGAAAAAAGCCTTCATTTTACCTAATCACCAGTGGAAGACCTAAACAAAGTGGGACCAAAACATCACAAATGCTTTCCCATCATGGTCAACATCGAAATTGTGCATGTAAATTGTGCATTGTGTTTGATGCCATAATGCCAGATGGAGAACTGGGAACGTACATCGTCCTACAATATCCCATAATCCTGTGCTACAGGTAGTACAGTGCAAATAAGAAAAATGGCACCAGCACAGCAGGAAACATGGATCAGTTTGTACACAAATATCTTAAGATCTTATTTCTGACAATAAACAGTTTATGTACACCACAGAATATTGGCTCTATTATCTAATGAGTATATAATTATTTTGTTCTCTCCAGCCTTACAAACCATTCGAAGCTAGAAAACTTTACTATCATTGCCAGTATCTTTGGTGGAGCAGTGATCTTTGTATTCACCCCATCATTGGGAGTTCATGACTTTGAATACTGGTGAAGCATTAATTAGCTGTGGCTGAGAGTTGAAGAGAACCTGCTCTCAGAGTGGGGAGGAATGGCCTTCCCTTCTGTCCATCAGTCAGTGCCAATGGAGAGCATCTGTTATGTCATGTATAGAGCTTGGGAATGAGATGTCTTGACACAGTGTGTTATGGGTGAGCCATTATTTTGGCAGCTTTAGTCAGTCATCTATTCAGACAGTTAGCCTTACTAGCATTCGGGTCATTATGGATATTGTGTTATAAACAATGGACTGCCATTACACTGACTTCCTATGTGGCAGAGAAATAAGGGAAACGGCGTTTCTGATGTAATGTATGCTCATGTGCTCATTTTCACTGTCAAAACCACTTTGAGGAATACATGAATAAAATCACTGTGGAGAACAATGATGGCACTGTAACTGTAACTTAAGCTTATAGAGTCAGTATATACAGATCATTCTGCTCTCTAGGAGTTCATACGGCCCCATGACTTAATAAGACATATTTTACCCATATAGCATTGCTAGGCATTTATCTATTCCATCTCTTTCAGCTCCTACAGTGTCTGTGAATGGGTTTGTTTGGCATGTAAGCAAAGAATTAACCTTACCGGTGATCCCATAATACAGCACAACATGACGTATATTCCCAAGCCCTATACAGAATAATTAACACTCTCATCAAAACAGATTGAATTATCTTGGCAACCAAGATGCGTGCCATCGCAAAATGTTTACTGCCACTTTCAGCGTTGACAAACTTTTGCCTTATTAGGCACTGGCACTCGAGTTATTAAGGCAGCTACTTTCACCTTTTAGATTGTAAAACTATTTCTGTAAAGTGAAGACCCTTTTTCAAGTGAACAAATTTTTTCACCACAGCTAAGGACTTTACAACGTCACCTGCTACTTATGTTCCTTCAAAATCTGCAAGGTGCTAGAAAGTGTTAGCACCCACCAATCATCACCTCCTGTGATAGCCTTATCTGTAAATGGAATCTGCTTTTTAAACAGTACGTGGTGTTTAGATACCCCAAGAGACAGGGCGTCTTTGGATTTGTATGACTGCGGTTCCTTCAGAGTCTGTCAAAGCTTCTAATCAGTGCTGACTTGACCAAGTCCCAAAAGTGTCTTTGTTTCCTGTGCAGCCTGTACAGGTGGAACACTTTTCAGTCACTACTGCTGCAAGGTCTTGCATTGGTATCAGTCACAGCAGCAAACCTGCACTTATAGTCTATATATCAAAGTCAGACTGTATTAACTCATGACTCCCTTCTAATCTTAAGTGTCACAGGAAGCATCAATACAGTTAAAACGGCTTCCGGGTCTGCGTGCATGACATGATTGTGTATGTGGTCATTCGGGTGCATGGTTGCAAACTGGTAAATCAGAAGAATGATTACTCTTCTTCAGAAAGAGTACTCCTTTAATGGCTTGTGAACAAACCTCATTTGAAGATGTAGTCTGCCATGCACTTTTTGGATACTGTATATGGGGAACTCCAACGGCCATTTCTCGCTAACTGAGAACACACACATCTGTTGCCACAGCTCACTCTTCTTTGATTAGATACTTAAATATACATGCAGCACCGTGCAGAGGCTCAGCTTTCTCACTATGTCCTTATTTGGCATCCCTGAGTGAGCTCTTCTCTCAATTTTGAGGACAGATGAGGGAGAAGGAAAAAAAAAAACCTAACTAAAAAAATACAAAAAAAAACTGTCCATAGATATCCTCAAATGCTGCTTGTTAGAGAACACATTTGTCTGGTGCAATGCTGAAATGTTTTAGTGACTTGCAAAGTTTAAATGACTCTTTACTTAGTGATTAGTTTTTCTTTTTTTAACCACATATTTTTGTGTGAGCATGTGCATGTGCATGTGTATGTGGATGTATAAAAGCACAGTGCAAAGTGCAGATAAAACATCTGTAAGGGCTGTGCAAGCTGTGCTGAGTGCTATCACAGTGCACAAAGAGCTGCATTCAGTAGTATCTACTGTTCTCTCTCTCTCTCTCTCTCTCTCTCTCTCTCTCTCTCAAATCCAAATATACGCACACACAGGGCTTCAGCTTTTTTTCCACCTATAACTTTCACCTAACAATTTCCTAACAATTTCTAATTATTTTATTTATTATTATCAACTTTTTTTTTTTTTTTTTTTTTTTTACATTTTTTGATGTTTAGTATCAGTCATTCTCTCTCTTTTCTTTTCTTGTTCTTTCTAGTAGTGTGTTGGCTTTCATGCTGTTTCGATCTGTTTGTAATGCCGGTTCCCGATGTTACCATTCCCTTCACACTTTCAAATGTATTAGTAATCTGCTTCTGAGTGTGTGTCTTCAGTTCTACTCTCTCTGAAGAAAGGTAACTGGGAATGAAAAATCAGTGCAGGTCAGATTTAGGTGTTGTCTGCTCCTGGTGCGCCTCTAACTCATACTGTACAATCACAGACTTCAAGCACAACCCTCAGCTGCTCCATTCTGCATGTTCTAAAACCTGCAAGGACGGAGAAAGTCTATAAGTCGGGCGTTAAAAAAGTGTGTGTATAATGGTTGTCTAGCTCTCCATGTGCAGAGATAAGCTTTGAAGCACAGTATGCTTTGGGAGAGTAGAACACTGAGAGACTGTCTCCCTCCAGCTATCGCTCAGTTAAACAAGGAAATAAGATTAGCGGTAACCCGATTACACTCATGACAGCTTTATGCACCTACTGTCAGCATCGTATCCTACAATGCAATTAAGGAACGGCATTTATGAAAATGTTGTTCTTTCTCTCCAGTTCCTAATTAGTTCCTGAGGAGGTATTGCTGTTTTACAAACCTTTATAAATGCATTTATGGACAGGGAATCTTGCCTAAGGGGTGTATAGTGCCTTAACAAAACACAAACACTGCACAAGCTCTCCACTCCTCAGAGACGAGTGGAATAAAAGAACCATATTTTCAAACCCCATTTTATGGTAGTTTTCACAGAAAAATAAACGTGCATTATTTAATATCATCTACCCATTTTGTGAAAAGGAATTGAAAACTGAAATGTTTTCATTCAGCAGTGATCTGAATCAGTAACTGTGGAAAGCACATTCTATTCTCCTTCAGATTTAAATCTAGTAAAGCATCAGGATTATAGATTAGGTTTGTTTCTGATAAAATAAACTGATCTTGAGATGTCCTGATAGAGGACAGATATTTTTTTTGCATCCTGACATTTCTGTTTTTCCCATCTTGAACCTGACGGCATACCGAAGGTAAGAGATGGTTTGGTGGGCAAAAAAAATGTAAACAGCTTTAATTTGTTTGTTCAGATCAGTTTCAGAATTGACACTGTTTATCCAGTTTATTTTAATACGCATCAAGCATGAGGGAAGTAAGTCTGAGAGTTTAAGAGGTTAGAGTGTGCTTAGTCACTGAAATTAGACTTGGTGTTAGAATTGGCATTTAAGCCTGCACACTGGAGAACTGTGTGTACTGAACTGCTGAACTCGAATGAAGACAGCAGGATGTTCTCTCCAGGTTAGCCTTACTCTGGCCTGTAGGGATGCTTTACATTCTTCAACTCAAGGACAGGACAGTATAGACCAGTTCACTAGAGTCTGGCCTTCTCTTATCACGACCTGTCGTTCCACAGCTGCATCTTTATCTGTGAATCAGACAACAGGCCTTGGCCTGGCCAGGACTTATCCAATGCTCCTTCAGTCTCTTGCCATCCATCCATCTCCTGTTCTCGACATGAATGGCAGGGTCCCAAAGAGCTCTGAACAGCTGGGACATCTCGCATACACACAACTCAAAATTAAATTTTATAACTACCAAAATTGTCTATAATGGTTAATTCAATTCCATTACACAAGACAAATATTTTGTGCATTCTTCTGAATTGTTCCCCCACATGATTTTAACCCTTTCTAGTTTATTCTTCACAAATGATATTATTCACTGAATAATTAGCAACTTAAAAAAAATAAATGGGGAAGACATGTAGTCCTCAGAAAAGAATCCATTTTGACCTTGACACCCAACCTCACTCAAAACTCTCACAAAATCTCACTCTATTAGCCTTCTTCTTCTTGCCTTACTGCAGGACAAGTGTGTAAATTTAACCTGTTCCACTGCACCTTGTCTCACTGGATTACTCTCTAATCTGCACTGATGATTCCTCATAATGAGGGATTGTGAAGTCATCTGGATTTCCAGCAGAAACACAGCATTTTGGCATGCACGTGGATGCATAACTCGTAACCAATGAACTGTAATAAGCCTAGAGAAGCTCATGATACCAAAAAACACATCTCATGCACACCATAATATGACATTGTTTTTGTACATTTTCAATTATATGAGAAATACAGAAACTGAATGAAATGTTTCTGTTCGCAAAAGTCCTGAATAATCAGGCTCTCCAGCATGGGAAACTCTGTGGAGGGAATGAATGTCTACGGTTCCCACCACAAGATCAGCCTTCCAAACACGCCACAACACAGAAAAGCCAAAGTCTAAACCACGTCTAACATTAGAGAAAAGCTGATGAAACAACGCACATGTAAGCAATCAAACAAATGTTAGATAGTGTTCTGGTTTGCTACACTTTTGTCCAAAGAAGGAAAAAAAAAAGAACAGATGTTAGTTGATTGTTTGAGTTGAAAAGAAAGTGTTTGTGTTCCTACCCGCTTCTGCAGGCAAAGCGGAGTGATGGCAGGCAGCGTGACTCGTCTGGCTTGGAAATTCATACTGCTCTCTTCAGCGGGCTGCTGGGCAGAAAACGTCCATCCAATTTCTTTATCTTTTTTTGAAAAATGGAAATTTAGTTGCTCAGCTAAAAAATTCCGAAGATCTAGATAGCTGAAAATGCCTGTACAGATGTCTGGAGTTGTACCAGGGACAGTGTCTGTATAAGACTTAAAGTCAGACTCCTCCTGTGGCCTTGGAAACATGCCGTGTTTTTTTTCCCGTAAGAAAAGCTCTCCCTTCTAATAAAAACTCCTGATAAAGCACTGAGGAGCTAAGCTTTAACAGCAAAGGTCAGGGAAAAGACCTACAGTAACTTTATCTGCTGACAACATGTAAACTTTCCCTCAAAAAGGCACCCAAGGATGGTATGACTTCCATACTTCACTTTCCTCTCTGGAGAACTAAACAAGGCAGAAATATACTTTTTTCTTTTGTTCAAAAGCATTACATGCTCTTGGAAAGTGGCCACATTACAAAGCTAATAGTTTAATTAGACCACATCTTCTGGGACAAAGACATTTAAAAAGCATTAGAATTCCCACTAGAAGGCGACATTATATTTAAATCATACTGAGAACATACACGTACTGCATGTCGGCAATTACGTTTGAAAAATACACCTAATCAAGACAGAAAGTCCTTTTTTCCATGAATAAGCTGCGACTACAGTGAGAGGCAACATCTGTCCCCAGAGCAGAGAGGACATCAGCTGAGCCACACAAGGGACAACGGATACCTGAGCTGTTAAAAGACAGGAGAAGGGGAGTGAGACTAGAGAGGGAGCAGGAAATAATGAGTGGGTGTGAGAGAAAAAATAAGGCAGATGAAGGGTGTATGAAAGAGAGAGACGTGACAGTCTGCGGTTTTGAAATGGCAAAGCATGGTTTCTACAAAAGAACTGTCCCCAAGTAATGTTCAAAATATATGAGGGAAATATACAAAACCACTTTAAATACCTAAATATTAACGTTTGCATTAACTGTCCTGTTCAAATGGCTTCTCTTAAAGAAATGTGCTGTTAATAACATGCTGACTATAGTGGACAAAACCAAAACAAAATATAATACGATCAGTGAAATGAAATTTGGATGCAATAGCTGGCTCAACCCAACTACCTTGACTATAGTGGACTTTTATAATTCAGCAAATGTCCATAGATATAACATCAGAAACATGCACACACACACACACACACACACACACACAGACACACATTCCAGCAGAAATTGCTTTGAGTCAGGCTAGATGAGTGTCTTAGCTTGAACCAGAGAGGGTAAGCAGGGAATTTTGTATTCTTTGTTTCCTAAGAGCATCTGTGTGTGAGTGTGAGACAGAGAGACTGTGTTGACACCCCTGTACCTCTGTTTTAGGAATCTGCTGACATTTTCTTTTTTTTTTTTTTACAGTTTGACTATGTTTTTTCTTGAATGTCCATCACACATTACTGTTGTCCTGAATCTAACATTAAGTCTAACACTGTGAAGACAATTTGCTCTACACCAGTAGTTTCACAGTTCACATACAGTATCAGTGATGATACCACAGACAGGCAGACGCTAATACTTATCATAGCTAGCAAGAAATACAGTGAAATCAATAGAACCCTTTGATAAGAAAGTCTCTGCCTTTCCCAAAACACAGGCAGCCTAAGAGACACTGGCCTTGACCAGCCACAAAAGACAAACACCACCCAACACACAGGCCAAGAAAGACACAAGAAAGACAGCGTCAAGATCTAACTACCATGCCACAGTTTACACATTGGCTTATAGAAAGATACACACATATACAGAACATATGACACCTACATACACAGCATATACACATATCTTGAATCTTCATGACATATTGTGTTCTGTATTTCTGTAGTGTAAGCTAAAAGGAGAAGTAACATCCTGAGTCAC
>JAOUQY010000049.1:17976940-17996993 GCA_028566355.1 Doras micropoeus
TTTATTTTAATAACAAGTGACAAAGTCATATGATATGTGAGCCAATTTTCACATTCTAGTCTTAGATATTGAGTTTGGAAAATGTTTACATAAAATAGATATGTAAATGGTTACTTTCAGGGTACATGGTAAGTAAAATGACACAAATGTTGTATCATACATACACTATTAAAGAAAATACAATGTGCAATATGTTGCTCTTTATTTGGATTAGTTGGGTGATAGTCATTTCTTTAGAAGTGTTGACTGAAAATGTAAATGCTGACCTGTCTCTCACACACACACACACACACACACACACACACACACACACACACACAATGTTAGCCATGTTCTTAAATGCAACACCAGAAGGCCTGTGACTGCAACGTCTGTGACTGCTAAGAATCCAGATCAGCCTTTCGCTCTCTCTATAACCCACAGCCCCCCCCGCTTCTGTCTCTCACTATGTCCTGTTATAATATCTTAGCCAGCAGAAATAAACTCCAACAACGTATACATAATGCATCAGAGCCAAGATAAATATAATGAATGTAATTTTCTCAATAGCCCTTTATAACAATTTGTGATCTCAGGTTTATTACTCTTAATGCAGTTACTGTATAACTTATAACCCTTTAATATACTCCAAGCTTTCAACTTAATGATAAAATTGCAATTTAATGATTTAAATACTTAATAAGCTTTAAGTGAATTAAGTTGAAACTGAATTTCAACAGCAGTATTCATTCTTCTTTTGGTTCTATTGTATGTCTACATAGATCAGTAAAATGAAGAAATCTATAAATGACAATATAACATTACTCAAATTATTATTACATTGGATGTACAGTATACCATTATATATTTTATGGTTTATATGTTATATGGGCTATTTCTGATCCAACATACAGTACATTCCATTTGTTTTTTTCACTCTAAAAAAATACTGTTTAATCATATTTTATAGCTGAACTCTCTTAATTTCCAAACATGTGTAATTATTAGTTTATTAGATTTCTGAAGACACTGAACTATAAGCATTACTTATCAAATTAGATCATCGTTACTTTTATATGTACACGACGTAGCAGATGGCCTTATCCAGAGCGACTTACAGAAGTGCTTTGAAGTCTATTAAAAACATCCATATGCTAGATCACTGGGTCTGGGACTAAGAATACCATTGATCTAAAATCTTGTTAGAGGGAGGTCAGTATAGCAAGTACACAAAAGATTCCTTTTGCTGTTGTCTTTTTGTTGTTTTGTTTTGTAGGGGCAGCGTAGCTCCATGGTTAAGATGCTGACCAGAACGTTGTGAGCTCAAATCCTACTACAGCCAAGCTGTCACTGCTGGGCCCGTGAGCAAGGCCCTTAACCTTTAACAGCTCATTTGTGTAAATGAGACAAATGTAAGTTTGGATAAAGGCATCTGCCAAATGCCGTAAATGTAAATTAAGTGGATTAAATCAGGTCTAATGAAGTTTTAAAAGAATTAGGATACTAAAATAAACCATGATAGTGCAATGCATCGCGGCTGCAAAGTATGCAAGCGGGTTCTACCATGGAGTCGGTCATTTTCATGCTCCCACACACAACCCAGAGCATTTTATTTGACTTTTTCTATGGCATATGCAAGTGGTGAGGAATGGTCATATTATGACCTACAACTAAACACCTTCAGGCAAAGCTGACGGCATGCCAAATCTCTGCAGCTTGGGCTGTACAGTATAAGATTCTTTACTCATGGGATAAGTTACAACTATCATTAAATTGTGTTTAACTTGGCAGTTGTCTGATTGTGTCTTAATGGTGTCTGCTCACTATACTGAAAAAAATACAATAATCAGCCATAACATTAAAACCACCTGCTTGTATCTACGCTCTTTGTCCATTTTATCAGCTCCACTGACCGTACAGGTGCACTTTGTAGTTTTACAGATAAAGACTGTAGTCCATCTGTTTTATGCTCTTCCTCAGTGGTCAGGGCCACCACAGAGAAGGTATTATTTGGGTGGTGGATAATTGTCAGCTGCTGCTGAGGTTGCTAAAATGGACAAAGAGTGTAAACACAAGGAGGTGGTTTTAATGTTATGGCTGATCAGTGTACATCTATTCTTTTTTCTTACATAGAAAAAAAATATACAGAACTGAAAATCTGCTGGCTTGGGTTTGTTTCATCAAAACCTAGTTTGTTCAGAGCTGTACAGGATTAGTCATACATTTACAATCAGCGAGATAAGTCTTTATCACTATTTCATGCCAGCAGCCTTGACCAGAAAAGTACAGCTAAACTTAATTAACAACATATATACAAAATACATGACTGTACCTGGTAAGGGATGCAATAAAAGATGGCAAAGCTCTTAAGAAAAATCAAACTAACCATGAGGAAACACAATGTAGCCAAATTGAAATAAACAGAAAGAAGGAAATAAACAGGCCATTTGCTGATTTTCCATGCCATAGGGCCACATTAGGAAAACAGTTCAAGCTGCTGTGTGGTGCAGGGGTGCTTGGGTCCCTGATGATGGTTGGGACTGAGGTCACAATCCAAAGAGCAGCAGGATTTTATTTCAGAGATTCCTCAACCAAATACCTTTGATACATCTCGCACTGGCACAAACACATGCACACACAAAGTGCTTGGCTATTAAGGTTTCAAATACAAACACTTTAATTAAGTGAATGGATAAGTCAATATACACTGTACAAATTGCAGGATGTGTGCAGCATCCTGAACAGACATACTGACATTTTAAGCATCCCTGAATTTTTTGGACACAGACATAATATTACCATACACAATAAACCTTGACAAAGTTGAGCATAATGGTCCAGGGACATCACATTTACAGTATCGTATCAAAACTATACGATACAAGTATATCAATACTTTATGTCAGTGTGCTGTGGTGTAATTGCCATAAAGGAATGCTATAATTGACCGAGACACGTAAAAGCTCTAATTTTCATTTATACCCTCTTCACATGATATAAAGGGATGTGGTATATGGGTCATTTCCACATAACCCTTCACTCAGTGTTTGTGTAATCAGAGATGCTGCTTGCAGACGTAAAGAGAATCTCACAAGGGAAGGGGATTCACAAAGCCAAATCTGCTCGTGAGGGAACAAATTCAGCATGCTCAGCAAATAAAGAAAGGACAAACCATGGTACAGGCAAAGCGTATGAGTGTTTATGCTAATAATACCTCTTGCCTTGAAATATTGCAGCATGTTCTTAGTCTGTGCCGAGGGAGAAGGATAACCTGCAGCAGTCCTTGAACTATAAAGAATGATGTCAAGATGTGTTTAGAGCTGTAATTTGCTCCATAAATACACTGGCGGTCATGGTCAAAGCTTACATAATTGCTATGAGACCATTCGTATAAAGAAGATTACATAAGTATATGCAGCAGTATAGAGTTGAGATAAAATACTTATTTGAGACAAATGTAAACACAAAAACCCCGGCTGAGCAATACGCTGAAAGAAGCTTCTCTTAACTTTACTCATGAATTCTCTTTAAAATTGTGTAGGTTTTGCTTTGCACAATCTGGAAGATTGGCATTTTCTGATAATAAGACATCATGGAGGATTTAGGTTTGCATGTGAATGCGCGTACGTGTGTCTGTGTGTGTATACCCTGTTTTTATATCGTTGTGGGGTATCGTTGTGTGTGTACCTTGTTTTTATACCAAATGTTACCACAAGGAAAGGAGTATCTGATATTTTTACCTTGTGGGGACATTTTGATGGTCCACATAAGAAAAGTGGGTTTTTGGGCAGTTTTTAATAAACATAAAAAATAAAAGAGGCAAAAAGTTGCCTTTTCATTACTGAGGTTAAAGTTAGGGTTTGGACTGGAAATAGCATTAATTAGCTGCATTAATAATTATGGCAATGGAAGGTCCACACAAGTAGAGCATGGCACAGCTGTGTGTGTGTGTGTGTGTGTGTGTGTGTGTGTGTGTGTGTGTGTGTGTGTGTGAGCGTGTGGAGAGGGTGAATTGTAAATAATGCTCCTCTAATATAGTAGAGGAAGTTCTTCTGTTGCTTATGGACTCCTTGAAGTGTCAAAGCAGATCATGGCAAAAGTCCAATGTCACTACATAAGTAAGTGGCACTACTTATTTCAATTAATACAATGGCTGTAGCTATCATATGCAATAGAGATCTGAGACAGCAGGTCTGCCACACTGCCTTTGTCATGAAAATCTATCATGACACTATAAATGCGGGGCCCGAGAGAAGCGACTTCTCACGACTGAAATAGCTCCTTAAAACCACGGCTAAAACAATGGCATGTCAGCAGCCAGGGCCTTTCCACATTTCATGGCTGCAGTCTAACAAACCTGCTGACAACTCACCCGTCACTTAAAGTCCACCTTGTCCTCATTTTACTCATATTACTAAAAGTAAAACACGGCAAGACAGCCACAATAGGTTCTTTCATTGCAGTACAGAAATGATCAGTATCACTATAAAACACTGACACTGCAATGATTAACTTTTTGTGTCTACATAGATGCAAGATGAGAGGTTTGATGTTCGTTCTATTAACGATTTGTGTTATTTCATATCTACAGAACAGTGCCCTCTTGTTGATGATCACAACACTGTTTAGAAACAGACATCGCTTTCTGCTATAACTGTTGTTAAATGAGTAGCCCAACAGAATCTACACTTCAAACAAAATGTAATGCAAAACTGTGAGATCAAAACATACATTTTCTAAATATCGTTGTGGCACTTAGGCTTTATTTAAAATCTAAGTTGAGTTAACATGGCCAAGCAAAGTGCACGCCTATTTTCGCATCTGTCTGTGTCCCTTTTCTACCAAACAGTAGAAAATACTGAGTGATGCAATGCTTGCTTGCTCTATTCAGCAGTATGATGGGGGAGGTGATGATGTCAAGGCTGTGTGCTAAGAGAGCATGCAAACCCTCCTATCTACAAGGTAGGGACAGACAAACAGCTGGGCTAACTGACATGCTCCTTTTGTTCTGGCCACTGCGGCAGTTCCATGAAAAGCCTGTCAGGCCCATAAGAGTGCAAAGACACCCTTCACATAGGCCAGCAAAGAGCACAAGGTCACAGAAGTACCAACCTGCTTCTATAGCTTCATTTCAACCATTGAAAAACAAAAGCTGAAAGCAAGACTGAATCCTCCCACAAGTCCTGAACAATAGCAGATCAGGCATTAAAGAAGTGCAATAGTTTCTGCTAATGCAGAGATGTCAAACTGGGGTCAAGTCTGAGCTGAAACAGATAGCAAGGCATTGTCTGGCTTTATATGTTGAGTAGTATTTCCCTCATAATATCGATGTGAAAACCCTTTAAAAATGAATTTGGAGTTATTAAAAGATGAGAAACAAAAGAATAACCAGAAGTCTGATTTGCTCATCACATAAACGTATTTTACACTAGGGGCATAGTATGGCAGATTTTGTGCCAGCACTTTTTAAAAGTGCAACCTGTTGAAAAAGTTTCATACAAGCAAACACCTGACCAAACGGTTCTAATCATCCCAATAAAACCAACAAACATGTTAAATAATCTTAAACAACCTCTGTAAGAGCCCACATGGTCAAAGAATTTATATAATGATAGTTTTCAACTATGACTTGCTATGACAAATTTGCCTAATACTTATCAACTCATCTCGCAAATTACTGAAAGATTACAGAATGGACAGTAGCCCAGGATCCTTTTCTACTCACACTTGTTTTTAGTGGAGCAGCTACAAAACAACACAATAGATTACTGGCTGTAGTATATTAGCACATTTGGAGGTAGCAAATACCAGTTGACATTGGGATCATTGAATCATGACTGATGTGTGACATCAGAGAATCTAAGTTAAGCATGCACTAGTAGTTTCTTTGTTACAGCAACACTATAATATTTTTAATATTTTTCCACTGAATACTTTTAGTTAAATAACACTACCGGGCAAAGTTTCACATACATGACCACCTTGGACACCATTTCCCAACACACACATCACAGACTACAAACATGGCTGCCTTGGACTCCAGCTCCCAGCATATTCACTCACTGTCACACTCACAGTCATCCAGGGCACCATTTTGCTCTGGTGTCCAGGTCAAATGATATGCTTCGTCAAAATGGTGTTGAATGGAGTGTAATTGTTTTCTTGTGTTGGTGGGTGTTTCAGAGGTGTTCCTCAATCAGCAGAGCAAGCATAAGGATATGAGTGACTTATCATATGAGGGCCACATTTTGATGGCTATATGACTGGGTCGGGGCATCTCCAAAACGACAGGTCTTGTGGGGTGTTCCTGGTATGCAGTGATTAGTACCTACCAAAACCTGTCAAGGAAGGGCAACTGGTGAACTGGCCACAGGATCATGGGAACCCAAGGCTCAGTGATGCACGTGGAGAGAGAAGGCTAGCCCATTTGGTCCGATCCCACAGAAGAGCTACCATAGCACAAACTGCTGAAAGACGTGGCCTGGCATGATGAATCTCTTTTTCTTTTATATCATGTGAAGGGCAGTGGTAAGTCAGTGCTTAAGACATTGGAGTAGTGACTGGAAGGTCATGAGTTCAAAACCCAGCACCATGAAGTTGCCAGTGCTGGGCCCTTGAGCAAGGCCCTTAACCCTCAACTGCTCTGTTGTATAAATGAGAAAAATGTAGGTCACTCAGGACAAGGGTATCTGCTAAATACCATAAATGTAAATGTGGATGGCCAAATGCAGACCCACTGTTGCACCAGACCAGTATTCCCTAACGTGCCCTGCCACACTGCAAAAATTGTTCAGGAATATGACAAGGCCAAGGCGTTCAAGGTCTCCAAATTCCCCAGATCTCCATCCCATCGAGCATCTGTGTGGATGTGCTGGACAAACAATTCTGATCCATAGATGCCCACCCTCACAACTTACAGGACTTAAAGGATCTGCTACTAACGTCTTGGTGACAGATATCACAGCACACCTTCAGTCTTGTGTCTTATGGATTCCATACCTCTACGGGTCAGAGCAGTTTTGGCAGCACAATGGGGAACTACACAATATTAGGCAGGTGGTTTTAATGTTATGGCTGATCAGAGTAAAAGCACATGCACCAAACATATCCTCATTGTGAACTATTAGTCAGTGTTCTTTGTTCCTGATGTGCCAAGCCATGTTCATTGATATTCTGGTATTAAAACTCCGCTATTGTCCTTTGCTTCCCGAGATCCTGGTTTACCTGAGATTCTGAAGGCTGATTTGTTAACCGTAAGTTTTTTGACTCTTTCTTTTTTGTCTAATGTTGTGTTGTGTGTAATGGATTGTTTGCTATCTGCCCTGTGTAAATAAACATGCTTTGCACTTGCACCTGCCTCTGCTACATGACATAAGCATGCAAGGCTTCAGTTTTGTGATGTTTAAAGAAACCTGTGTGGTACCGATTTCTTTTAGAAATCATTAAGTTGCACATTAAAACAAGGAATGTGTACTACCTAGTTTAACCAAAATAAATTCACATCTACTTTAATGTGCATGAAGTTCACAATTCCAATGCATTATGTTCTTTCCTGAATTTGAGAATTGATTACTAGGTACATGAGTATTTGAGCCTGCAGCACAAAATGGTACACAAAACATCATCTTCAATACCCTCACTTCTAACTTTATATTTGGTTATGGACCTTAAAACATATTACTCAGTAACTACTGTGAATTATTCAGTAACCACAATGGTTATGAAAGTTAGACATGGATGTTATGTCTGGACCCACCTACAGAGTTTTGGGAGTCTGAGGTGTCAGGGACATAGCAAAGGATACATCAGTTACTTAATGGTCACAGTTGGAATTTGGAAGCAGAAAGACATGGTTGGGATTTTAGATATGGGTTCAGGATGTATTTGCACTGTATGACTGTAGCATATTATTTAAGTAAGTCCATTTATAACTGAATGTTTGTTGTGAATTGGTTTCTGAGTGTTCAAGCAAGTTTGATCATTTTTAACACCTAATTCCCATGATGGTCCTTATTACTTAACTGAAAACTTTTCAGAAACACTCAGCCTACGTGTGTGATTGTAGTAAATCATGTAATTACTAAGTATCGAGGTAGAACGAGTTTTGTAGAGTAAAAAAGAGATTCTTGAAAGAGATTCATTAAGAGACTGGGCACAAGCAGCTCTGATACTGCCCCCAGCTTCACCACTCTGCTGCATGCTGCTCCAATTTCACCCTTTAGCACAAGTCCGAGCTGGCCTTTCTGACACACGCACACACACACGCACACACACACACACACACACACACACACACACACACACACACACACATGGGGGAAGAGAGAGAGAGAGAGAGAGAGAGAGAGAGAGAGAGAAAGAGAGAGAGAACTACAGCCTGCCAAGTCGGCCTTCCTATCTCTTACACACACAGACACACACACACTCAGTGCTGATCTGGCCTTTCTCTACATCACACACCCCTACACACAACTGATGGCAATTATACAGCCACATGGTCATGTCTGCATTAGCAAGAGTCTGGGTCACTCTCTCAAACGGTTTCACTCAACAGATTACTCAAAATAGCACTCAAGGAACTTTCCATTTCACCTGTCTTTCTTTAATCCACTAATTCAGACACCCACTTAGCCATTTATTAACTCAGTTCACCTACTGCCTGCGTACATGAAGCCACAACATGCATAAAGTGTGCCAAAATGAGAATATTTATCACTGGGGCTAAATACACACAAAGTAAATAAATTCTATATGCATGTATATCTATTCATGGATGACGGATCAAATGATAAATGAAAACACAAAAACATGATGCATGTAACATCAGTATTACAGGTGCAATCTTTGCCATATTACCATGTTATGAAAAACTGAAAGGAGTGAAGAGTATAAAGAGTCCAGTAGGAACTTTACTTCATATAACCAGTAGTTAATTATGTAACTGTTATTCTGTTAACCCAGGATATAAGCCAGGAGTGGTGTGAACCAACTGAATGTGGTATGGCTGGAGGTGTAAATGGGTAAAGCAAAAGAAAAACTATGCTTATATAGCCATCGCCACATGAATATCTTTTTTGCACCAAGACACCAAGATTTTCCAATAAGGTCATCTAGAAATACACAATGATGCATTCACCCAAAATTATACCATCAGACACTAATCATTCTCTAAAACTGTTTCACTCCAAAAGACAAGACATCCTGGTAGTAATATGGGGGTCACATGACCACAGTTACATATGTAACTAGCATTAGCATTCTGCCAGGGTAGAAGTAATCTGCCATGAATGTCATGTGGAAAAGCACAGCGCTAAAAGGCTTGCTCACAGGTGACCAGCACACTCACACCAGTTAACCGTGTATACTCAGGATAAAGTGCATTGTGACACACAGGTAGCAACAGCACAGACATCCTTAAGTAGGACACCTCTAAATAAAGCCCATGATGAGGAGACACTCCTTGTAGTGTGGCATGTCACACTTGGCTGAGATAAGCCAAGGTGATGACGTCCACCACCCAGAGGTGCCTTTACATAGAATGCTCATAAGGAAGATCTTTAAAGGACTTCTGCACAAAGCAGTGGTCCCTCTGAGGACTCCTAAAGGGCCATGGCTTAAGGAGGTACATTGCACCTTTCGAAATGCAATAACAAGCCTTAGAGAGATAGAACACATTATAGGTTAAAATGCTAGGAATCTGAAAGTGCACAGGGACCAATGGAGTGGTGGTAATGTGTGGTAGGTGCTCTTGAATTCAGAATTTTCCTGAACAGCTAGACTATAGTCTTTACAGGGTTATTTAGTCCAAAGGGTCTAACTCACAGATAGAGGGTGCCAAATCTCACCATCCATCAGCAGAAACAGCAGATTTGATTGTGAAGGAAGCTGTCTAAGGTCTTTCTGACCGTCTTGGGGCCACAAGTAGCACTCAAGACTAGTTGCTGAATCCTGCACAGACTGAAATCAGTGGAAAAGGAGGAAATGTGCATCAGTGTGGTGTTCTGTTTGGGGCCCTCTCTGCAGAGTAGATGAGTAGATGAGACAAGGCAGGCTGACACCCTACAGGCATTAGAAGACAGGTCCATGGTGTACTGCCCTAAAGGCACCATCTAGCCATGTTGGCTTCATGATTAGGAAACCTGCACCCTCTCCTGTCTAGGACCAGGTTCTGTCCCATGTTTCTACCAGGAGAAGTGAAGTATTGACCCTTACAGACTGGTTAACATCTACAGAATGGAGAAAATGCTCCAGTACTAGTCAGTGTAGCGATGCAAACCCCGCCATCATATGTTCCATATGGAAGTGTTTACTGTATTTGATGTTGTGCCACAGCTATCTTCGGGGTGGCTCTCACAGCTTGCTTTAGCTGCATGTAGATTTGCAAAGAGTGTTCCAGCCCCAGACACTGCCAAGACTGGAGGAGTTGAATGTGACAACTTAACTGGTAAGTCATTATCAGCCTGGAAGAACCTCCCAGATGCAGATATAGACAAAGCATCTTTGTGCTCATCTGATAAAGGGTGACAAGGATGACTGGCCATGGAGCTATAAGAAGAGATGTGTTGAGAAATGCAGGCCTCCGTGTTATGTAGTTTCAGCGCCTGGTTTATTTATTTCAGCTGGCTACTTAATTATTTCATTGTATTTATTTTTCATGTTATTTATTTTTTATCATTTTATTTTGCAGTAGAATCCTACTGGTATAGTATGCTGCATCAATGTTAAAGGATTATCTATCGAGATTTCAAACTGCCTTTGTTTGGAAATTAGAGACCGTAGAATTCTCAGAGCATTATCTGAGACTGATCAAAATGTGTATGAATAAGGAACTCATGACACACCAATATCACAGGTGAGAAGAGTTTAATTACATAGCTAGAATAAAGGTGCTAACCACCGCTTTTCCCTGTTTCTTTCTGACACTCATGCACACACACATGCTAGCCTAGGTCAGCATTTTCACCACCCTAAAGCTAAGTCACGAAGATCTAGAACTTCTAGACTATCAGGAAGAATAAAAGATTGGTCTTTTTTTTACTTCACTTTCACAGAGACAGTGTAAATATAAGGGTGTAGGGCTTGTTCATCAGAACAGTGTATGTGATGCATGAGCACTCTTGCCAGCTTGCAGAACACGGCAAACAAAATTTAATACAATGAAAAATGGTTGCCATGGCATCAAAAAAGTGTAAACAGTGGAGAGATAAGTTGACATACTGACCGTGTTTACTTTTCACTGATAGCCTACCATGGCTGCTTGTGGGGAGGGAGAGGGAGAGAGAGAGAGAGAGAGAGAGAGAGAGAGAGAGAGAGAGAGAGAGAGAGAGAGAGAGAAAGAGAAAGAGAGAGAGAGAGAAAGAGAGAGTGTGTAGGATAGCAAGATGATTAATGATTTTGCCACTCTGCCTTTTTAGCTTTTCTGTACCACAACTTCTTTCATATTACTGGCTAATGCTTCATATTTAATTGTACTGCAATCACAATTTATGCCCTTCTCAAACTTACCCAACATTTCCAGGTGAGTGAATTGTCCCCTTTACTTACAAATCCTTAGCACATAATGGTTTCACTTATAAATATGCTTTTGTTAGCTGTTGTTTATAAAATCTGGCAAAAAAACAAATTTTGGAAAATCATATTTTGAAACTACTTCATCTGACTGCTGGCCACCTCTACTCTAGGATGTGCAGCTTCATGTTCCTAGTAGCTGACAAGGCTAAACTGAGGTCAACTAAGTACATGTTAGAATATAAGAACCTGTCAGGCAGCAGTTCTTGCAAACAATAGGCTTGGTTTGGTTTAAAAAGGAAATACTAACCTATGGTCTTTTTAGCATAGCTAGCTAGTGACTTTGTGTAGCCAGTGGTTATATTTACTATCCATATTTATTCATGAGCATGACTAGCGCTATTATAATGCTAGTAGAACTGTGTAGTGTACTGTGTACCAGTTTTTAAATGAATACACCTTGAGGTTGTACTCATAAGACATTTTCACATTTTCACTGTCTACATCACAAAACGGTCGACATGGAGGAGGGCCATTGGGGATGGTCACTATTTGTGATGGGGCAGTCACAAATCTGTTCTCATGTCAGGGTACGGTATAATACCCATAACCATAGTGAAAACTCAAAGAATTACTTACATGCAATCTTTGCTCTCTTTGACTCGATCTAAATGGAACAAATTGTTTGTAGCCTATCTGGTGTCCATATGGAGCAGTCATTCTCTTTATACTGTACGGAACTGCAAAGTCTACTAGAAAAGTGTGTTTTGGTCTGGTGTGATCTGAATCCAAACACCTCACAATCCTCTCTCCTAAGCTGTAAGGCTGATAAACCATTACAGCCAATTTCCCTGTAATCCTACTTAAAAAGAAAGTTCCTCACTTCTGGCCAAGAAGTTATGTAAATCATAGTATGGGATCAGGAGGAGACTAAAAAGAACCATCACGATCAAAAGGATGCCAAATGCTTTGCATATGGGTGTTAGTAACTGCTTAAGATGTATATAGTGTAGAGTTTTTAGATGCTGTGGGATCAGTATGACTATGTAATACTGTATTAAATAACTACAAGTCTAAAACAGTGATGTAAACGCAATAGCACATCAATTTTACCTCTGAAGCTAGTGGTCTGTTTTATATGTGTTACGTATAAGAGTTACCAACAGCGCCAAGCTGCCATGCTATATGTACTTGAGAACAGATACAGTATTTGGACAGTGATAGGCTATATGACATAAGCCAGGAGTTCAGCGATGCCTTCACCTCATGAAATATTTATATTACAAACATAATCTAATCATTCTAGCATTAGGCACATATGTACAGTGATACACAACATGGATGAAAGTTTGTAGACACCTGACCATTACACTCGTGATTTTTGATCATCCCATTCCAGATTTAGTTCCCCTTAGCTGTTACAATAACCTCCACACTTCTGGGAAGGCTTCCACGAGAGCATTAGTGAGGTTAGGCACTGATGTCGGATGAGGAGGACTGGGTCACAGTTGGCCTTGCGGTTTATCCCAAAGCTGATAGATGGGGCTGAGGACAGGACTCTGTTCAGGCCAGTCAAGTTCTTCCACACTAACCTTGGAAACCAATTTGCCTTGTGCTTTGTCAAGCTGGAACAGGTTTGGCCTGCTTACTTCCAGTGAAGGGAAATTCTTAATGCAACAGAATGAAATCACATTCTCAATCTGTGCTTCATTCTAAACAACAGTTTGGGAAAGACCCACACATGGGTATGAGGGTAAATAAAATCTTATAGCTATGATTTGCTGGCCCTTAGGAGGCCCCAGACCCTGTTTTGAGAACCATGGGTATTACCCTATGGATAAGAGCAGGCATACATCAGAATGACATGCACCTTTTGGGTCAAAACAACAGACGATTCTTAATCTGCATTCGTCTGTCCGTGAGAAACGTCAACAGCCACAGCCCAAGTACTGTTCCATTCAAAAGTCATCTAGCCAAGTACAGTTTAAATGCCCAGATGTGTTCTTGCTCTGGCCATGTTATCAAGGATGCATCGGAAGGTGACTTGTGTGGACTTGGGACAGTCAGATATCCCAAAGATATTCATAGACGTGCAGTCACACTAGCAGGTGATGTCAAGTATGTCAAGTATGTTGCTGTTCCAACTGCAGAATGACCGTACAGCATCCTTCCGTCCTTGGGAGTTTATACTCATGAGTCAAAATTACGAAGTCTGTACTCCCAAGTACTCAAGTCCAAACTTGGTGTACTTTGTGTTGAGAAATGTCTAATCTTTGTAAAAGTACCAACACTAAACTAAAAGTTGCTGTGTCGCATTTTGTATGTCCAACAATATAATTCCCAATTTGTGACAAACAAAGAGATCTGTGCCTTCATGCAGAGAGGATGAAAACAATAAACTGTGGGACCCAGGCAATCAATACGTGTACATCTATAATTGTTTGCCTTACTGGCCATAGGATTTAGGCTCCTAGTAGCTAGAAATCAGTATGGCATTCTTAAATTTGCAAGGACCTTGCAAGTTCTATTTACTGCCCGTCAAATAAAAAGGGGGGGGGCAGGGACATAACGCAAGGGCGGAGTACGCAAAAATGCTGCTTTCATCAATAAAAAGCACTATATACACTATATATATATATATATATATATATATATATATATATATATATCCCGATCAAGCATAACATAGCCTCATAACCTCATTTTTCATTTTCTCTACACTCATTGTCCATTTTCTCAGTTCCACTTACCATATAGCTGCACTTTATAGTTCTACAATTGCAAATTACAGACTGTAGTCCATCTGTTTCTCTACATACTTTGTTAGTGCCCTTTATTCTGCTGTCCAGTGGTCAGGACCCCCACAGGACCCCCACATATCAGGTACTATTTGGGCGGTGGATCATTCTCAGCACTGCAGTGACCCTGATGTGGTGGTGGTGTGTTAATGTGTGTTATACTGGTATGAGTGGATCAGACACAGCAGTGCTGCTGGAGTTTATAAACACTGTGTTCACTTACTGTCCACTCTATTAGACACACCTACCTAGTTGCTCCACCTTCTAGATGTAAAGTCAGAGACAGTAGCTCATCTGTTTCTTGCACAGTTTGTATTAGTCATTGTCTAGTCCTTCATCAGTGGTCACAGGATGCTACCCACAGGACACTGCTGGCTGGATATTTTTGGTTGGTGGACTATTCTCAGTCCAGCAGTGACACTGAGGGGTTTAATAACTCTAGCAGTTGTGTATGATCCACTCATACCAGTACAACCCACACTAACACACTAACACACCATCACTACCCAAATAGTACCTGATCTGTGCTGGTCCTGTGGGGGTCCCGAGCATTAGAGAACAGAGTAAAGGGGACTAATAAAGTATGTAGTGACACAGATGGACTACAGTCTGGAACTGAGTGGAATTGAGAAAATGAACAGTGAGAGTAGAGAAATGAAAGTGGTCATAATGTTATGCCTGATTGGTGTATATACAGTATATATACACATATAAAGCTGATGCATAACATTTGTCTGAAATGTCTAATCATTGTTTAATTGGAATGTTTGTGAACTATTTTGGAACTGGCTCTTCACATACATAATGTTTAGTAGAAAACTTCATATAATAATCATATGATGGGTTAGGTGCTATAAGCAGAGTGTCCACCCTTACAGCTGAAATGAAACCTAAGCTACTTAGGTAATCTTGGGCAACTGCCTAATATTCATTAGGCAATGCACAGTTTGTTTTAAAAAAAAAAGTCAAACTGATTAATTTAGAGGAGCTTTTTTTACCTGAGTTGCACTGTTTTTGGTCCAGGGTAACAAACACTCAGAGGGAAACAGGTCTGGGAAAGGGTTTTGGACCATATTCATCTGCATCTCCTCCCCCTGTGGACATTTCCTAGGAAGAAGGAGAGAGCAAATGAGACTCATTTTCCAAGTAATATTACATGATAAGCATGTGAAGTATTAAAAAGAAATCATCTTGAGTCAGTTTGGCTTTCTTAATACAGTCATGCAGCTGCCATTATTAGGAGAGGCTATGCTGCAGGGCAGGAGGCAGAGGTGAGGTCATTTTGATGGTGGGCCAGCTGAGTGAAACCCCGTCTCCCTGGAGACACACTCTCTTAAGCCAGGGATGACATCACCATGTCTACCTGAGACATCTAATTTCTCATGCAGACTGGAAAGCAGCAGGCTGGAGTGGTGAGCTCATCCTTAATAACGGACCAAATGTTGTCGATAAACCTCAAGCTAATTTTTAATAACACTGATGAATGAAATGAATGCAGTGTTCTACATCAATCAGGGAAGGTGTGTATGCAGGCTAAAATACAGATATTTCATTACACAAGGCAAATATTCCAGGAAGCATAGGAGAAAGAAATAGAGAGCGAAGGGAGAAAGAGAAAGAGGGCAGAGAAAGTGAAGTGAAGGAGGAGAACTCGGCCCTGGTCTGCAACCGTGTGTTACTGAACAAACAGCCGTTTCTTAAACAGCATCCAGTTGCAGTTATAATATATACTGTAAAACTGTGTGCTTGTGTGCAAGCCTGGCATATGTCTTGCTGGGGTGTGTCTGTGATACAAGAAAGCATGTCGGCCATTTTGGATGTTTTGACTGCTATTTACGCCACAAACAAGCAGCTCATGTCTGTATAACTGTACAATCCTGTAATGTCCTGACAAAGTGAACAAACATGAGATGTCTATGGGAAAACGGAATGAGGCAAGGCAGCAAAATCAAAATTTAAACACACTTCTACGCCAAGGCCTTGCATTCCCCATTCAGGCCATCTCTCAGCATGTCATAAGCTCTCTGTTAACAGCACACTTACTGAGTTACTGAGCACAGCCTGGAAAGTAGCAGGTGCTTGATTTGAGTCCAGTTCGCTGTCCGGTTTTGAAGTGCAGCCCAAACGTTGGGACGATGTTTACAGGGACAAAGTCTACTGCACTTTTCAGCCAAACTTGTGCGAGAGCACAAAGGCTGCTCTGTGTCTCCTTGGGACATTCTTACCGATTACATATGTTAAAGATTAACTGTTAAAAAGTGACTTACACAGACAGACAGACATATCCAAAAAAAAAAAAAAAAAACAGGAAACAGTGTGCAAATAAGAGTCGCTTATTTGCGCACATATGCTTACGTATACTCTATGCACCTATAGATCCACACTTGTCCCACACTCATTTCCACAAGGCAGAGCTTGTTTAAACATTGTAATCAATAGTGAGTCAAACAGAGCCCATTACTGGACAGACATGATCAGAGGTACGAGAACAGAAGCCTGTAGGAGGGAGGGAGGAAAGCAGTCCTACCTATTCCCTCTGCAGAGAGCTGCTGCGGCGGCGGCAGTCCTGTTGTGCACGGCACTGGGCGGCTGGTAGGGTGAGTGGAGAGCGATTAGGGCATGGTCACCGCCACCGAGCATGCTTACATTGCCCTTTCCTTCACGAAATATGGCTGCTTTCTCGCCGAGACTGCCTGGAGTGTCTAGCTCATCCAGAGAGTCGCTCATAGCACTCATGGAGCCCAGCTTTATATCCACCGCATCATCTAAAGCACAGGACATACAGCATCAGAGTAGTAGAGGAACGGCACAAAGGGGTGTGTGGATGTGTGTGTCGAGCTGAGCACGGCACTCAGACCTCGTCTGTCAGTGTGCACACGCCTGCACGCACAAACATACACTTGCATACACATGCATACTGCTCCCTTGCCCAACGGGCTGTCCTAGCATGGAAAGCAGGTCCCTCCTACCAAAACATGATCTACCACAATAAAGTTATTTTTAACTCGATGACTCGCGAACGAACACTGCTCACACTCGCACACACTGCCTCCCAGCACAAAATCCCCTCCACTGCTTCATTCCTTCCACTTAGTCCTGCTTCAAAGCGCCTAACTACTCAGTGAAATGTTTCTTCTCTCTCTCTCTCTCTCTCTCTCTCTCTCTCTCTCTCTCTCCTACTTTATACTTTTATGCAATTCTATGCAGTTTTTTTTTGTTCATTTCTTTTGTTTGTACCTGGAAAGGAGACCTGCTTAGGCAGCTCACTCTTACAAAAGTTTTCTCCGTTGTTGGTATGCAACTTAGTGCAATAATGAGCCCTGGAGGTCAGCCAGACAGTAAAACCTACTGTTCCTTTGTCATGGACTTCGCACTTTGCCCCTCCACCCCCCTCCTCTTCCCTATTCCTCTTTCCGCTCCTACAGACACAGCTTTGGATCAGCTGCATCAGAAAGTGCATAAGAAGGCACTGTGTGTGTGTTTGAGTGTGTGTGTGTGGGTGTGTGTTACAGATGTCTATATAATGACAGCTAATATAATATGACAGCACAAGACTTTGGCAGTCAGAGAGAAAGACAGATATGTTATCAGCTGAAAAGACAACAGCCTGGTACCAGAAAAGTTTGACGCACTTAGACACAGTTTTAACACTTTAAAGCGCTAATAAAGTTATTTAGTTATTTATTTTAAAACATATTATTCAGTAACTGCTATAAATTATTCGTTAACTATGATGAACGTAATACCAAATGTGTAGTTATGTAGATATTTAATTACATCAGTGAGAAATATGAGTCTGGACCTGGTGACTGCTCAGGGAGTTTAAAAGTAAAAAAAAAAAACTTTTTTTTTTCTTTTAACTAATTCTCCAGACAGCAAACAGAGGTCCACTAGGGGACAGCAGCTCAGATTTTCCTAGCCACAACAGGCCTAAAAACCAGTGTGGCATTTCTCAAGTTAATGTTAAGTATTAGACATAATATATACCAGTCATTTTAGAAACCCAGCATGGATATCTGCAGTGATAATCAGCCAGTAGTGCAAAAGCAGTGTAAAATGAGAAAAGGAAAACACATAGTTAAACACAGACCAGCACATACTGAGGTTAAATAACTCTTTAGCAGGGTCTGTGTGTCTGTGTACGTGTGAATGTATACACGTACATGTATACCCTACCATGTCTAAGACAAGGACACTAAGGCCAAGTAGCCAGGCTGATTCCAAAAATAACACTCACTGATTCACATTCTTCTGTAATCAGTCAATGCAAATGCTTTCTAATTACATTAGCAGTAGAGCACAGCCAAATCAGGAGCCATCATCACACTGGCTACATGACAGCAATAACACCAGCTCACACCTTCATACACTCAGCACATCCTCACTAAAATCAGACTGATGAATTGAGTGATTACAGAAGAACGAGCTCAATCACCTTCACATAAACTCACACTGCTGAACATCCAGGGATTGGATACTGAGATCGTGGGAAAGCATAAATACCTGGGTGTTCATCTCAGTGATAAACTGGACTTGTCAAATAACACAGATGTCCTGTACAAAAAGAGCCAATGTCATCTCCAACTGCTGAGGAGACTGCATTCGTTTTGGAGTTTGCGTTTTATGACACCGTGGTTGCATCAGCAATCTTCTCTATGGTGGACTGAGGTGGAAGCACAGAGAGGGACAGGAAAAGACTAAGCCGGTTAAGAGAGCTAGCTCTGTCCTCGAATGTCATCTGGACTCCATAGAGTAGGTGGGTGAGAGGAGGACGATAACTAAGCTGTCGTCCATCTTGGACAACACCTTTCATCCCCTGCATGAAACCGTGGGGGCTTTGAGCAGCTCTTTCAGCAACAATCTACTACACCCTCAGTGTACAAAGGAGGGCTACTACAGCCATAATAATAACTCACTGTAATACTGCAACACTGCAATCACAGCTACTACATAACTCAGATGACTGGTATATTTATTTATCATTATCTATCACTTGTCTTTATCATCAGATCTATGCCTGATACTTGATGTCATCCTTTATGAATTCCAACCATTAATGCAATATGTTAGTGCAATGCTACACACCATGTGTGTATTATTATATACTTGTCTTTATTTGACCAGGTTGATAGGAATTTTTGTTTTTTTACATCACTATTCACTCATTTCTTTCACTCTTGTGCTGTTGTAACAAATGAATGTAATGTCTTGTCTACTGAGCTTATCTGATCTTATTTGAGACTTTATTGGTGAAACACTGGTTTATTCAGCAATGTTCATACCAACATATAAAGTCAGCCTAAAATGTATAAAACATATTTATGGTGACTGAAGGAACAAGGTTAGTATTGAACACATGATAAGCAGGTGGATGGAGTTAGAAAGCTGCTGGAATGTTAAAAAGGCTCTACGATTCACAAAATATGCTCAGCATTATGCTTTACCAAACACAGTGCTTTGCAAATACAAAAAACGGCTCTTAATAAAATACAATGTGTTTTGCAAATACAAATGTTATGCAGCTCGTTTGTGAATCATGGGATGGTGCTGAGTAGTAAATGCAAATGCCTGATTTTCTCAAAAATGGGCGGTCAGTGGGTAAATATTGTTATTATTCTACAGGGGTTGGACAATGAAACTGAAACACCTGGTTTTAGACCACAATAATTTATTAGTATGGTGTAGGGCCTCCAATACAGAGTCAATTCGTCTTGGGAATGACATATACAAGTCCTGCACAGTGGTCAGAGGGATTTTAAGCCATTCTT